>JZKD02S2013588.1:40012-58184 GCA_000966675.3 Picea glauca
CCCAGTATAGGAAGAAACGTTATGCAGACAAGAAAATATTTTTCATGGATTTTAAAGTGGGCGAGCATGTTTTTTTGAAAGTGAAAGCAAAGAGAAGTTTGCAAATATTAGGAAGTTTTCCAAAGTTTGGAGAAAGATATTGTGGACCTTTTAAGATCCTATAAAAGATAGGGCCAATTGCATACATGCTAGCATTGTCTACATCCATGAGAGTGCATAATGTATTTTATGTTTCATTATTAAAGAAATATGTGCCTGACCCTAACCACATAATTGATTGGACTATGATCCAGGTGGAACACAAAGGGGATTTCCGGGTGGAACCAATGTGCATCCTGGAACATAAAGTCAAAGTGCTCATGAACAAATCCATAAGGCCGATAAAGGTTAAATTTGACCTGCTACAGTCCTAAAGATGCAACATAGGAGAATAAAGAAAACATGTGGGAAGAATACCTGCAAAGTTTTGACAATTTTGAAGAAAACATAATTTAGGAATGCAAGACTCAATTTTGAGAGGTTAGAGTTCTGAAACCACATCTCAAAGTCCTAGCCAACCTACATTGGGGCCCTGATAAAAGAATGGTACAACACAATTGAATGAGAGCAATGAAGGGGGTACATTCCTCCGTCAACGGGTTCATAGGAACATAAGATTTTGGTTGGAATTGTTGTTGGAGTTGTAAAATTGCTGAATTTTTATTTCTTAGTATTATGATGTAAATTTCTGCATGTATATAGACATAGTGTGCATTGAGGATGACACACAATTGTAGGGGAGGGGGAATGTAGCATCCCCACTACAATCCCCATTTTAATTAATGTTTAATGTATATATAATGTGTGGCCACAACCAAGTGATGTATATGCGAATTGTATTTCTGAATTTTAATAATAAAATGTGATGTTAGCTATTGGGGGATATGAATAGAGATAGGGGTTGATTAATCCACAAGAGAGGGGAAGGTCTAAGAGAATGTATAAGAGGGGCCAAAGGAGGAATTACCCATGTCTATTAATTCAACCCACTTCCTAAAATTACTATTGGTATATGAACCTTCTATTTTGTTGTTGAGTGTTCCCAAATCCAATCATTGAATGCATGTAAGAGAGTGGGTGTGAGGAGTCACATCCCATAGTTATTAGGAGCATGGGGGTTGAGTACAATCAGCTTGTGGAAGTGTGTAAGTTAATCAAGAAAGACAAAGGAGAGAAATTTGTATGAACAATTACAACAATTTTAGACTAATTCAGGTGGATATTGGTGGTCACCCACCTATTCAAATTGGCTCCTCTTGACAGTTTTTAGTTCAACACATTCTTCTGTACTTATTTGTAATTGTGGGTTCCACACTTATGGGGTTGTCTGAATCCCTACACATATTCCAGTTGGATATTGGTGGCCTCCCACCTAATCCAACTGGCTTATTTTGTATGTTTTCGTGTCAACACATCTTGTTGTACTTCCAGGGCCGTTTTGGGGCCCTAAACAATGTTTGTTTGGCTCGCCACAACCAAATTGTAGACATGGTCAACGTTTGATGGAATAATGTGTATTTCTCTAAAATACCTTTTCAACGGGCTATCACGCGCCTAAAACAAAGGTTGTATGCAAAAACTACGACCCCGGGAAGTTGAGGTACCAACTTACCCATAGGGTCCCACATAACTTTTGGTGTTTCATCTCCTAGGGTTAGGTTTTTGGATGTCTAGAGTTTTGACATTCATGAGTAATGTTAAAAAGGCCTCTGGAGCCTCATTGTAATCATTCTTCTCAGACATATGCGCATAGCAGCCACATCTCTTCTCAGAGGTAGCTACCACCATTCGAGCAAGAGTTTCAGTTCTGCAGTTTTACAGTTTCAGCCTATTTCATTTATTCAATAGAAGATATTGTTCACTGGATATCTGTGTTTTTCTTCATATCTCTATGTTTATTGTATCCAGTTTGTTAATCAGTTCATTCTTCTTCTAAATCTTGATCAGTGAAATCAAAACAATATTCTCTTCATTTATTTTTCTTCGTGCATGTCCCCAACAAGATCTGGGTACTAGAAGTTGGGACTCGAACCAGTCGAGCCATTGCAATATCGGTCGCACCAATCCCGACAAAAACCCATGGGAGACAAAAAGAAAGATGATGGAGCAGGAGATCCTTTTAAAATGTTTCTCGAGGAAGCCCTTGCGCAACAAATGAATGAAATGATGGACAAATTTGTGCAGATCCTTCGACAACTGCCCACATGAGAAGCATCTTCGTCAAGCAGCCATGCAACCCCCTTCAAGGTACATGTAAAGTTTGATATTCCATTATTTGAAGGACTAATAGATGCGGATGTTGTAGATAAATGGTTGAATTTGCTCGAAGGGTATTTTTCGGTCCACAATTTTTCCAATAGGGAAAATATTACTTTTGCGCTCCTCAAGGTCGTCCCCCATGTTAAGGACTGGTGGGACACTTAATCTGAGCAAAGGGCCATAGAGGAATCTACAATATTTGTGATTTCCCCTACATGAGATTCCTTCCGAGATGACATTAGAGAACAATACTACCATGTTGGAAGATACGAGGACCAGTACACCAGATGGACCACCCCGCATCAAGAAATGGACTAGAAATTACCATATTTCACCAATATTTCCCATACCCTGTGCACCCAATTGGGTATCAAAGACTCTGAGGGACATCTGGTGCTCAAATACCGTGACTGTTTGCATAGATACATTCAAATAGAAATGGATTTTCTAGACATCGCCTCATTGGGTACAACTTATAGATATGATGTCAAGATCGAGCATAAATTTAAGTAGAAGAGGAGAGAGTTTGGATCTACAAACTCCTCACAGCCGAAGCAGGGAAAATGTGGCCCCAACCCACACAGCAAGGGATAGAGCAAATATGGCCACTCTCAGGACAACCAATCCAAGCCGCAACACAAGAAGGGCAATGAGAAGATGAAGAAGGACACAGGAAAATGGTGTTTATACCATAGAATCCCTTGGCACAACACTGAAGAATGTTGCTCCAAGCAGTCACTTGTGGACGAGCTAAAGGATTTCGAGTTAGAGGCCGATTCTGATTCCGAATCAAATCCATAAGAAGGGAATCATATTATCAATGATGAACTCAGTTCCACTGTCGCTACCACAAAGTCCATCCAAGTGAACTAGAAGAACCAGAGGAAGGGGAACGCCTCTTTCACTCACAAACGTGGGTAAAGGGGGCTTCGCTTCATGTCATTGTTGATAGCGACAATAAGAAGAACCTGATCTCAGCAGAGGTAATCAAGCAGCTGGACCTACTGACGACACTACACCCGTAGCCCTACACTATCGACTGGCTTCACCAAGGAAGAGATCTCTATGTCAGCTAACAGTGTCGTTTTCCCTACAACATCAAGCCTTTCAAAGATGAGGTATTGTGTGATATTGCTCCCCTTGAATTTTATGATGTTCTTTTAGGACAACCATATTTTTGGAAGCATCATGTTGTGTATGAGTCTAGACCCCACAGTGTTATTATTACTTTGGTTAGAAAATTGTACAGGATACCAGAGGTAGCATCGCTTATTGTTATTTCTTTAATATCTGCAAAGCAATGCAGTAAGGTCATTTCACAGATTGGGAATTTCGTCTTTTTGTGATCCGTGCTCACAGTAAGAAGAAGGTCACCACCACATCTATGGCCTCTACACAAAGCCTCTCTTTGCAACAGAAGCAAGTGTATGGGATCATGGAAGAGTACAGAGACACCTTCTCCTCACCCACCGGGGTATCGATGCACTGCCAATTCAAGCATCCAATTGATCTAACCCCCGATGTACCTATGCCTAATGGACCAGTCTATCGTCACTCGCTGATGGAAAATGATGAAATAAAGCATCAGATCAAAGATCTTCTTCAAAAGGGGCACATCAGACCCAACTCCTCCCCTTACGAAATCCCAATTGTACTTGTGTAGAAGAAGGACATGACCTGGGAAATCTGCATTGATTACAAAGAATTTAAAAAAATTACAGTTAGAAACCGATACCCAATTCCCAGGATTGATGACCTTCTTGACCAACTCAAGGGGAAAAGTTCTTCAACAAGATTGACCTAAATTTTGGCTACCACCAGGTTCCCATCAAACCAACTGATGTATGGAAGACAACTTTCAAATCTAAATAAGGTCTCTTTGAATGGTTGGTCATGCCCTTTGGCTTAACAAATCCACCAACCACTTTCATGAGGTTGATGGATGATGTATTAAGACCCTTCACCAACTATTTTTTGGTGGTATATTTGGATGACATCCTCATCTTCAACAGAACTTGGGAGGAGCACATGCGGCATATTCAACAGGTTTTGAGCACTCTGTGGCAGCACAAGCTATATGCCAACTTGGAAAAATGTTCCTTTTGCATGAACATGGTCCAATACTTGGGCTACATTGTTGATGAGCATGGGGTACATGTGGATCTCACTAAGATCCAAGTCATATGTGGCTGGCCAGCCCCGACCACGCTAACCAAGCTTCAGAGCTTCTTAGGACTGGCCAACTTCTATCGACGGTTCATGTTGGGATTCTCCCATATTGCATGGGCCCTCAACCACATGACCAAGGGTGGTGGCAGGGAAAAGTTCGTATGGGGGAAGGAATAACAACGATCATTTGAGGATCTGAAGCGTCACTTGTGCTCAGCTCCAGTACTCTCCTTGCCTGATCCGCAACAACCGTTCAAGATTGAGACTTATGCATATGACTATGTTTTAGGTACAATTCTCACTCAGCATGATCATCCGATGGCATACCATAGTGAGACACTCTCAGATACTATCCAAAAATACCCCACCTATGACAAGGAAATGTATTCCATTGTACAAGCCTGTCATCAATGGAAACATTACAGTCTTGGAAAGGATATGATCATTCACATTGATCACAAGCCTCTTCAGTTCATACAAACACAAGGGAAGTTGTAGAACGACCACCATCAGAAGTGGTCCACCTACCTGCATCAATTCCATCTCAACATCAAGTATAAGACATGGAGCACAAATCATGTCGATGACTGCCTTAGTGGTTGCACTCACCACTGTGCTCCATTCCTGTGGACATGATTCATCTGAGTGGCCCCAACTTTATCAGAAAGATCCAGACTTCACCACCACCTATCAGGTCTTGGGTACTGGCACGACTGTCACCAATTTTCACATTCAGAACGGGTTGTTATGCCATCTGGGCCATCCTTGTGTTCATGCAAGTGAGCGTGCAAAGTTAATTTGGGATTCCCACTACAGTCGGATGGAAAGACATTTTGGCATGGAGAAAACTATGGTTGTTCTCCAGAAACATTTTTATTGGCCAAAACTTCGACAGGATGTCAACAAGTATATCAGATCTTGCTCTACATGTGCCATTTCTAAGCCATCCATCAACAAGCAAGACTTATACACCCCTCTTCCTACCCCCGAGAATCCTTGGGAATCCATCTCGATGGATTACATGTCTGGCCTTTTGTCCACCAAGCAAGGCAATGATTTTTTATTTGTTGTTGTTGATTGGTTTTCGAAGATGGCCATCCTCACAGCCTGTAAGAAGAACATCACAGCGGCAGATACTGCCAAGCTCGTCTTTGAACGAGTGTGGGTCCACTTTGGGATATGTCTAACCATCATCTCTGACAGGGACAGTAGGTTCCTCAACACATTTTGGTCGAGTCTCTGGTTACTGTTGGACACCAAGCTCACTAAATCCACTGCTTTCCACCCCCAAACAGATGACCAAATAGAGGTTGTCAATCAAATGATTATGCACATCCTGCACATGTACAACTCTAACCATCCACGTACATGGGATGAGAGTCTCCCCTATGTTCAACACAATTACAACAGGGCTCTCCATAGCTCCACCGACCATAGCCCATTTCAGGTGGGACTGGGATTCTAACCCTTGGGTCCCATTAATGTTGCACTGCCTCTTGCAATCACACAGATAGACTCTTCCCATGTTCATTCTGAGACCGACAAAGCCACCAAATTCATTGAGTGGATTCAACACATCCTCCAACAAGTCCATGAGATTTTCCAGAAAGCCAATGCCAAGTACAAGCAGCGCCATGATCAACACAGGGTACCGCACAAGTTTCAGGTTGGAGATAAGTTCTGGTTACATTTACAGAAGGATCATCTTACAGGGGCCCATTGAAAGCTCCGCCCGCTTCGCTATGAACCTTACACCATCGCCAAGGCTGTGGGTAGCAATGATTTTGAGCTCAACACTCCACCCTTCCTTGGCTTGCATCCAGTGTTCAATGTGGACCTCCTTCGACCATATTTTCCACCATTATTGGACACCTCAGAGATCGAAGAACAATTGACCCCAACATAGCTCAACCCTCATTGCATGGAACATGCATCCATTGATAGTGGACACACAAGTCAAGGGCACTTGCCAACAGAGGATCCAACTTTATAGGGTTGTCAAGGCAGGACAACTTCTACACCAAGGAAAGTGGCTCACCTGGGGCCAAATTCAATAGAATTTTCCTCACCTGATGGGGGAACTCAACACAATGGAGACCATTTCTTCCTAAGGGGGGAGGACTGATCCAATTGGATATTGGTGGCCACCCACCTATTCCAACTGGCTCGTCTTGACCGTTTTTAGTTCAACACGTTCTTCTGTACTTCTTTGTAATTGTGGGTTCTACACTTTCGATGTTTTCTGAAGCCCTACACATCTTCTAGGTGGATATTGGTGGCCTCCCACCTAATCCAACTGGCTTATTTTGTATGTTTTCATGTCAGCAAATCTTGTTGTACTTCCAGGGCCGTTTTAGGGCCCTAAACAATGTTTTTTTGCTCNCTTAGACTAACTCAAAAACACTTTAAGATGGGTGTATTATAAAATTTATAATACAAAACATGTTTTTTTTTTTACAAGGGAATGGATAACGAGGGCTTACAATCATCCGTGCCACCAAGGATCGATTCAAGTTGTTGCCTTTATAACCCCTGGCTCAATATACCCACCCACAAGACATGTTGAGCAGTTAAACCACAACTTGAACTTAAATCAAGGATGAACACCACTTTCGTTTAAGGTGCCATACCCTTAATAATAAAATACCATTTTATACAATTTTAAAACTGAAATATTTTTCACCATTTCATAACTTACAAAAACACATAATAACATTAATACTTATATTTTCACTATATTTAACTATAAAAATGATATTTTAAAAATTATTCAATATAATTATTTTTATTTATTAATTAATAAACTTTATGAAACTTAAGGAAAGATAAACATCTTCTTTTCAAAATTCATCCCTAAAACATATATCAAATAGGGGATGATAATCCATTGCACTATCAAATTTAAAGGATCAAATCATCAAACCTAAAAGATCTTTCTACTTCGTTGAGGACTTGCCCACATAATGTATAATGTATACGCGTGTATGATGATATCATAAACCTATCTTTTGAAAGCGGTCCAAAAACGTATTTACAATCCCTGCTGAAAAACGGATTCCTTGTCTGCAAATGGCCACAACGGCATTGATCTCGCGAAGAGGAAGACTGATCTCTGCATTCATATATATTAACAATAATACCCATACGACCATCTTCAGCAATCTCCAGGTACATCGATTTTCACATAAAATTTCCTTATATTTGACCTTGTTATGCAAAAATCCCCACCTTGGCCATTTCAAACCTCGTGTCCAAGCCAATGGATCCCCATTACAAAGTTTTCACTTGCAATTCGTGCTCTTTCGTAGGTATATTACCCGTAATTCAGTCTACACCAGGCATATTTATTCAGAAACCACAGCCAGGGATCAAATCTTATGCAGTACAGTTAAAGAGCACAATAATAATGACGAAGACCATAACCGTTTAGGAAACGAATTGAATACGATATGTAGATTACTGAGTGATTACCGCGAACCCCATCATCAGCTGGAAGAAGCTCTTGATGGGTATTCTTTAGAACTGTCACAGGATTTAGTAGAGCAAGCTTTGAAGAGGTGTTGTAATCTTGGGGTTCCTGCATATAGGTTTTTTGGCTGGGCTGGTAGACAACCTGGGTATAAGCACAGCACCGATGCGTGCAACATAATGATTGACATTTTAGGGAACTTTAAACAGTTTGACACCATTTGGGATTTGCTGGCACAAATGAAGAAAGAGGGCCTTTCGATCACCAACAAAGCTTTCTCCATTATAATGAAGAGATATGCAAGAGCCCACCTACCGCAAGATGCCAGGAAGACCTTTAGAGGCATGGTGGATTTTGGTTGCAAACCAGGCATTGATGATCTCAATTCTTTGCTTAGTGCTCTCTGTAAAAACAAGCTGGCCAGTGATGCCCGTTGTTTCTATGAGGAAGTTAGGGATCAATATCCTCCAAATGTGAAAACTTATACTATTTTGATGAAGTCCTGGGGCGATGTCGGTGATGCTGCACAGGCACAGAGGATCATTCACGAAATGGTTGAGCGAAAATGTAATCCTGACATCATTGTTTACAATACTCTCTTGCGTTCTCTATGTAAGGGAGGACAATTACAGGAGGCTTATAGAATCTTTGATTCAATGAAGGTTAGGGGACCTGCTCCCGATGTCTTTACTTACAGCACTTTTATTCATTCCCATTGTGAAGCAGATCAGATAGAGGAGGCTTTGAAGGTGCTTGGTAGGATGAAAAGATATGGATTTGTCCCCAGTGTCATAACGTACAATGCCTTGATTCGAGGATTTTGCAGGATGGACAATGTGGATGATGCATATAGACTACTGGATGAGATGTATCTTAAAGGTGTCCAGCCAGATGTTTGGAGTTACAATATCATTCAGAAAGTTCATTGTAAGCACAATCATGTCAAACTAGCTATGAGACTTCTAAAAAGGATGGATAATGATGGATGCAAACCTGATCTCCATACATACAATATTCTAATAAAGATGCTCATCAATGTTGGACGTTTTGACAGGGCTTTGGAGGTTTGGAATGGTATGGGGAAAAGGGGATTTTGTCCTGCTGTAACAACTTATGCTGCCATGATTCATGGATTTTGCAAGAAACGGAAATATGAGCAAGCATGCAAGTATTTTGAAGAGATGATAGATGAAGGAATACCACCTTATCCCTGCACCTGTGAATTGTTGAAGAACTGCCTTCTGCAGATAAATGAGAGAAGAATTGTGCAGATACTTGAAGATAAAATGCAGAAGTCGTCTTCATGTTCAATTCAAGAGCTTTCAGATACAATGAATCTGTATCCCCAAAGAAGAAGAAACAGTAACTCAGAAACAAATTTATGGGCTGAGGGAGTTCAAGGCGGCAACAACAATGGGCAACTCTAAGGGTATGTGCCATCATGCCTCAACTTCCTTTCAGGCAAAAGATCTGGTGTAGTCTAGTGTGATAAAAGAATCACTTCTTTCTAATCAGATTGAATTGTATTTTTTTTTAGCTGTAGTTTTTATTTTATTGTCTGAAATGCATACTTACACCACAGTAAAAATGTCCTGTCATGGGCAGTTACACCCAACTCACCTTGTAGGTTATCATTAATATGATATAGCTATTTGCGTTAATGGGAAAAATAAGCAGGCAAATATTGATACATCCCAAATGATTCACGTATTTTCTTGTAGTTTATGACAGATTGCCCTGATCTGAAGGAAACTCATGGGCTAGTTGTCTGTTGTAACAAGACGGCTGCATCAAATTTATGCATTGATGCATCATCTGGAATTCCCTTCATCAAGGAAGTTTCCATTGAAAGCATGCACTCCATAATTTAGTTGGCTTCCAAAGAATGGCGACCGAATCAACAACAGTTGTGTTTCTTGGAGGCTGGCGAATTGGTTATGAAAAGTTGCCATCTAAGCCCAGAAATAGTTCCGATTTCCAGGTATGTTTCTTGTAAGTTGTACATAGTTTGGCATTGGACTGAATAAAATATGATTGCAAATAGCAGTAACTATCAATTTGTAAGAAACAATGGTTATGTGTGAAGCTTGAAAGAAAATGTTGTGTGTCACAATAGCATATATGGGCTAATATGCACTAGTTATTTCACCAGACGCTTTATAATAGTCACTTGATATTTGTAGTACACGTGCAGATGGAACATGCAGAGCACCCCAACACCACATGCCATTGCTGTTTGAGTTCTCCTTAACTTTTAGCTGTGCCTTATCTTCTTTTTATTACAGCAATTATGGGGACAAGCTGCTTTTATTGAACTATGTCTTAAGGTATGGGTCATATTGGAGTTGATTTCTTTATTCCTCCCCTTGTATATTAGCTTTTTCTTTGTTTTTCTCATCAGTCAAAGTTCAGATCTAGTGCTTTATGCTTTGCTCCACCTCTTTCTTTTGAATCCATGTACAAATTTACATGGAGACTCGATAGAAATGGAAGCTTATTAAAGTAGGTTCACTGTTCGCAAATGTGCATGAATTGTAATGCTGCTTAATCTTGCATGTAATTTATTGTTTTCTAGTCCCCTTGCAAATTTTTCAACTCCATCTTTCATTCACTTATGCTTATGCTCCTCTAATTGTCAGAACGTGTAGTGAAATTGTAGGTGTACTTCTCTGGGTTATTATTTTTGTTTCTGAGAGACCAGCTGATTGGTTTCTTTCGGTCTGAGTGATTATTGGGCTGTGTTTCTCAAGTTTGAGCTGAACATGCAGCTGGGGGTGAGAGTTAGAAGTTTGAACCTACCACTAGAGGTGCAGAGCTTTATCAAAGATCGCTATGGTTACTGCTGCAGGGTTTAATGAGTCGAAGCGGGTATTGTCAGTGGTTAAGGGTTATCAGTTACCTAATGTTGGATGGATATGTATTTAAGAGGTACACACTATGACTAGAGGGCATGATATGGATTGGTCTTTACCATTGGAGTCATGATGAGAACTGGTGCCTGTCACTGGGAGGATAACAATCCATTGGCAATTACAGACAATGGCAGGCAGTTGTGGAGAGATGTAACAACAATCTAGACAGGATCAATGACTGCCAACAGGAGCTTTCAATAGCATGTTAATGTATATACTATTCAACAACTAGGAAAACAAATAGTTCTTAGGTTTTCGGTTGCTAGACAGCTAGTGGATAATTTGTTTTTGGTTTCTTGACTTGTTTAAAACTGCAATGTAATGGAGGATGAGAACCCTGTATGTGAAATGTACTATCCTTGTCTTCCTAGACAGGATCAACGACTACCAACAGGAGCTTTCAGTAGCATGTTAATGTATATACTATTCAACAACTAGGCAACCAAATAGTTCTTAGGTTTTTGGTTGCTGGACAGCTAGTTGATAATTTGTTTCTGGTTTCTTGACTTGTTTAAAACTGAAATGTAATGGAGGATGAGAACCTTGTATGTGAAATGTACTATCGTTGTCTGCCTATCATGTCGTAGAGCACATAAACTAATTCATGAAGAATGAAAAAAATAATAGGCTCGAGTCTGTATATATTCTTGCCCATATTTGTGTGCAGATTTGAACTAATTTTCTTTCCTGTCGATGGTTGTTTTTTACTGTGGTTGTGTTCTTTTAATTATTCCACATGTAAGTAGATTTGTCTATTATGCCCTATATATGAAGAAGTTTCCATGATGCAAAGGAAGAATCTTCCCATGGCTATTGGATTTCAAATCTGATAACAGTTCTATCTTCGGCTTCTCTCATGGGGAAGATTCAAATCTTCACTCATTTCAGAGTAAAAATGCTCAGAGTGTCCACTTGTTCAACAATGAAACGATATTTACAAGTAGAGATGAAGTGTGTTGTATCTAATAAGCATAATGCTTATGTTGTTTCTTTAATCTGTAACCTGAAAGAAAGAACCCCTACCTGTCTATTCCAAGTCAACACCTTTGAAGTCTATACATGATGAAAACCTAAAGATAAAGTGATCTATGGTACCTTAGCAAGCTAACTTTCAATTAAAGGCCTGTGTAATGTATCTGTAGGACTGATGATGATGATATAGGGCAATTTTGATAGCTTTTATGGCTTTTAAGCCATCTTTGTTTATGCTTATGCTGGCCACCTTTGTGCGCATCCCACTACCTCCGTTTTTTTTGGTAAAAAATGCTTTGTAGTAATATATTTACATATATTAATAGATAAAGGGTTAAATGAAGCATTTTTTTGTGTAAAAAGGCCTGTTAAATGCTTTAAGCCTACGAAATATTTCCAATTTCTCTCCAACTTGCATGTCAACCAATGCTGTGATATTTTATCTGGAAATCTCAACTGAAGATAAAATAGGTTCTCGTCTTTTCAACAATTATAGGCATGTAAGAAACATCATTCTTTACCTCAATCCAACAATTGAATGGGTTGATTCGCTACAATGGTCCCTTGTTTCCTTCTTATGTCTTGGCTATAATCTCCAATTAATCCGCTTGTTTGTCATTGTGCTTATCACTCTTGAACTTCATTCAATATATCATTTCTTCTACAATTATCTCAATAAAATTTTCTTGGATTCTTTTTTTTGTTTTTGTTCTTCCTCTTGTTTACCACCCTCTTTAAATTATAGACATGCTGTCTGCACTTCTTCCTATTTTCCGACATGTAGTTGTCGAAGATTCCAGTACACTATGTTCCCAAGTATTTATGGATTTCAGCAAATCTCTATGTGTGCTTTGTGACTAATTGTTCACTACCCGTGAGTGATATTGAAGAAGGTTTATCATTTATTCCACACTCACGAATACACAACTGTGTATATTCCTTGTGGCTTGCCCCAAAAAACAATGCTCAAGTTGATTTCTGCATTTGACATTAAGTTCATCTATGCATCTTGGAACTAAGATGTGATAAGTTGGCTAACAGCTAATGGCATTCTATGTTCAGAACTAACTACAGTAGACAGTTTTACTTGTATAACATAGCTCGGAATATCATTTTAAGGTGGCTCATCACAACACATTCTCTTTCAAGCATGGGTGACTTTTTCATTTGTAAGCTTATATATCAGGAACGGCATATGATGGCATGAGATTGTTGAACACTTTCTTGTTAGTTCGAAATAAACACGAGGCAAGATATATTTCTAGAATGCCGGATGAATGGTGCAAAGTATATCATCAATTCTCAAAACTATCAACGTTTAGCCTCTTATAGATGACATTTCTCAACATAAATTGAATAGGCATTGTCTAACTGTTCTATGTTTTTGCCCTCACCGGAATCCGGCAACATAAATCTGCACGAAAACTTTATGTTGTTTAAATTGCATTTCTGAATGCAGAAATGGATTCAGCATGCTGAAAAACTCCTAGAGCACTCGGATTATACAGATTTAACCACTCAAATCTGCAGATCCAACAATATCTCGCCGGATTTCGGGCAAATGTCCCCAGAAAATATGCCCGGAAAAAGGCAAAAACGTAGCACATTTAAACTACGACTAATTGAATATGGTTTGTGATATGCTGAAGCTTGATATGATTTCATGGATGTTGAGTGTAGATGTAGATCAAGCAAGGGGGTATATCCCTTTATAATAGGCTTATGCTTTTGTAAATCATGAGGCCATGTTTGTGTTAAAAAATGATAAAAAAGGCCTTTTATATAAAGTTCAAGATATGTTTCATTATAGGCATGATTTAATAAAGATTTATATTATCTTCTAATGTTTAGACAACAATCTTAATCAATATATGTTTCGTTATAGGCATGATTTAATAAAGATTTATATTATTTCTAATGTTTAGACAACAATCTTAATCAATAGAATGGCTACATTTGATGGCAAGGTGAAATGTACCCAGGAGGATGGAAAGTGATACAAGGTTAAGAAATTTTTTGACTATGAGGGATTCATATTTGACTATAATCAATTTGAATATAAGGGCCTTACATTTCATTGTAAGGATGTTCGATTGTGAGGGTTTTGTATTCAAATATAATTGGTTGGAACACAAGGGCCATGTATTTCAATGCTCAACTCAAAGCTCAAGTCAATTTGATTCGACTAGGATCGCTCAACTCAAAGCTCAAGTCAATTTGATTCGACTAGGATCCAAAGAAATATTTGATGAAGCAAAGCACATGGTCGACAAAGGAGTGAAATTGTAGAAAATGCACATGGTCATAGTCGACTAATGATTGAATTAGTTATTTGCATAGATCAATATAAATACTTGAATTTAGAGAGGATAGGGGTTAATGACTCATCCAATAACATGGTTGTTGAGGTTTTAATAAACCCCAAGATTTACAAAACTCGGGGACACTTTTTTCTTTGATATGAATGAATTCTCCTTCAAATTTCATCTTTGGTTTGTTTTCTTGTATTTTACTCCTAGTTGGGAAAGAGGTCTTTTTGAATTCATTTAATGACCTAGCTTGGCTTGATCTTTTTTATTGTATTATAATCTTTTTTTGAAAGCTTTGTTACAAGTTATTTTGGAAAGGGCTAGTCCCCTAATCCTTGATTTTCTAATTGGGGTTTTATTCTTGTTGTCTTTTGAATGGTTAAATAGATTTACAAATTGGTACTAGTCTTTTCCTTTGTTGCGCTTTCGAAGTTTTAGCTTGATTTCTTAATTGGGGCCGATCTTTGAATCGACTCCTTTCCTTTCACCTTTTGAATTTTCTCCTAATTTTCAAATTGAACCTCCTTTTCCTCATGTTTGGAAACTTTCGAACTTCAAAATTGATTTCAAAATCATGCCATTCTTTACTTACTTTCTTTTGGTTTGTTTTCTTTGGCCTGATTTGCAAATCAGGATCGATTGTTAAATCGGGCCCCTTATTTATTATTTGAACTTTATTTCTTGATTTTCTCCAACCTTCGCTTTGCCAATTATTTTTTATTTCTTTATCTCAATTTTCAAATCAAGGTAATATTACTATAGAATTAACAAATAGATTTAGCATTAAAGCCATGGCCTTAGCCAACTTTGCAATGTCTTAGTCTTTGCTAATATCTTAGGTAAAGATTAATGTTTAAGGAGTGTTCAGTCATCCATTAGGGTTCCATTCTTATTTTGCACTACCATGCTAGAATGTCATGTTAGAAAGGGATAAATTTAAGGATAAGTCCCGAACAAATTTGGCATAATAAATATCTCTCAAACTTGACATCTAAGTTGGAGGAATCATGTATTAGGTAGTGTATCCAGTCAAGGAATTTTTTTGGAAGTACATTAAAAAAAATACTTATTATATTTTTCATATGTAATGTTCTCCAACTTAACCGAGGAACATTACTTGCATAAATACACACAAATTCAAAAAAAATTATGATAAATGATTTCCTATAGCTTACTAGCTACAAGAAAATACACAAATTTAACCATTTTTAGATACCCATAACTATATGCAACTACATCATGTTGAAATAGAATGAATGCAACAAATAAACTCATCTACAACAACATATAAACCATTCTCATTCACAGAGTAAAATGCACAATGGTTAAACTCATTAATTAACTCATAAAACAAATAAACGCGTATCTTTCTAAATAGTTGTGCAATCAGCTGCTTGGTACGGATGTTCCACCCAACCATAAACTTGTTGTTCCATATCTCAATAGCAAGTCACCCCCAATATGGGGCTAGGAATCCAAAAGAAAAGGGTGTCTCTCATTATCCACTCACATCTCAGATATCCCACAACCCACTTGCATTCTCCTATAGTTATCTTGAATTCCACCAACGTTTTTCCTTTTGATCTGCCGAACCAAAGAAATATGCCCTTTCACTTCTCTCAATCCATCGAGCTGCACCATTTTCTTATCCGGGTCCCTCTGGTATAGGTATTTTGGAATATCACTACTAGGAACTCAAAGAAACTCACTACTATGAAAAACTACCAGGAAAACAACAACAATCACTTGTTATTATAGTGCAACTCGCACATGAGTTCACTTTTTAGGCCTCACAACCTAGATCTTTAGTATTTAGCTCCAAAAACACTCTAGAATTCACTCTCCATTGTTGCTCCAGCTCCAATCCTCTTTTTCCATGTTCTTCGCTTCTTGTTCATGCCAAAAAACATGCCTGTAAAAACTACCTTTTTTGGCCATATGAATTTCCTTTTCCCCCAAGCCAATTGATTACTCAATCTACCCAATGTTGATTCTACTTCATCCCATGCTCCCAATAACTATGGGATGTGACTTTTTACACCCAACATCTTACATGAGTTTAATGATTGGCTTTGGGAACATTCAACAACAAAATAAAAGGTTTATACACAATGATAATAAAATTCAAGAAAGTGGGTTTGAATTAATACCCATAAATAATCTCTCCCTTAGACCCCTCTTAGACACTCCCTCCTCTTGTGGAAAACTCAACACCCATCTTTTTCCATGTCCCCCAATTGTTGGAATCATATTTTATTTATTTAAATTCAAAAATACAATTCACATATTACATTGTTTGGCCATGACCACATTTATATCTACATTATGCCTTAATTAAACTGGGGATTATAGTAGAGATGTTACATTCCCCCTCCCCTACAATTGTGCACCATGCCAAAATACATATACAAATTTACATCACAATATTTAGAAAACAAAAATTCTGCAATTTAACAACTCCAACAACAATTCCATTCATAATCTCTTGTTTCTTTCAAGTTGTTGACCCAAGGAATGCACCCGCTTCACTACCCTCGATCCATCGAGTTGCACCATTCTTTTATTAGGGCTATCAACACAGGTTTCCAGAAATTCTAAGATGTGGTTACGAAACTCTAGCTGCCCAAAAATGGAGTCTTGCATTTTTAGATTCTATTTCCTTCAAAATTGACAAAAAATTGTGGGTATTCCTCCCACATAGTTTCTTCATGCTCCCACGTTGCATCTTTAGGATCATAGCAGGTCCATTGAACCTTTATCAAGTCGATTGCTTTGTTCCTGAACACTTTGACTTTCCAGTCTAGGATGCATACTAGTTCCACTCAGAAATCCCCTTCGTGTTGCACCTAGATCACAGTTTAATCAATTATGTGGTTGGGGTCAGGAACATATTTATTTAATAATAATACATGAAATACATTATGCACTCTCATGGATGCAGGCAATGCTAGCATGTATGCACTTGGCCCTGTATTTTCTAAAATTTCAAAAGACCAAAAATATCTTTGTTAGGTCAGCTAGAGAGGTAGTGAGGGGTCCAGAGGGTCCATAGTGATAACAGTAGAGTCCATTCAATGTAAGGTGGACTAGGTCCACTATAGTACTAAATAAGATCCACTATGGTAGTTAGATATAATAAATGTAAGGGGACTTCTTAGAAGGTTTTGCTTCTAGAAGATTTCTCCTCTAGAATTTTCTTAGGTGGTTGGTAGCACTATATAAAGAGGTTCAAGCAATGTAATGAGGTGCGAAGAGAAGTATTGTATTTGGAGTGGTAACTCAATAGGAGGATGCCCCTTCGAAAATGGAAGTGAACATGAGATGATCCCTTCCATAATAGGATCCATTGTATGGTGTTGCCCAACCTCAAAGGTTTTATTATAATAAAGTGTGGTTTCTTCTATATTGCTCTGTGGGCCTATTGCGATATTTTTGTACTCAATCTTTGGTACTTAAAAATTTGTATCAGAGTTCTTTCATTGGCAGACATTGTGGGAAAACAATTTTTTTTTTTGCAGATTTTTTTTTCAGAGAAGAAAAAGAGGGTCGCGACATTTCAGACGATTTATGTATATTTCTGTGCAAAATTTGTAGACACTGGTTGTAGATTTGAGTTCCTCTTGGAAAAACACCCAATTAAAAAAAAACATCCTTAATAGATTCTAGGAAGTAAAGTTATCGACATTTTAAAAATATGTTATTTTCAGGGTTTTTCGTTGACGATTACACATTTTTTTTTATTTATGTAGCATTTGGAGATGAATTTGACCAAAACAATTACATATTTGAGTTCTTCTTTAAAAAAATAATCGATTTAAAAAAAAGGTCATCCAAATCGAAGCTCCGAAAGTGATGATATCGCTGATTTAAAATCAACCTTTTTTAGGGTCTTCATGACAATGACGGGACTACAAAGCTCATAACTTCTCACAAGATGCTCATATTTTTACCAGATCAGAACCATTGGATAGATAATTTTGAGAGATTTTTTTTGGTATATTATATGTGGTGTTTCCAATGGATATTAACTCTCAACTTGTGGA
>JZKD02S2013599.1:9618-30016 GCA_000966675.3 Picea glauca
TAGGGCCCACACATAAAGTCTTATGATTAACCAACATACTTGAAAGAAATTAGTAGTGAATCCATCCGAGCATGGTGATTTTCATTTAGGCATTTCATATACGACTTGTTTCACCGCCTCCAGGGAGATGGTATGCATCAGGGCCTCATTCTGTTCCAGGGAGACAAGATGGGGGATGTAGCAGGTGATTTTCTGAATTTGAGGTTGTCTTTACACTTCAGGCTCAATGAGGAGATATTTGAAGAAGTTAACCAATTCCCATTCCATTTATGCATGTTCAGTGAGAATGTTACCTTGGTTTTCCTTTAGTGAGGTGATGCAATTGTGATGCGATTGTGATGCCACCTTTGCACCATAGATCGAAGAAAGAATTTAGAATTCTTTTTACCCTCTTTGAGCCATTTGACCCTTGATTTTTGCTTCCAAAATTTATTTTCCTGCTTGTTCCTGATGTCATGCTAGGATTGAAGCTGCATTTCCTCCTTTACTAGCTGCTCTGTTCTTCCTTCCAGAATCATTTCTTATTAAACCTTCTCCATTTTATTTTCTAGCTCCCCTTGAGCTTTAAAGATATTTCCAAATTCTTTTTTGTTCCATATTTTGAGTCTTTGCTTGATGTACCTAAGATTTTGCTGAAACCTATACATTGGCAAGTGGGAGATTGTGTCAAACTCTGCCCATAATTGTTTTATGTTTTCGTGGAAGTTGGGGTGGTCGAGCCATAAGCTTTCAATTAGAAAGGATGATTTAGGGGACTTCACTTGAGGTCAAGATCTAGCTTGATAATCCAATGATCCAAACCTCCACTTGGGATAATGGAGGCTGATAATTGAATACCAACTAGAATTAGTGATTCCGAGACCAAGAAGTGGTCTATTCTATAATCTACTAGGTGTTTCTCTCGTCTTCTATTGTTCCAAGTGTGCAGGCCATTTCTTGTCTCTATATCTATCATATTGAAAAGTTAAATGGTGTTAAGGAAGAGATGAGAGTCATGATCTAGCCTTCTGATGCTGCCCCTTTTTTTAGCAAGGGAAGTAATAATATTGAAGTCATGATCAATGAGCTAGTGAGCATCCCCAATGATGGGTTTGAGATGTTGGATAGAGTTGGGGAAGTGGATTTTTTTTGGGATGGAATAGGGACCATAAACATTGGCGAGGAAGTCGAATTCTGAAGAGCCCACTAGCTAGAAGCAAGTTGAAAGAGTATGCATAGTTGATAAGAAGTTAGATAGGGAGACTTCGATTGGGTTCCAAAGGAGAGAAATGCCCCCTCTGACACCCTATGTGTCAAGAACAATGGCTTGATATACTTGCCATATGTGGGTTGCCAGAACAAAAAAAAATTATTTAGACATTTTGTTTCTTGAAGCATGACTATAGTTGATTTTTCCTTGAGGATTTTTTTCTTGAGAAGCCTATGCTTGGTTTTATCATTGAGGCCTCAAATGTTCTAAGAGATAATATTCATTAGAAATGTGGCGGGGGGTGGGTGGGTTTAGGGAAAATTTGTCAGTCATCAAGGAAATGTGGCTTGAGTTAACCAAAACTTCACCTAATTGTTGTAGAAGTTGATTATTACTTCTATGACCTCTTATTTTCTCCTCCCCAGGTGTTTCCAGTTATCATGAGATTAATGATTTAAGATTCATAAATTCAGAATATAGTGCTTACCTTTGAATTTTGATTCTCTGTAAATTTTTCTATGGACTAGGGCATATTTTAGTAGTTGGAACCATTTCTTAGGGATGGAGTTTGGGTCTTGTCACTCACAAGCAGATTCTATGGATTGAAGATCTGATTTATCCAGATCCATCTCATCACCATCTTCTGAATCAATCTTCTTGGGGCTGTCCTCTTGCATTTTCTCTTCTGCATCTACTAGGTCGTTGGGGTTCAGACCCATGGTTTTGCTTGGCATTATCATCTCGAGTATAGTTGTCCTTTAAGTCCATTTCTACACGCGTTTTCTTGTGAGGATTGGTGTCATCATTGTGGGAGAGAGTTTCAAAGGTGTTTCTTGTTTTGATGTTGTTGATGGGGTGTGGAGTAGCTGGGTTTCTTCAAGATTTCCTTCTAAATGAAACTTTCTCAAAGCCCTCGACATTTGTTGAGGGAGGGGTATGAACCTGGTGTGTTTTGGAATTCAAGGGATAGTCTCTGAAGAGATGTTCATGCTTATGACATCTATGGAAGTGAAAGGGTATGTGCTTATAGTCCAAAGTTTTAACCCATTCTTTGTCTTGATAGGTGAGACTGATTGAATCCGGGAGGGCCTTGGATAGGTTCATGTATACACATATATGAACATAGGAGGTCTAGGGACCCTACTTGGTGACCTCATATATCTTCACAAAGGATCCTAGGGTATTTCCATTTCCCTCAAGAATTTCCTCATCCCAGAACTCACGTGGAAGCGAATATAGGCAGATCGAAACAGGTGCAACGGTGAAATCCTCCTTGTTTGGGATGCATTCCATATGTGGATGAAAATTGATCCCTGTTGAGTTGAATAAGTACGGTCCACTTTTGAAGAAACAATATCTATCCTCTATGTTGGAAAAAATGGATGTAGATGCCCATGAATTTGCCTATGAAGGCATGATCTTGCATAAAATGTATGTAGCTTCCGATTTTGGAAAAAGTGATTTCATACTTTGGATTCTATTTGAATTTATGGAGGCAGCTTGGGGTGGTTCCATAATTATTATGGTTCTGTTCTATTTTACATCGATTTACTGGTTGGCCTCCATCTTCTAGGATTTCACCTTACCTTTCCTTGGAGCAATGAATCCATTTTGACTGTTGTCATTTTGATTTGGAGGGTGGATGCTTGGAACATTGTTATGTCCAGCTAAAATTGTTTTGTAGAAGGGAGATACACTCCCTCCTTCAATCACAACCATGAGAGGCTTGAAACGCTAAAGTTGGTGAAATGAGAGAACCCTAAACCTACGATTTGCAAAGCTACGCCCACTTTAACCTGTCTTCTATAAAAACATTTTCTAAGGTCTATAGTTTTTTTTATAAGTCAGGATAGGATTCTATATTGATTCTTCAAAATATAATACAAAAAGGGTCGCTGGTCTGCCAAAAAAAGGAAACCAGACCAACAATAAACCATAATTATTTTTGCCAAGTATTTCTAGAAACTAGAATCAATTGAGTCTACTCTTTGAAAACTAACTAGAAATTTTGAAGCTAGACTAATTACCACCTTCCATACTGAAGATAAAAGAAAATCCCTTCTAAAAAAACCACTGGTACCAAATTGACTACAACTACTAACACCTGGTTAGAGTTGCCTGAACTTGGTGTTTAAAATGAAAAATAGAGAACCTTGGACCGATTCACCGCTCCTCCAACTTGATTTTTGTTGTCTTCCTTGGGGAATGCTACCCAAACCTTTCATATCTGAGCTGGTGCACCATGGTTTTCTACAGGTGTTATATCCATATGGTGGACATACCTCAGGTAGATGTGGAACTCTACTGCCAATCTCTCTTGCTTTCTTTGTTGGTTTTTTTCGATTTCTACCAAAAACTTTACTATGGTCTCCAACCTGCTAACACACCGTTGAATATCTTCCATCACAGTCTTCAGCTCCTGCTGGTCCTCCATATGAGTTTCCTCTCGGTCTACCATAACTTCTCCTATCAACATCTTTGTATGCCACACCATCTCAAGAGTTTTGTGGTAGAGGGTCTCTCGGGTTCGAGTTATCCCTGTATCAATAATCCAGTCCACCTCCTGAGATACCTTGTTTTTATATTTTCTCTCACATTCTACCTTAAGCTCCTCCTCCCAATTTTCCATATCTTCTTTTCCTTTCTGTGGTACTGTGGCTTGATACATCGTAGCAACATCCCTTGTTGCATTCTCAATCCTAGTCTTATTTTGGGAACTCTCTGGATTAGAGTCCCCTAGTGGGATACCTTTTATAGTGGTGTATTTCATGTGCACCATCTTGCTATCCTCTCCTCTCTTTGGGCCTTTGGCTCTCTCTTGGCTCAAAACACTAAATTTCTCCCTTAGTGAAAGAAAACCAGAGCAAGAATCAAAGAAAAAAATTGATCTCTGTGAGGTGTGGTTAAACTGGACGAAAACCTGAATATAACAAGCTATTGCATGATTGCTAATATCTTTTAATTATCCTCCCTTAAAGTGGTGAATACAGTCGCATTGAATACTAGGCGTGGCACCTCGTTCCATTATCCTTCCTTTGTCTCTTCGCCAGTCACATCTCCTATTGCGAGCATGACGTCTAGTATTTTTTGGTATGATCCGATCCCTTGGAGGTGAGTTCCACTTCGAACTATCCCCCATATTTGCTTGCCTCTTCTGCTTATGATTTCCTTGGCTTCGATCGTAACTTCCTCCCAAACTACCTGCTTTAAAATCTCTTCTAGATTGTACCGCCACTTGCCTTGTCATCCCTTTTCTTCCAAATCGTCGCATGAGGTCTGAATTCCAAGTAGTATGTTTCACATAACCCATATGGGTCCCACTCCAGACCTGTGTGGAACTCATTTTCCTCTATGTGACTGTCTTCCTGGTGGCTGCCACGATGATCTTTTGTTGCTAGGTGTTCATAGTCTGATCTAAGTTGTTCATCTGGAATCTATGTCCATGCCTCGTCCAACATATTTCCTTCATGGTTCACTCCCTCATTGGATAACCTATCCGCCAAATAATTTTCTGACCTTCTTACCCACCTGAAATCAACCGTGAACAAAGTTTTTAGGTGCTTTTGATTTCTTTGAAGGATTTGAGCTAGGCGCCAATGTTTTATTAGCTTGCCTATGTTGGTTCCACACTGTAATATTTTTGCTGTACCTATAACCGGAGCTGAGTCTCCAACTGTAACATTGACCTGGCCTTCTCTTATAAAAATCTCTAGCCCATGTTCCAATTCCCCAAACTTTGTTGCATTATTTGTTGTGTTTCCCATGCTCACTACATAAAGAAAAATTATTTTCCCACCACTCTCTTTGATCACTCCTCCCACGCCAGCCTTTCCGGGATTTCCTTTTGATGCTCCATTGAAATTCAGTTTCAGGAATCCTACCCGAGGCTACGTCCAAGCTTTGGCCTCCCCGTGGATCTGTGGGTTGCGATGAGCAGGTATGTTGAAACTCCGATCTTTCAGTTGTAACAATTGCAAAACAATTAGGTCTAGGGATGACGTGTTGTTCTTTGAAGGAGGGACGTTTCTGCTCAGAACTGCTTCCCTTACTTCGGTTTTGATAGAATCCATCACCTTAGTGATAGGGAGGGATTCATTCTTGAAGATTCTCCTATTTATTTCCTTCCATTTTTCCCAAATGATCATCCTCGGAGTTAACCCCCATCATAAGTTGAACATTTCATTTTCGCTATAGTGTTCCCTCTAGTTCCCCAGAGTTGCTCTGATATCACCCTTTACTCTATCAATCTGTCGGTACTCTATAGATACCCAATCCCAAACCTCCGCTATATAGGAGCACCCATCTAGTATATGGTCTGTTATCTCCTCCTGAGCTTCGTAAAGGTGGCATCTTGAGGGTATGTACATGCCTCTTGTAAAAGGGTTTTCCCATGTTAGGATTTTGTTTTGTAGGATCAACCATTTAATTTTTTTTAATCTTCGGCCACTATGGTAGGTTTCATAGTCGTTCCCATTGTGGTTCTGTGTTCCTCTGATCATGACCCGCGATATAGTGACAGGATTCGTTTAGGGTGAATTCTCCTCCATATTTCCTTCCCCAGCGTAGTTGGTCCTCCTCATCAGAGATCATAATTTTTATTTTCCCTATCTCCTCTTCTATATCGTTAACCAGTTGGGAGTCTCAATTTCTATCTTGATTTTGGATAATATCCCAAGTTCTCCATTTCAGAATGTTGTCCCTTTGTTTCCAATATTGAATTTTTTTTATTTTTCTTTGCCCGAGAAGCTCTTGTTTAATACCTTCTGTATCTTGGTTTTCCATCTTGGGTTCTTGCTGCCATACATCCTCCCAGAATCTAGCTGTTTAAGCATTCCTAATTTTCAAAAAACTATGTTCCTGAACCCAAATTTTATTCTCTAAGCTAAATTCCAAATGGCTGATCCCTCCCTTGTGCCTGTGAAATGAATAAGGTCCTGAGGGGTACTGCCAAGGGCATATTTTTCTTTCCATAGGTTTTCCCATGGGACTGATCTATCTTTGACCCATCTCCACCAAAATTTTGCACCATAAGTGGCATTTTTCCTGTGTGGGTCTTGCAAACCAAGTCCTCCTTTGCTTTTTGGCCAACATAGTTTCTCCTAGGCCATGAGTGCCCATTTCTTCTTATCCTCTACACCTCTCCACAAGAAGTTCCTCTGTATTGCTATGATTTTTTGTAAAATTCCTTTTGGGAATGGGAAAATCGACAATAGATAAGCTGGGATAGCTTGTAAAACCGCCTTCATGAGGACTAGTCGCCATGCAAAATTTAGGTCTCAGTAGGTCCATCTTTTGACGTTGTCTTGCAACTTGGTTATAACACCTTCCCAGGCTGTATTATTACCAAGATGATTCGTTAGGGGTACTCCCAAATACTTCGTGGGGAGGGTCTTCCTCTCAAATTCCAAGATGTTGGATAGGTTCCTTTGAACTGCAATGTTCATGTTAAAGAAGTAAATCATGGACTTGGAGTGATTTATTTCTGTACCTGAGACTTCTCCAAATTTGGCTAAGATTTCCTTATAAGATGTTGCGTTCATGACTGTTGGAATTCCATGTAGCATTGTGTCATCCAAAAATTGCTGATGATTGGTTGTGGGGCAGTCTTCATACAGTTGAAGAACTTTTATAGTTCCTTTTGCTGTTGCAGCTTTGATAGTTCTACTCAAACCTTCCATCATAAGAATGAACATGAAGGGGGATAAAGGATTTCCCTGTCTGAGACCTCAGGAAGGGTAGAAAGGTTTTTCATGGGCTCCATTAACCAGTATTAAGAAACTAGTCATGGACACCCGAGTCATTACCCATTTTATCCAATGATTATCAAAGTCAAAGGCTTCCATGGTTTTTTCCATATAATGCTAGCTTAGTTTATCATATGCTTTGGTGAAATCCAGTTGTATTGTCATGCCAACTATTTTCCTACTTTTCAAAGTGTGGATTATTTCATGAGTGTTGGCCCTTGGATATGGAAGCAAGCGAATATTAAGGAAGAAGAGGCAAAACATGAACTGCGCAGAAGACATAGTGATTGATACTGGGTCGAAGTGAGAAGAAGAGCATAAAATATGCTACAAAGTAAGATAAAGTAGGTTGTCGGATGAGAAGATCGAGGATGAGAGATCTGAAAGGAAGATGAATTGTGGACAACTCAGCAAGTGGAAAAATCTACTGTTGGATGCTTTGGAGCACCACGGGACAAGGAAGGAAAGACAGGATGACAAAGCCCTGAAAACACTGATCAAGTTGACCTAGGGTTTTAGACACCTAGGGTTTTTGTATCTAGGGTTTTGACACTTAGGTTTTAACCTAAGGGTGTCTGAGAACTATTGTAATGTATAAATAGAGGTCTAAAGGACCTAGGATGGGTTGTTGGTATTGTTGGTGCTAGATTGGTCAAGAGTTCATTGTTCTTGTGTGATTGAGTGAGTAATATTGTGTGAGAAGGAAGTGCTGAGTGAAAGAGCCTTCTGGTATTGTAAGATCTCTAGCTGGGTGCGAAGATCAACCTTGCAACTGGGTGCACAGGGAGCGGATAGATAGAGAGGAGAAGAGATAAGATCTGCTAGCTGAGAGCACAGACAAGAACTCTATGCTTCATCTTAATATATTATAAAGCACAGTTCTGTGGACGTATCCCTATGGAGAGGGTGAACCACGTATATCTTGTGTTTTGTGTGATTGATGCTGTGTTCTTTGTCATTTGATATGCTGCTATTATGATATTGAGTATATCTAAAGTATAACTTGCGCAGTAGGTTTAAGGAAGATAAAGAATACTAGGTGACTGTGTATTGTTGCTGTGAATCCATTCTGCATTCCCTATGGTTGTAGACACATGTGTCCTCTAACCCCTATAGCTAATTCGGGTGAGACTGAATCTGCTTCACAGGTGTTGCCGAAAGGGCTAGTAGTTAGGGCTTGTTGGTGCACTGTTGGAGTTGAACCCTGGGTCTTCCCCTGTGCCAACAAATGGTTCCATTGTCGGGACCAAAATCTTCTTGAGGGAATGTCAAGGTGGTTTCCATTGAAGACAGAGATTCAGAAGTGGATAGAATATCAAAAAAAGGACTTCGCTGAAGATCAGAACAAGAACCCTAATCTTAGTACAAAGGATTGGCTGGAGAGATGTATCTTTACTGATATACACAGAATTTTCTTTGGAGGAATCCATAGGGAGTTATACGAGTGGCTAGCTAGGTTAGAAGATACCCAATTTGAGATAAGATCTAGGCCACTTCTGGTTTGGACGTCGACACTGATCAAGAAGGTCAAGAGAGTTGATAACTCCGTGTCAAGAGAAGTAGATCACTGGTTTGATAGTACCATTGGAGGGTATATCACTAAGTTTGCTATTGACAGAGTAGAATCGTATAACCAAGCTGAGAGATATTTATTTAAGGGACCTAGAGGAATTTTTTTACATTTTCTGAAGCTGCAGATCAAGATGCTATTGCATGAGAAGACCATCTTGAAGATATAGTAGTCTTTTGGATTGAATAACTAATGTTCAAGAACTTAGATAGTGACAACGACACAGAGGCCAGACATACGGATAGTGGGAGAGTGTTCATAGAAGTTCTTCTCACGAACCTATTTAAGAAAAACTATGGGGATGAGGGTTTCTACAGTGGATAAGAGGAAGATTTGACAGACGAAGAACATTCAGAATCCACTAGGACAGAGGAACCTCATTGGGAAGAGACAAAAACTTCAAGAACTGCAAAAAATGTTGAAGTAAGTACTATTATTCCTCTTGTTGATTTAGTAGTGTTAAGAAATAAGAGTAATTAGAGTCACTAGAGTGCTTAGAGCACTGTTACTAGTAGTCCGCCGCATACTCAGTCAGGAAACCTAGGAAGATATATGGAAGATGAGATGAGGTTACCCACCTTCAGAGGAGATAGATCTGAAGATCCTGATCAGAACTGGTTTCTATGCGAAGCTGCATGGAGTATTAAGAACATCACCAATGAAGCTGTCAAACGAGATCAGTTTAGTACTACCCTAAGAGACCATGCACTGAGATGGTACATGAAGTTTGTTAAGGGAATTGCCCAGCCTAAGCCGCTGAATGAGATCAAGAACGCTTTGATTGCCGAATTCAAGAAACCCAAGTCAGAGTCACAGTGCATTAAAAAACTGAAAGAAATCAAGTAGATAATACTTGAACCCATATGGGAGTTCGATCATAGGTTTAAAACCTTCATGATCCACTTGAGTTTCCAGATCCCAGATGAGCAGAACAAAGAATGGTTCATTGCTTCCCTCTTGCCACACATCAGAGTTCCTATGATGCAACAAAATATTACTTCACAGGCTGAGGCACTGGAAATCACCATGAAATTAGAATCAACCCCTATGGGAGAATCTAGCTCAGGTATGAGTCAAATATTGAGTCAGCTAATTAGTCTATCACTGTAGGTTGAAGATATGAAGAAAGACAAGGGAAAAGATAAAAGAGAAGACATATGGTGTATTAGATACAAATCAGAAGGCCATGACAAGGATCACTGTCTCCTATTCCATGAATACTTGGACTCTAAAGCTCCGAGCCCCTTGAAGCAAGTTACCCTACCCTGGTGCGAGGTATGTAGAAATCGACATCACCCTGGTGAATGTTACTATCTGCAAAAATATGTCCAGACACCCACAAATCTATATTGCACATTCTGTAAGTCGGTAGGACATGATGACAGGGATTGTAGGGCTTACGATCTCATGCATGAAAGGTCAAGGGATATATACAAAATTCAAGGAGAAGTACAGCAAGAAGGAAGCACTGCACAGTATAACTCCCTTGGGAGAGGAAACTTCAACCCTCGTGGTGGATTTCGAGGAAGAGGAAGAGGATGAGGTATGGGTCGAGGTCAAGGACAGATAATCTATTATAACTGCGCACAACCAGGACACTTGGCAAGGGACTGTCATAACCCTTGTACCACTTGCAACTATTGCAACTCCTTCAAGCATGTTATCGAGGAATGTCCAACATTGTTGGCTAAACTTTAGGAGAGATAGGGACCTCAGCAGAACCCACAAATACAACTAATCAAAGAAGAACCTCGTGGAGCAGATCCCAGAGTCGTTTTGATCACTAGAGGAGGCGCCTTTATAGGAGAGGATAGAGTGATCCAAGGAAAGACTATAGAAGAATCAGGAGTCAGGAAATCTACAGAGAAGACATAAGTGTTTGATGCAAAGAAAGAAAGACAAATCTTTGAGGAGGCAAGAAAAGAATTCAGGAGAGACCAAGGCTCTTCATTGAAGACACGACCAGAAGTAAGATAATGTGGAATGCCTCTGGCATTTGATCAGTTTGCTTCACCCGGATATGGAAAAGAGGTGAGTAAACTTGTCAGTTTCTTGTATACGTTTATAGAGCTGATTAAAGATGAGAAATCCATACAAGAACTGCAAAATTTGGTCAAACAGTATGAGATAGGAAGGGTAGATCCTTTACTGAATAAATCAGTACAACAAATATCCAAGAAGAGAAGGACAAATAAAGAACTACACCTTAATGATAAGATTGGAGAGTATGATATAGACTATGTGATCCTCGACTTAGGGTCAGAGGTCAATGTCATGATGAAGCAAACCTGGGCACTGATGGGAAAACCTAAGTTGATATATTCCCCTATCAGGCTTAGGATGACTAACCAGTAGGTAGTAAGCCCCTTTGGCAGATTGGAACATGTCCTTATGGACATCGATGGAGTAAGGACGTTTGCAGACTTCGAGGTGATTGAGATAGTTGATGATAACTGTCCTTACCCTGCACTGTTAGGAATTGATTGGGCTTTCAATAATTCCACTGTGGTTGATTTAAAGAAAAGATGAATGACATTTGAAGGAGAGGGCCTTAGGGTCATTGCACCCTTGGATCTCGATGAAGGTCAACGATACACAGAGCCTATTAGAGAAGAAAACCGTGCATATGAACTGGAAAACATTTACAAATTAACAGCTAGACAAAAGGACTACATTAATCCTACGACGGATGGGAATTTTAGCTGGCGAAGTGACAATGCATGTTCATCTGATTCAGAAGAAGCACTAGAGAACTGTCATAAAAAATGTATGAAGTATCTACAAGGAGATGTGTTAGATTAACCCGATAATTTCGCTGGATCGGCACAACAGTAAGTAACTTGCCCACCTTTGATAGTCTGAATCATTTAGAAGCATTCTTGGTGAACTTTGAAGAAATTGTACCAACACAACAAAGATTGTTGGCAATGGTTGAGGCCCTGAAATCAACTCCAGTGAGATGGTGGGGGACACACAAAACCAATATTACAGATTGGGTACAATGTTTCACTTTGATGACAATGCGATTTTCAGAGCAAGTATAAAGCTATGAAGTTAGATACATAGGTTGAAGCTTTCCAAAGGACCATGTGCGAAGTTGCGAGGAAACCTGGAGCAAGATCTGTCAAGAACAGTGGCTTCACAAATTCATAAACACGCTAGAGACAACCCCTATAAACTGGTACCCCCAAGAAAAACTGTGCCTCATCACTACAGATTGGAAAGGTATGACCCATAACTTTGTAACTACCTTTTTGTTTGAAATCCAATATCCTACAGTAGATCAAGAATTAAGGATCATAAGATAGAAAGTGTTCGAGGAGGCACCTAGCCTCCCTTTGGAGCAAGAAGAGGATGAATGGACTGCACCCCTTCAGAAGTTGCAAGGCTGTTACAATATCAATGCAGTCGAAGACGATGATCCAAGGATTGTGAACATCACCGAAACAGAAGGCCAAAGAGACATAGAAGGACCAGGAGTTGAACTGCCTTTCATTGGACAACCGATCAAGATCACAAAAGTCAACATTGGAACAGAGCATACACCAAAACTTGCAAATATTGGATATTATTGGGATGCTGCCACTATTGACAAGATCACAGAGTTGCTACATGAGTATCAGGACTTGTTTCCAACCAAGTTCAATGATATGAAGGGTATTAAAGGGCCTATGGGAGAGATGAGGATCCCTTTGAAACCAGATGCTAGGCTAGTCAAACAAAGACCTTACAGATTGAACCCTAAATATAAGGAGAAAGTGAAAATTGATCTTGATAGAATGCTGGAAGCAGGGATCATAGAACCTGTCGAAGAGTCAGAATGGATTAGCTCTATGGTGGTACAAGACAAAAAGACAAGAGAGATCAGGATTTGCATAGATCTCAAGAAGCTGAATGATGCCTGTTTGCATGACCCATTCCCTACACCATTTACTGATGAAGTGTTAGACAATGTAGGAGGATAGGAGGTGTATTATTTTACAGATGGATTTTTAGGATACCATCAGATCCATATTTCCAAGGAAGATCACCACAAAACCACATTTGCAATAGAATGGGGATCCTACCAATATGAAATGATGCTGTTTGTCTTGAAGAATGCACTAACCATCTTTTCCAGGGTAGTGGTCAAAGCGTTTAAGGAGTTTTTACATAAATTCTTGGAAGCATATTTTGATGATTGGACTGTTTTCATCATTTTGTAGAATCATATTGAATGTTTAAGACTAATGTTGGATAAGTGCAGGCAGAGTCAGATTGCCTTAAACCTGAAGAAGTGCATCTTTTTTTCACCCTTCAGAGTGCTGCTAGGTCATATTGTGTGTAAGAAGGGATTGCTGGTAGATCCATCCAAGATTTCCATTATAGTCGATCTAACCCCTCCTACTTTAGTCAAATAGCTGCGCTGGGACACACTAGATACTACATGAATTTCATTAACGACTATGAACAGATTACAACACCCATGGAGAAGATTTTGAAGAAAGACTGTAAGTTTCATTGGACAGAAGAATGGCAACAGAGTTTCGACACACTGAAATAGAAAATGGTTACTGCGCCTATTTTGGTTTTCCTAGATTGGAGTAAGGAGTTTCATGTTCATGTCGATGCATCTTCCATTGCATTAGGAGATGTGTTAGCACAATCGAGAGCTGGAGACATCGACCACCCGTTAGCCTTTGCTAGCAGAAAGATATAAACAACTGAGACTAATTACACCACTACTGAGAGAGAAGGGTTAGCCATGGTGTATGGACTGCAAAAGTTCTGCCACTACTTGTTGGGAGGACACTTTAAAATGTTTACTGATCACTTTGTGCTGAAATACCTAGTCAACAAGCCAGTGTTGGGGGGGAGAATATGTAGATGGCTTCTGCTATTTCAGGAATATGATTTTGAGATCGTGGTTAAGCCAGGATGAATGAACAAAGGTCCTGACCACTTGTAGAGGTTGGAACATGGAGAAGAGAATACTAGCTTGGAGGATAAATTTCCAGATGCATAGTTGTTGTCCATTAGAAAAATTGATGATCACTTCGCAGAGATAGTCCAGTTCCTATCAACAGGAATGGCACCTAGTGAATATACAATCACCCAGAAGAAACATCTAGTAGTGCGCCCTGCAGACTTTTCACTCATAACTGGACATCTATACAAGATGGGACCTGATGAGATATTAAGGAGGTTTATTATGGAGGCAGAGAGACTGTTGATCCTCGCCGAAGCTCATGAAGGCATCGTAGGAGGACACTATGCAGGGAAAGAAACTGCACAAAAGGTTCTTAGAGTTGACCTTTGGTGGCCTACCCTACACAGAGATGCTAAGGACTATTAAAGAGCTTGTGATGTATGCCAAAGAGTTGGGAAACTGTCCAGAAGAGATGAAATGCCTTTAGCACCACAATTGACCCTACAAGCATTTGAGAAATGGGCCATTGACTTCGTGGGACCTATAAACCCACCAAGGAAGCGCACATGAGCTAGATACATAATCACTGCGTCTGAGTATTTGACCAGATGGGCAGAAGCAAGAGTAGTTACGGACTGTAGTGCAACTACAACTGCGTGCTTCATATTTGATGATATCATAACCAGGTTTGGATGCCCAAAGATCCTTATGAGCGATCAAGGCACACATTTAATCAATAAGATCGTTGAATCCTTGACTCATGAATTTGAAGTTCACCATCAAAAGAGCACACCCTATCATCCACAAGCAAATGGGACAGTTGAAGCATTCAATAAAATCTTGGAGACAACGCTGATGAAGATATGTAGTGTGAATAGGGATCAATGGGATTTGAGAGAACCACTTGCAAGAAACTGACCATGCATACCCCCTTCAAATTGGTCTATGGTCTAGAAGTAGTTGTACCCATGGAATATTTAGTTCCTAGTCTGATAATTGCAGCCTTTACAGATATTGATGGCACTGGCGTTGTGCAAGATAGGCTTGCTTAGTTGGTCGAACTGGAAGAAGACATATTTATTAAAGGATTTCACCAACAGGTTCAGAAAGAAAGAGAGAAGGCCTACCATGTTAGACAATAAAAAAGAAGGCATTTAAGCAAGGTGATTTGGTATTGACATATGATAGTAAGTTCATGAAGCATCTAGGAAAGTTCAGAACACATTGGCTTGGGCCATATGAGGTTGCCTATGTTACAAAAGGAGGAGCTGCACAGTTGAAGACTTTGAATGGAGAATGGAAGGAGGGATTAGTGAATGGGATCCAGTTGAAATTGTATTGCGACAACCAATTGCCTCACAACTCTCAGTAAAAGAAAAAGGAAAAGGGTCTAGGTACCAGGTGCAGTTCAAACTGGGTACCAGACACATAAAATACAATATGCACAAGGAAGGAAGGGAGGACTAGAGCTCGAAGCACAGGCTGCCCCGCACAGTCTGAAGTTGAAGCACAATAGAAGGATCAGATCTGAAGTGCCTCAGGACGAGTCACAAGTGAGTGTTGGGGGCATGTTGGCCCTTGGATACGGAAGCAAGTGAAGATTAAGGAAGAAAAGGAAAAACACGAACTGCATGGAAGACGCAGTGACTGATACTGGGTCAAAGTGAGCAGAAGAGTAGAAAAGACGATGCGAAGTAAGAGAAAACAGGTTGTTAGATGAGAAGATTGAGGATGACAGATCCGAAAGGAAGACAGATTGTGGACAACTCAACAAGTGGAAAAATCTATCGTTGGATGCTTTGGAGCACCACGCGACAAGGAAGGAAAGACAGTCTGGTAAAGCCTTGAAAATGTGGTCAAGTTGACCTAGGGTTTTAGACACCTAGGGTTTTTGTATCTAGGGTTTTGACACTTAGGTTTTAACCTAAGCGTGTAAGAGAACTATTGTAATGTATAAATAGAGGTCTAAAGGACTTGTGATGGGTTGTTGGTATTGTTGGTGCTAGATTGGTCGAGAGTTCATTGTTCTTGTGTGATCGAGTGAGTACTATTGTGTGAGAAAGAAGTGCTGAGTGCGAGAGCCTTCTGGTATTGTAACATCTTCAACTGGGTGCAAAGATCAACCCTGCAGCTGGGTGCGCAGGGAGGGGAGAGATAGAGAGGAGAAGAGAAAATATTTGCTAGCTGAGAGCGTAGACAAGAATTGTATGCTTCATCTTAATATATTATAAAGAAAAATTCTGTGGACGTAGCCCTAGGGAGAGGGTGAACCACATATATCTTGTGTTGTGTGTGATTGATGCTGTGTTCTCTGTCATTTGATATGCTGCTATTGTGATATTGAGTAGATCTGAAGTATAACTTGCGCAATAGGTTTAAGGAAGATAAAGAATACTAGGTGACTGTGTATTGTTGCTGTGAATCCATTCTACATTCCCTCTGGTTGTAGACACCCATGTCCTGCAACCCCCTATAGATACTTCGGGTGAGACTGCATCTTCTTTGTAGATATTTCCCAAAGGGCCAGTAGTTAGGGCTTGTTGGTGCGCTCTTGGAGTTAAACCCTGGGTCTGCCCCTGTGCCAGTATTTAGGGCTTGTTGGTGCACTCTTGGAGTTGAACCCTGGGTCTACCCCTGTGCCAACAATGAGCTTGAATAATGTTGTCCAATATTTTCCTACCTTCCATGAAGCCTGATTGTTCCTTTGAGATCAATATGGGGAGGAGAGGTTTTAGTCTGTTTGAAATAACTTTAGATATTATCTTGTACACCACATTGCATAGGGAAAATGGTCTAAAACGGTCTGGAGTTGCCTCATTTTCTTTGGGGATCAAGGTGATGAAAGTATAATTCAGAGATTTAAGAATCAATGCAGAGTGTCTTGAATATTCCACTATACCATAGATATAATGTTTTACCACATCCCAATAGGCTTTGAAGAAGTCCACTGTGAATCCATCGGGGCTTGGGGCCTTTCCATTTGGAATCTCTTGAACTACTTGGTCAACCTCCTCTGGAAAGATTGGTTTCCTTAAATTTTGATTATTCTCCTCTATTACCAATCTAGGAATATGCCTCAAAATTATTTGAATTGACTCTGACCGATCTAGGTTGGGTTCTCTTGCTATGTCCAAAAAGTGATTAACGAGAGTTTTTTCAATTTCATGATGAGATTCTCTCTCTATTCCTTCATGGTCTTAGATTTTCATTATTCTATTATGAGTCCTACAAGCTATTGTCGACTTGTGGAAGAACTTTGTGTTTTTCTCCCCTTCCTTTAACCACTGAACTTTAGATTTCTATCTCCATAATATTTCCTCTTGCTTACATATTTTCTCCCATTCCTAATGTAATTGGTTCTCCTCCTCTTTCTGCTCCTCATTGTAGCCTTCTTGAATACATAATTCCTGGATCCGACCTATTTTTTCTTCAAGATCTCTTTTTCTTGGTCAATGTTCCCGAAGACTTCTTGATTCCATTGCTTTAATTTTTTCGTTATATGTTGTAATATGCCATGGAGTCTATACATTTTTTTCCCCTGTTCCTGGATGTCCTCTTTCCACCACAACTTGATATTCTCCTTGAAGGTTGGGTGCTCCATTCAAAAACTCTCAAAAAAGAAAGGTCTATTTTTGGGGTTCCCTGAAAGATTTCCTCTAACAGAACTGGCCAATGGTTCAATCCCCCCCACAAAAGGATGCTACCTTCCATGTCAATGCCTTGTGTTAAAATTGATTCCGAGATTAAGAATCTATCTAATCTTGATTCTGCTTAGTTATGCAAGGATATTTTGTTGTTCCAGGTAAAAATCCCATTACTAGTTCTGATATCAACTAGGTTTGTTTTTTCTATAAAGGACGAGAAGACCTAAACATCTCTATCCAATATTTAGACTCCCCCTTTCATCTCATCCAGGGTGAAAATTATATTAAAATCACCTGCTAAAATCCAGTGAGGATTCATATTTCGTTCTCTGAGGTTTTATAAGCATATCATCATTCTTTTATTATCTTCCAAAAGTTGAGGGCCATATACATTGGTGCACATTACCTTATATAGAGTCCCTATAACTTGAAAAATTACTGATAAATAATTCCTTATAGCTTCTGCCGATATCATGTCTACTTTTTGAGGGTTCCACAAAGTGAGGATGCCCCCGGCCGAATTTTGACTATCAATATCTAAAAAATTGTAAGTATTCCAAATTTTCCTACTTATTTGTACAATCTTATCGGTTGTACGTTTGGTTTCCTGTATAAAACAAATATCTAGTTTTTTCGTTTTTAACTTATTTTTGAGAATTTTTTGTTTTCTGGGGATATTCAAGCCTCTTATATTCCAAGTGAAAACCTTCATTTTAAACCAGGTGGGGGAGAGGTAGGGAACAACGTTTTGATCTTACCAGAGTTTATCAGAAGCGCTCCCAGTTCCTGCAGTACCACACAGTTGGATTTTCTACGCTTCTTTCTCTTAGATTGCTTTGGTGATTGAGGCTATTGGCTGTCTCTCGGTTTGATACCCATGTTTCCTATCTCCCCATGCATGCATTTGATTCCTCTATATTTTTCCTCCTCCCTCATTAGGAAGAGATATTGTATACGATCCAGTTGGTCTGAAGGGATGGTATCCATACCTTGTTTTTTCCATTGGTCCAAAATATTCTGAAGGTCAATCCCTTCCCTTTCCATGATGTCGCAAAGATCCAGATCCTCCGTTCTGAACTCACTAGGTGTCATTTTGGAATCACCATCCCTCTCCCTCATTGGAGTGTTTATGTCAGGATTTCTGTCTCCTGTTGATCCTCTATAAATCTTGGTGGTGTCTTGAGATTGTTGATTCTCCATTGTCTTATTTTCCTCCTTCCTACCGGGCTCCCTCTCCCCTTGCTTCTCCTGTCCAGTTTCTCCATCCTTGGTTTGGTTCTATGCTAGGCCTTCAAAGTTGTTCTTTGATTCAGATTTACCAGTTGTGGAGGGTTTTCTTTGTCATCTATTTCCTTTACCTTTGTAATTTGGCCGAACAAAGCCTTCCTCATCATGGGTTTGTTTTTTTTAGCTTCCTCAGTATTTTTTTTTAGCTGTAATTCCCTGAATAGATTCCCATGTTCATGACATTTCCTACATATAAACGAGATCTGTTCATAATCAATATTTTGGATCCATTCCTCATCCTTAAATTCCAAGCATATTTCTTCTGGTAGTGCACTCGAGACATCCATCTCAATGCAGATTCTTGCAAATGAGGTGTACTTTCCTTTTAAGGTTGCATCCAATGCATTGACAAATTTTCCCAGCTTATTTCCTATTGCCTCAAAAGCAGTCAGTAGCCAATAGTCTAACGGTAGGGAACATTTTTTGATCCAGACTGGCACACAATTAAAGGTCTCCTTTTCCGGGGAAATTTTTTCCTTCCAGGGTCTCATATACAACCCGACTAGGCATGAAAATACGACCCTCCTTCAAAAACCTTGTCTCTGTCTTCTAGGTTCATGAAGACAACTGTAAAAATACCTTTTGATCCTAGGTGTAGGTCCACCTCTCCGCATGGTTTCCAATGATATTTGATATAGCTTCATAGGATTTTTTCGGTGGGCCATAATCCCATAAACTTGCAGATCAAGGCATGCACCCTCATCTAATCTATGTATTCTTGAGTTTGTGGATCTTCTAGAACAACTTTTGGGATCATTGTCATTTTTGGTTTGCATGGATTGCTCCCTCTCACCCCAGTTGGATGTGTTGGGTCTGTCTCCTTGCTTTGGTTCTCTTTTTTTCCTCTCCTGCTTTTCGTCTTTTTTCATTTTGTCCTCTTCTTGCACCTCTGACACAAATTCAAATGCCCTCAACAATGGGGCCTTGAAACCTCCCCCACGTGGACCTTTCCCTCTATCGACCACGACTTGCCTGTAGGAGGGAGTCCCACTCCCTCCCCCTTTGTTAACCATTCTACTCCCTAAAACACCCTAGAAACCTACAAAAAAGAGGTCTCTGGATCACCACCTCGCTCTTCCAAGGTCTATAGTTAAAAGAGCATTGAATTTTTATTAATTTTGTTGAATTGCTCACTTTTGTCCAGTGTTTTCCAAATTTTTTTATTAAATCAATTTTCCAATCAATTTTTTTTTTTTTTTTTGAATTTTTAAATTTTAGTGTATTGAAATTTATATTGGTCTAAATATGTTGATGGGACTTAATTAGCTCACGTGGAGATCTATATATATATATTTTAAAATTTTTCAGAAGTAAAAAATTATTTAACAAACAATAAATTTTGATTGATTCCTCTATGGTTTCTAAACATAGAAATAATGCACTAGTCATCCATTTCAAATTATATAATAGGTGCTTTATTCATATTCCAGTGCATAATCAAATTTTTTTTAGTGGCCAATAGCCATCAAGGAACACTTTTACTTTGTATTGTGTAATATCTTCTTGTAGGTGGTAACCACCTACGTTGGCCACCTAGTTCACTGTAATTGTCATTCACTATCATTCTCTATTGCCATGCTGACTATTGAACATCATCATCTCTATTAAGCGCAACTATTGGATCTACATCTCAATCTCGATTAGCCAAATACACATCTATTGGATCGACCATCTTACATTCTAATTTCAATACCTTCATACTTGTGATGCAACACATGAAAGCCAAGACCACTTCCACTGATGAAGCAACCAAATATGAGACTTGCATAGAGGTATGGCTTCTTGGGATATGCATCCTTTTTATTTCATAGCTTGGTAGAATTGTCTAATCTCTTTGGTACATTCAGAGGCTATGTCTTTGTATATATCCTTTAAAATGTTCTATCGTATTCTGAGCCAACACATGAATTGGGTAGAATTCTTGTAGAATAAAAGCATGTAAAAATATTGTTAAGGTCCTAACCCGCACATAGGTAGATCAATGTATTCGGATGTAATAAAGGTCAATATTAATAAGGCCTTTCAATAAAATAGAATAAGGTGGATGTAAGAAGA
>JZKD02S2013599.1:38878-52984 GCA_000966675.3 Picea glauca
GATGTGGTACCAAAAGTTTGACACATACATCCTTGGATTGGGATTTGTGAGAAGAAGGGATGATCACTGTGTATATTCCAAGAAGGTTGGTAATCACTTCATTTATGTAGTGTTGCATGTTGATGACATGTTGTTGGTAGGAAATAACATGGATGTTATCAGGGAGGTGAAATCACAACTATCCTCCAAATTTGACATGAAGGATCTCGGTGCTGCTAACTTCATTTTGGGAATGGAAATTAAAAGAGATTGTGCAAACATGAAACTCTGGTTGAATCAGAGAAAATATGTTGAGACAATATTGCAGAGGTTTAATATGCATGGAAGTAAACCGATCAAGGTTCCTAGTCCTATAGGTGTAAATTTATCTACAGATCAATGTCCCAAGATACAGGAAGAAGAAGAGGACATGTCCCATGTTCCGTATGCCAGTGCAGTTAGCAGTTTGATGTATGCAATGGTTTGTACTAGACCATACATTGCACATGCAATGGGAGTTTTGAGCAGGTATATTTCAAAACCAGGGAAGGAGCATTGGACAACAATACAGAGGGTCTTCAAGTATTTGCGTGGCACTACCAATTATGAATTGTGCTACCAAAGAAGACCAATATTGGACATAGTGGTGGACATACACAACTTTGTTGATGTAGACTGGGTTGGATATCTGGATCACAAAATATCTACAAGTGGGTATGTGTTTAACCTATTTGGAGGAGCAATCAGTTGGATGAGCAAAAGACAGGCTGTAGTGGCACTCTCAACTACAGAAGTTGAATACATGGGAGCCACTCATGCAAGAAAGGAAGCAATATGGTTCCATAGATTGTGTTCAGGTATTAGGTTGGTACAACAAGCAGTGAGATTAGATTGTGACAGTCATAGTGCAATCTTCGTGGCAAAGAACCCAGCTTATCATTCGAAGACAAAGAACCCATCTTATCATTCGAGAGACATGGTTGAGGAAAAGAAGGTGTTGCTGGAAAAGGTTGACACTTTGAAGAATGTTGCAGATTCATTGACAAAGTCTGTGAGCATAAAAAATTTGTCCTGGTGTAGAGTAACAATGGGCATTGCTACCCTAGATTGTTGACTATATAATCTTATGGACCCCTGGATGCAAAGAAAACAACAAGTGGGAGAATGTTGGGTATGTGTTATATTCTTTGCATGTGTGTGTGTGGGCACATCAGATTCGAAAACTACGTCTGACGATCCCTTTAGTAGTGCTCTTTGTGCCGCATGCACCGGGTGATAGCTTGGGGCAACGCCCCAAAATTTTTCTATTTTTAGCGGATTTTGCTATTTTTAACGGTTTTCTAAATTAATCCCGGATTAAGGGATTAGGGTTTTGGTATCTACGGAATAACTAAAAACATTGTATATATTGTATGGTGAATGGTGAAATTCTATATAATGAATATAAGAGGGGTTTTCCCCTGTTGAGGGTTTCCGGTATAAATCTCTGTGTACTATGTGTATGAGCCATTGATTAAATTCTGTTTTGCTTAAGAATCTATATGCATTGCTTTACTTCACAGGTTTAAAACATACACCTGTCACTGTCATTATCGTTGTCACTAATATACTATCATCAACCTATCACCACCGTTGATGCTCATTCATCAACGAAACCATATCCAAGATCACCAAGAACACCTCTCAATTAGATGCTCAACATCACCAACACATGCCTCTACCAAGCATGTACCAAAATCACCAACATACCATCACGAGATATGTGTCTCAACCATGTAATGAAAATGTACCATACAATGTGCACCAACCATGTACCATATCACATACGTCATAAGATATCATACAAGATAGACACAATACTAAGATACCAATAATACAACCAAGATGTGCTACTAATCAATGTACCATAACCTCACCAAGGTGTACCTCAACATGTACCAACATCACCAAGACATGCACCTCAAACATGTACGAATATTCCTCACACCATGAACCGAAGATGTGCCTCAAACATATAGCAATGCATCAAAAAAGTACCAAAGGTATGACTACCACATTATCAACATGTAACCAAGATATACCTCAAACCATGTGCCTCAAGTATGTGCCAACAACCGTAAACCATGTACCAATAGATACCATCAAACATGTGCCATATCACTCCTGTACCATATCTTCCAAGTATCCAATATGTGCCACTAACAATGTATCATACCATCACCAAGGTGTACCATACACAATCACTACCATGACATGCCTCAAGCATGTACCACAAAAACATAAGCATAATATTTAAAACAAACACATATTAAACTAGGGTTACTCACATTTTCTGCAACTCTGATACTTTCACCTTAGACTCAACCTCAGATTTGCCAATAGACCAAAAGTTATTCACAAGATAGATAATCAATAGAGTTGTGTGTGAATATATTTGTGAGAGACTCCTTGAGGTGTATTTATACTTTTTCTAAGTAACCTCTTTCCTTACTTTAGGGGTTTCTTGTTACAACCACTTTACCCTTTCAATAATGACTTGTAACCAACTAGGGGCTTCATAACCCATATTTGGGGCTTCCAACTTCACGACCTCATAACTGTTGAGATTATGTACCTTGGGAGGTGTTCCCCATGTGTTTGTGAGCTCCTAAACACATGTGGGAAGTACTATGTACTTTGTACCTTGTAATTTATGTCTAATTGCACTTTGACTTAGGAGATTTAAGTCAAAAGTGAAATTTTGTCATTTATGCCTAAAATGACTATTAATTCACTTTGTGGGTGAATTAGAGACATAAAGTGAACTTAGGGAACTTAACTCAAATTGGGTTTTTGAGTGAGATTCTTTTGGAGAGATTTCAACCTTTGATTAGATGGGAGATGGGATGATCTCAGCCATCCATATCTTAGGTTTCCTTATGGAGGTTCAAGAGGGGCGGAAAGGGCAAAGGAGAGCTCATTCACTCATTTTCTCACTTGGAGAGTTTGTGAGAGATCTTGGAGATGAGGTTTGGTGCATTAGGTGAGGCTAGATTGGGTGCATGCTTTCATGGAGAGAGCCATCAAGCTTTGAGCCTTGTTTATTTGTTGAGAAGCTTCTAGTGTTGAGGAGGGCACACTTGTTGAGGAGGGTGCATCAACAATGGGGAGGTATTATACTTGTCAGATTGTAGTGGGATAAATTTCAAAGGGAGGCCACACATGAGTATCAGAGTACTATGGAGGGGTTTTCCATTCAGAGCTCATAGTTTGTATCTGGCTCAGATTCAGTGGATTTGAGAGCATTTATGAGGGGCGCACATTCCTAGGGCGCACCTGCTTCATTTGGACTTTTTTTTCAACTTGGATCAAGCTTCTATTGTATCAGGTTCATCTATAGTTTTTAATTGATGTATTCCACCAACTATTCTCCTCATATATAGACATATATTCCAAACTGGTTTTTCCCGGGGGGGGTTTATCCAGGGTCATGTTGACCAAAAATACCTGTGTACATTTTCATGTGTGTTAGTGTTTTAGTTCTTCTTATTTTCAGCTGTAAATATCTCTAGGTTTGTTACATTTATTTTGGTATGCATGTGATAACCCTTGATGACTAAAAGTACATGCTAGAGCACCTAAATTGAAAATGTAATCGTAACAAATCAACAAGATGTTCCTGAACTATTGGCTGTACTAAAATAACAACAAAACCTTCATTGAAAGTTGAAACTTAGAGCCAACCTGAGGTCAAAGATAGACCTAGTTGGCAGCTTGATAGGACCTGGAAAATATTCATGGTATCAGAGCTGAGGTGGCTGATTTTTGAGTAGTTTGGACAACGTATGTGTTGGATGTCATATACATGTTCTCGACAGATTTTTGTGGAAAACCATTGATAGTTTTCAATGGTTGTTAGTGGGAAGATTTTTGTAGAGTATAGTTGAGCAATTGTGTTAGTTTTTTGTCAGTCTCTTTTCACACCTATGGGGTAGGAGTGAGGCTGATTTGACTTGACCTCTTTTCACACCTATATTGCTAGGAGTGAGGTTAGAGTTCACTTGCCTCTTTTCACACATGTGTTGATAGGAGTGAGACAACGTTCCTTCAAAGTTTGAGCATCAATTAGAGTGTAGTTTGGTAGACATGTCAGCATCTCAGATGCATGTTGAGGATAGGCTAGCTGGGGCTAGAAATTGGTTTCCTTGAAAGGCGAGGATGGTCTTTGTCTTAGAGGACCTCGAAGGCCGGGACATAGTTGAGGCAGTTGTTCCAGTCATTCCTGTTACTTCTCCCATCTTGGTGGCAGATTTCAGGAAGAGGAACAACAAGGCAAAGACATTTGTGATGCAGTATGAGATCATATCATTCCCCATTTGACTGGGAAGGACTATGCATATGAGATGTGGGCATCTCTATGCAAGTTGTATGAGAGCTCTAATGAGAATCATAATATGGTTCTTCATGACCGACTCAAGGGAATTCACATGCTCAAGGATGAGTCAGTGACTTCATTCCTTGGTCGCTACGCCCATATCAGAGAGGAGCTTGGACCCGTCAGAGAGGTGGTGGACCCTAACTCTTTGGTGAGGCAAGCTATGAATAGCTTCACCAAATCTTGGGGTCCATTCATTCATGGCATTGTTTCCAGGGAGGTCATGCCTACATGGGGGAGGATGTGGGATGAATTTGTCTAGGAGGAGACTAGACTTGTAGCAGAGGCCTCTAGACAACGACAACATCAACAACAATAGTTAGGTCAGGGTGACACAGATATTTCTCTTTGGACAAAGGGAAAGAATAAGGTCGACCTTGGGGGTCGGCAGAGTCCCAAGTTTGGGGCCCCACCATAGGGGAGTGGAGGAGAGAAAAACAATGGTCAGAAGAGAGACATGAGCAAAGTGAAGTGCTTTGTGTTATCACACTAATTTGCCTTGGTTCTTTAGCCTTTAGTTTTATTTTTTCTTAAGCCCTTAGATTTTAATTTTTACTTGTCCCCTTTAAAAGTGTGTTTGTTTAGGTCCCCTTGATAAATAAAGTTTTAAGTCATGACTTATGTTTTGATCCTCACACAAATTTTTGACTTAGGACCATTTTTTCATGACTAATTTTTTGATTCCCTTCATGACTTGACACTAGGATTGACTCCCCCCACGATCAACTTGATTTGACATGCCATATTCCTCACTCATGCCCTCGTAGCCTTGCCTTGCTGTCCCCTTTGTCCTTTTCTTACTATCCAATCATTTTTTGAAATGGAGCGTTGCCAACTCATCATGGGTTTCCGTAGTGCACTCCCTGTCCATCATAGTCTACCATGATTTGTGGTTACGATGCTGATGTCATCTCTTCCTTGTTTTCAGTGCCAGGGGTGGTTAAAAGATTCTTTCAAGATTTCATATTTATGAGCTCTGATAATGGTTTTTGAATTTTGAAAGACTCAAACTGTTGCGCTGCACAAACTACCAGTTTCGCCCAGTTGGCAACAACGCTACCAGATCTGATGTTGAGGTGGAGTCGGAGGCCGAATTGCTATGAATATTTCTTGATATTTTGCTGAGGCCTCGAACTATCTTTATTGCACATGTATTCCACTTTTTTCCTCCTTTGCATATCAATTTCAAGGAGAATTAACACTCAAAATTTTTGTAATTATCGCGCCTACATAGTTGGAGGAGATCTTTCCTCACACCATCCTATCCGTTTTTTTTTTCCTCCATTCAAACCTGCAGATCTCACCACTTGTCTATTGATTTTGATACATCTGCACGCCATTTACACTGATTTCACAGTATCCTGGCATGCCTTATCCTCTGCATGCGCGGTGTGCTACCTAGAGACACTACTCAAACTACACTGTTTCTCCCTTGCCTCCTCTGACAGTTTAGTCGGGCTGTTTCAACCCATTTTTCAAAGACCATTATAGGGTATCCCTTCATAATATATTTTTCTTAGTGTTCATACCTGCACGCATTCAAGGGAAGGATTTTTACAACCAGTTTTAGCTAGGTAGAAACCGGTCCGGATTAAGGGAAATTCTTGTAAAGGGGCAACCTTTTCCACTTGAGCTTTGACTCTTTAATTCTCCTGTTATCACCACTCCACAGCCCTAAAATATCTTATCCTAAACTATGGAGACTCCTCAGAAGAAGAAGTCACACAAGGGAGGTAATGTGGTTAGAACTGAGCCTGTGGACATGCATCTATTCAAGGCAGAGCCCATGGCCAGAGAAGTTTTTCAAAGGGTGGGATGCCTTTATTTATGCCAAAATATGAAAAGAGGTCATCCTGAGGTGACAAGGAAGTTCGCCTTACATTTTGATGGCCTGAAAACCAAGGTAGGGGACCTAGAATTTGAGGTGTCTAAGACCTCTATTTCAGCTGCTACAGGAATCCCTATCACTGGTGAGAGATGGTTTAAATACATGGCCTTAAATGCAACCTATGCCAAATATTTCCTCAAGCCTGAATATCAAGTTGATAATCTTTCTAAAGGTGTGCGAAGAAATCATCTGATTGAACAATTTGATAAAATATTGAGGATCATTTAGAGGTACTTTACATGTGAAGGGAGGTTCAATACACTATACCAGTACCATATAAGGCTTTTGCTACATTTTACTGGCGAAATGGAAATGAACATTCCCTACTATTTTCTAAGGAGCATAGGAAAGATGTCAGACAGGGTCCAATCCAAGTCTAAGGCTATGGATACTAGCATATTTCATTCTGGGTTGATTAGAATGTTGGTTTCTGAAGAGCTGGGTAAGAAGGATATCTCATGGGAAAATTTCATTATTGCTTCTCACATGAAGTTGGATATAGAAGCTACTCCTCATTTGCAGATAGAAATCCCTTTACCATCCACCAATGCTGCTAAAGTAGGTACTAGCAAGAAGAGAAAGAGCATAGTTCCTATTCAATATCAAGAGGACATCAAGGAGGTTGCAAGAACTGAGGAGGAGGATTATCATTCTCCATAGAGAGACATTTCACCCCCTCCTCCACCAGAGTTAGAAGAAGCCCCTTCTTCTACCAAAACTACAACCAAGAAAGGGAAGGAGCTACACTTCTCCTCATCTCCTTCAAAAACCAACATCAAGGTCAGAAGGCCTTTCACAAGATCATCATCTCTTAAAGAGGCTGTTGAAGAACAACCCCTACCAAAAGTCTCTATCCTTCATAAGAATAAATATAAGAGCCAAGGCATTGAAAATCCTATGGAGAAGAAAGAAGAAATCCATGTACAAAAGAAGAAAGATAAGGGCTAAGGCATGGAAAATCCCATGGATAAGAAAGAAGAAATCCCTATACAAAAGAAGAAAGATAAAGGCAAAGGCATAAAGAAACCTGTTGAGATAGACACAGTAATTCCTATGCAACAGGAAGAGGAAACCATGAAAAAGCCTGCTGAGACTGTTCGCATCTCTACTCCACCTAGTAGTCAAACGTTCAAAAGATTAATCAGGCAACTCAGGGATACTAGGAAGGAGGTGACTCATTTGAAAGTAGAATCCATGTCTGACAGGCCTAAGATGAAATAACTCATGGATGGATACAACCATACTCTTTATCTAGCAAGGTTTGTAGCAAGACAACCTCTCCATAGGTAGCTCAAAAACCTTTATAGGCAGAACAAAGACTTTCAGTCTCAGAAAAAAAATCTTAAAGCAAAGCTGCAACATTTCCAAGACGAGATGGCTCAAAGAAACTTGGAGGTGTTGATTGAAGTTGCTATTGAACAAGAGAAGCCAGTAGCCAAAGAAAGCATAGTTTCAGTGAAGAAGCCTACTACTGCTAAAGGGAAGCATGCTGTTTTTCCAAAGGGAAGTCCTCCTTCCACAAGAAGGAGTGACAGGTTGATGAAGTATTTGTTGAGAGGTGAATTTAATTTTTGAGGATGGCCCCTTTTTGCAAGAATATGTAATTAAGGAAATACTTACTCTGCCACCTATACAGGATATATCGGCTTATAAACGAATACTATTCATAGTTTTGGTGATCTGCAAAGAGTTGATATTTTTGACACTAGTAGCCCAGACATTCCGTAGCGCTTTAGCGCTACGAAATTGTCTAAAATTCAAAGTTCTATCTGTATGATTTCTATAATGCTACTTAATTTCCTAAGAATGATGTAGTGATGGCGCTACTAACTGTCTGGGGGTGCTACCAAAACTATCATAATTGAAAGGATGGTGATGCGAAGTCAGCAGGGCGCTACCGAATTGCAAGAAGACGCACAAAATGGCGCTACCAAAATTTTGGCAGAGACCAAATTCTACACATAGGCACACAGGTTTGCGCTACTAAAATTTTGGTAGATACCAAATTATACACAGAGGTATACATGTCTTGGCGCTACCCATTCAACATGCCTATTTTGGAGGTCGCGCTACAGAAGCTCGCTACCAAATGACGCTACCAACAGGTACCAGGATTATAGGGGGCCCAAATTATCATCTTAGTGAATGGATGATGATGTGGAAGATAGACAAAGATAGCAGCTGGTATCATGATGACAGTTACAAACATCTAAAGGACACTTGGCACATATGGAGATGCGCATCAACAAAAGATCAAGTTAGTTCGAAGTTGGTTGGATCAGTGGCCAACATTTTCCCTTTTTTATAACAAAGTTGTAGTTTAAGCTGTTAGATGAAATAACTACTAGGAGATTTTCATGGGAGGAAGGCTAGCTTGCACCTCCAACTGTTGCCTCTATTTTTTGTTATAAATAGATAGATGAAATGCTTCAGTAGGTTCGAATGGTTGATCTAGGCTCCCTTATATTGTAATATTTTGATAAAGTTACTGTGAATTGGTTATGTACTTGATTTGAGACATCTTAGTTAATAGAAATCAACTTCTTATTCCAACTTATTTGCTTTTGATGTTGAAGTGTTCATGCTTGAATGATTCACATGAATTATTGTGGTGATATTATGATGTATGTTTGATTATAATATTATTATGATGTTTCTTTAGTGTCCTTAAACTTTGAACTCAAGAAGATCTTGTGTTAGAGTTATTCTTCCTTAGATTGTCTACAGACCTGATGTTTACAACAACCTCTACATTCCTCTCACTGAAGACTTCCCTCTGTTCACATTTACTCCCACTTACTGATTGAAGTTAGTCAAGAGTTTGATTTCTCGTGCATGCTAGCCCAAATTTATGAGTTAGAACGTTATCATCTTGAGTCTTATCCATTTGACCCCTTAAAAAAACTATTTTACAATTACATATAACCTGATGGGTACTGGGCTGGCCTTCCATGCAACATGAAGGTGATTCCTAGTGCTAACACTTTGTTTGTAAGAATATGGGGCACTATGTTGGAAAATTTTCCAACAAAAAGAAGAAGAAGGGTGGTACCGTAGATACAATAGAGGAGGCAGAGCTTCAGACTTAGTTTCAGAGAGAGTGTGCTTTCCTTGTATGTGGCACTTAAGTTGAGATGACACCCAATATCTGGTATATTAACAGTGGGGCTTCGAGCCATATGACTGGAGTTAGAGAGAATTTGACCGATCTCAGAGACACTAAGGTCAGGATGGATATTTCTCTTGGAGATGACACCTTGGTCAGAGTTGCTGGGATTTGCACAGTTACCTTTCAGAGAGATAGCATGCCACCTAGATCATTAAGGGACGTTCTCTATGTCCCTGGGATGAAGAAGAATTTGATTTGAGTTTCTACCCTCCAGGATAGAGGTCTTGAGGTGACTTTCATAAGCATCGAGGTACTCATTCATCCTAAGGGGTCTTCGATTTCCTTAGGACAAGTGATTGGAGTGAGGGATGGGAAACTATTCAGATTGATTTTTCAGCCTCTTCATGCATTGGCAGTGAGTAGCGATAGCATCAGGCATACATGTGAGTTATGGCATTGTAGGATGGACCACCTACATCATGAATCTCTCGAAGGATTGAGAGAGGTTGTGACCGGAGTGCCATAGATCAGTACAAAGAATCAGGATGTTTGCAGAGGGTGTGCGATTGGTAAGTTTACCAAGGCCTCGTTCCCCAGCAGTGACACCAGGTCAGCTGGGATACTGGATTTAGTACACACAGATGTGTGTGGGCCCATGACTCGGAAGTCCTTGAGTGGTTATGAGTACTATCTCACATTCATTGATGTTTACTCAAGGAAGACTTGGATCTATTTCCTGAAGGCCAAGAGTGAGGTCTTCAAACAGTTCCAAGAGTTCAAAGCTCTTGTGGAGAACCAATCTGGAAAGAGGATCAAAGTATTGTGGTCGGATAACGAGGGTGATTATTCCTCCAGAAAGGTCATAGACTTCTGTGCCCAACATGAAATTAGAAGACAAATGACTGTACCATACAACCCCCAACATAACGGGGTTGCCGAGAGGAAGAATCGAGCTATCACTGGTGCAATGAGATCCATGCTGCATGATCAAAGTTTTCCTTTGTACTTATGGGAAAAGGCGAGTGCTACTGCAGTTTACCTACAGAACAGGATCCCCCACAGGATATTGGGGAAGATGACTCCTGAGGAGGCCTTCACTAGTAGGAGGCCCGATGTCGAGCACATCAGGATCTTTGGGTGATTGACCATTTCTCATGTCCCTTTGGATCGGAGAACAAAGATAGACCCCACAACCCAATAGGAGATTCTAGTTGGATACTGATAGGTGTCCAAATCCTATCACATCTACATTCCACCACTTAGGAGAGTGGTGGTGAGCAAAGATGTCATATTTGAGGAGGATATGGATTTTCAGAGATATCTTGAGTCGAGAGTCAGATTTGAGGATGATGCAGAGGCACCAATTGATGTCTTAGAGGGAGCACAACCTCAGGTTTCTGGTACACTAGTATCAGGGGTGACAGGGTCACCATGCACAACTTCAGGGTCACAATCAGTGCATGTTCAGTCAGAGGGGGAAGAGGCTTTAGGTTCTCAGAGTGTTGAAATGAGTCCTGAGGCAGTCACTCTTGGGTAGAGATACCTTACTTCTCCATTGACCACTTCAGAGAAGAGGATACCTAGATGGTTTCAGGAGACCCTGGAGGATGACAAAGAGAATTTAGGGGAGCCCAAGAGCCAGATCAAAGAGGGTAGACATCGAGTCATATTGGAGCATATTTGGCACTAGTGACGAGTATCAAAGATACTGAGCCACATACATTTGTGCAGGTAGTGGACCAACAGGTCTCGAGAGAGGCCATGGTAGAGGATTATGACTCCATTGTGCACAATGATGTTTTGGAGGTGGTTCAGAGGCCAGTGGGGAAGTCAGTTGTGAATTCCAGGTGGTTGTATAAAACCAAGTATGTTGCAAATGGCAGCATAGAGAAACACAAGGCCCATTTTGTGGCGTGAGGATTCTCTCGGATAGAGGGAGTTGACTATGATGAGACATTTGTACCAGTTGGGAGATACACCTTCATCAGGAGTATCATTGCCATAGCAGCAGAGATGGGTTAGAGAATTCACCAGATGGATGTGAAGACCACATTTATGAATGGCTTTATTGATGAGGAGGTGTAAATTGAGAAACCACAGGGGTTTGAGATGAGTGATAGGGAGACTCACATGTGTCTTTTGAGAAAGGAACTTTATGGTCCGAAGCAAGCTCCCCGAGCTTGGTATTCACGTATTGACACATACTTGCTTCAGATGGGATTCGAGAAGAGCGATGCTGATCCTAACCTCTATTACATCATTAGAGGTGAGGACATGCTCATTCTCATTTTATATGTGGATGATTTGTTCATCACTGGAGCCGAGGATCTCATAGTTGAGTGCAACCTGGGACTTGCATCAGAGTTTGATATGAGTGATATTGGATTGATGCACTACTTTTTGGGTATGGAGGTATGGCAGGAGGAGGGTCACATATTTCTCAGGTAGGGGAAGTATGCAACATATATTTTGAGAATATTTCAGATGGAGGACTGCAGACCCATGTCTACACCCATGATTACCAACTAGAATAAGCTTAGTGCTTTAGATAAGTAGTTGGTAGATGCCACAATTTACATGCAGTTGATCGGTACACTCATGTATCTAGTTAACACCAGACTAGATATTTGTTTTTCCGTGAACACTCTCAACCAATATATGGTAGAGCCGAGGAGTGTTCACATGATTAGGGAAAAACACGTTTTGAGGTACATTGCTGGGACAGTTGATTATGGCCTAGGCTATATCAAAGGTGATGGAGTTAGTTTGGTTGGTTACAAATACTCAGACTGGGCAAGATGTACTACTGACAGAAAAAGAACCTCAGGGTGTTGCTTTGGTTTGGGGTCAGGACTTGTTTCCTGGTTCAGCCAGAAGTAGAAGTCAATTGCTTTGAGTTCGACTGAGGTAGAGTACATGGTGGCTAGTCAGGCATGTTGCGAGGCCATTTGGCTTTGTAAGATGCTAGTTGGATTATTTGGTCAGGATATGCCACCGACCGTCATACACTGTGATAATCAGAGTTGCATTAAACTCTCTGAGAATCCATTTTTCCATGACTGGTTGAAGCATATTGAGATCAACTATCACTTCATCCATGATTGGGTTCATAGAGGTGCATTTTAGTTTCAGTACATATCAACTGATGAGAAGTTTGCATATATACTCACCAAGGCCCTACCAAGGGGAAAACATGTCTACTTCAGAGACAAGATGAGATTGGTGAGGAACACCTTCCTCGGTAAGAGGGAGTGTTGAGATTATGTACCTTGGGAGGTGTTCCCCATGTGTTTGTGAGCTCCTAAACACATGTGGGAAGTACTATGTACTTTGTGCCTTGTACTTTATGTCTAATTTCACTTTGACTTAGGAAATTTAAGTCAAAAGTGAAATTTTGTCAATTATGCCTAAAATGACTATTAATTCACTTTGTGGGTGAATTAGAGACATAAAGTGAATTTATGGAACTTAACCCAAAGTGGATTTTTGAGTGAGATTATTTTGGAGAGATCTGAACCTTTGATTAGATGGGAGATGGGATGATCTCTGCCATCCATATCTTAGGTTTCCTTATGGAGGTTCAAGATGGGCGCAAAGGGCAAAGGAGAGATCATTCACTCATTTTCTCACTTGGAGAGTTTGAGAGAGATCTTGGAGATGATGTTTGGTGCATTAGGTGAGGCTAGATTGGGTGCATGATTTCATGGAGAGAGCCATCAGGCTTGGAGCGTTGTTTATTTTTTGAGAAGCTTCCAGTGTTGAGGAGGGCGCACTTGTTGAGGAGGGTGCATCAACAGTGGGGAGGTATTACACTTATTAGATTGTAGTGGGATCTGTTTCAGAGGGAGGCCACACACCAATATTAGAGTACTCTGGAGGGGTTTTTCATTCATAGCTCATAGTTTGCATCTAGATTAGATTCAGTGGATTTGGGAGCATTTATGAGGGGCACACCTTCCTAGGGCACACCTGCTTCACTTGGAATTGTGTTTAAGATTGGATCAAGTTTCTATTGTATCGGGTTCATCTATATTTTTTACTTGTTGTATTCCACCATCTATTCTCCTCATGTATAGACATATATTCCAAACTAGTTTTCCCCGGGGGGGTTTTATCCATGGTCATGTTGAACAAAAATACATGTGTACATTTTCATGTGTGTTAGTGTTTTAGATATTCTTATTTCAACTGTAAATATCTCTAGGTGTGTTACATTTATTTTGGTATGCATGTGCTAACCCTTGGTGACTAAAACTACATGCTAGAGCACCTAAATTGCAAATGTAATCGTAACAAATCAAAAAAAAATTCCTGAACTGTTGGCTATCCTAAAACAACAACAAAACCTTCATTGATAGTTGAAACTTAGAGCCAACCTGAGGTCAAAGATAGACCCATTTGGCATCTTGATAGGACATAGGAAATCTTCAATAACTCCTCAACCGTGAGGAACCACGTGGCATACAACCTATAACTGAAAACAACATGACGAGTACTATCCATCTATGAATGTATTACTTGCATTTACACTATTGTTCATGTCCTTTCCTTGATCAAATTCAGGTTCCATAACCACACCTTTGGGGCTTCTTGTATACTTCTTCAAATGCACCCATCACACCTGTTGACATCAACCACTCTTGTTGACATCAATGACAACTAACTTACCATAAATATCGATCATAACTCTGGGGTATCTCGAACACTCGAACGGTT
>JZKD02S2013599.1:59905-76733 GCA_000966675.3 Picea glauca
GGAAAAAAACCCTAACATAATCTCTATCGTTAGATCTGCGACCTTATAATGAACGGTCCAGATTTACAATGAAATTACAATATACATTTACAAGGCAATTTTTCCTTCAGGGGATGCTGCCCCTGAACCCCCGCTGGGGGCCCTCTTTCCCCCAGACCCCCTAGCCGGGGGGATAGCCCCCCTGAACCCTGCAGAGGGGTTACCCCCCCTCTGCACTCCCCTGCGTGGAAGAGTGTACATACTTCTGGGGTGTAAATACTTCATGGGGTATAAACACGACTGGAAGTAAAAGACCTCTGAATCAGGAAGATAATCAGGCTCCACAACCAACAAATATTATAATCTTTAAGGCACAAGATTGGTCAACAACAGGGCTCAAATCCATTACAAAAATATATTCATTATGAGCTCAACATGTCACTTGTAGGAATTGAATCTGGGTGGGGAGGATAAAAATCATTCCTCCCAATCACTTGAACTAAACCTAATTGACACACACGCCCATACAACATACATTCTATTTAAGCTCGACCCATATCCTCCATCATAAATAGGGTTGAGCCCTCACCTGGATCTCAATCAAATGTAAATAAGACCACCACACATATGCACAATTAAGAAAATCCAAACACTATAAGGAAAAGAACCTCTAACAGAGGTTTTTGCGGATGCCCCTATAAAAATATCCCAAAAATCCGTTTATAGCGGATTGATACTAGCGAATGATACTAGTGGAGCTGAGCGGTTGAAGGTTTTAGCAGATGTTTTTACACCGATGATTTTATAAGTACATAATGCACCGGTGGATTTTCTACAATAGGCGCATCAGTGCCCTCAAAACTAGTGCACCGTAGCAGGGTTATTTCAAATAAAAAACAATATTATCCGGTGCGCTACGAAAATAAGGATGCAACGAGAAATAATGATGCACTGTAATATCGTTCTTTTAAAAATACATGGTGCACAATGAAACACTGGAAGAACTAGTGCACTATTAGTAGAGCACACCGTCATATGGTTAAATAAAAAAACATTTACACAACAATGTAGGATTGTGTTAAAAAAAAATACTAGTGCTCTCCATTGTATCATGCGCACCAGTGCTCCAATATGGAGCACCATGTTAGGGTTAATTTCCAAATTTAGGCGGTGCACTCTGTAAAACCAAGCGCACTAGAGTGTTTATTATTATACTGCACCGTGTCATGCTTAAACAAAAATTTTCGCACTATTGTAATCATTGTAATCATTGTAATGATGCAAAGGGACCACTTATTGCATCGGATCCAAAACACAGTTAGCCCTCTGCCTTTTTTATTTTTATTTTTTTAAACGATTTTCGATTTGACGTTTTTTTTTAAACGTTTTCTGCTTTTCCGATGCACCTTTTCGACAGAAAATGCACCGATGCGTTTCTGTATAAAGAACGCACCGATTAAGCCAGTTTTTTTTTTTTTGTTTTAAAAGAAAATAAAAAAATACGGTGCATAAAAAAAATATCGCCGATGTTCTCATATAAACAACACAGAAAATGTTGTCACACAATTTTTCTAATTTTTAAAAATTTTTCTTCTCATCGGTGTGTAATTTTTCTATTGTTTTTTTTTATGAATGTTTAATTTTTATGCTATGTTTTTATTTTCTACTATAGTTGCTATGATGTCTTCTATATATATCACACTATTGTAATTCACAATATTTAAAAAAAAAATTAAACTGTTCGGCGCGTGTTGTTGTATGAAATACACCAGTGCGTGTTAGGTAATAAACACACCGATGCTTTGTATATAAAAATGCATCATTTACAACGATTTTTTTCGCTGAAAATTATGTGATTTATTTATAAAATATATTTAATAATTTATGTATTGAATGATACAGGTTGTATATTGATAAAAATATGAGTGAGAATAGTTCAAATAAGAAAAGTTCTAGTCAACACAATGATGACACATCCAGAAAAACAAAAAAGGCAGGTTCTGTGTAAATTCTATAAAACATTAATATGGTTGAACTATATGTGAGTTTAACTAATATGTATTGGTTAGTGTGTGTCATGTAGGGCCACAAAATGAGGAATCTAGATAATGTTATTTTTGATCTAAGTGAAGAAGAGCGTAAAAGCTTGATGGAAAAATTGCAGAGGGATGAATCAGGTGAATGAAAAAATGCTATTCAATATGATTTTTTTTTTGAATTTTCATTAATAATATACTTAGGAATATTAGATGACATGTTTCAAACAATCTATTAATTCAAATATGTTTAATGTTCTACAAGCACCAACAACGAGGGAACAAAATGTCATCATAACAGAATAAAATTAATTAATATAAAAGATGTAAATGATAATGAATTGGTCCTTAGCTCATCTAGAGTGTTGTTGGAGATTAATCAAAGGGGGATTTTCTTTTACAGAACTATGAAGGATATAGTGGAACGAACTTATAGACATACTTTCCACTTACAATATAGAAATCAATCCAATGATTCCAAGAACCAGGTTATATTTAAACTACAAGAAGCATTTCAAGAGAAATGGTCAATGAGACCTGTCAGATTTGCAATAGAAAAAACATATAACAACAAAAAAGAATCATTCAAAAAGTAATATTCCTAAATTTTTTTTTTAGAATATATATATATATATATATATATATATATATATATTACAAAGTATTCTTTTATTAATATATCAATTTTGTGATATTTAGTTTTCATATATCAATATAAAAATACTTTATTGTCATGATATTTTTTCAGGAAAATTATGAAAATCCCAGAGGACCAACGCACTAATACCCGAAATATGCCAGTAGGAATGTCCAAAAAAGTGTACAAGGATATGGTCAAAGAATTGGACATAATTGCATTGCAGGAGGAGCTATCACAACAACATCGTGCTTAAAATGTATGTAATCATTGAATTTTTCTATTAGGTACAAATAATTAATTATACATTAAATATTAATTTTCAAATATTCTCTTATAGAAAAGAAAAGAAAATGGAACTCATTCCACACATTAAATTGGACGACAAGGAAGAAAAGGGTTGATAGCAAAGTTTGTGAGTAATTGTTATTTCCTTATAACAACTTAAGGTTTTTTGTTTTGTATATTTTAAGTTGTTTTACAACAGTCATCCTTGAATGTCTTCAAACAGGGGCTAACATACAAAGAAGAGCCATCATAAAAATTGATTGACATTGGGTTAATTAAGGGTTGTGAGTATATGTTGGAATATCAAAAATTACTTGTCGAATTTGTAAGTATGATCTATGTTGTTTTACTTCCATCATTTTATAATTAATGAAACAAAAATAATACTTTATATTAAATCTATGATTTATTATGGGGTATAAAACTTGCAGGAAACAAAGTATGGAACTGAGCCAACATAATAATTGTTGAAAAAAGGAATGGGATTTGATTTTGAACATATGTGTATGATTCATGAGTCACTTCTTGCATTGGAGGTACATTTCTTTTCAATTTACATTCATGTATATTATTTATTTCAATTTTCGTTATTCTCACTAATGTAGATAGACTCATCACAATTTATTTTTATGTTTGTAGATGGAACTGCAAGAAGAACAAAACAATCGAGACAATCAACCAAACATTCAACAAAATAACCCAAGGCATGGAAGTAGCTCGAGCACTAACAACAGTTCCGATGAAGAATACTGACCAATATATTTGGATATCAATGCAAGTTGCAATTGTATTTTTTTGAAATAATTGTTTGTGAAAATCATACATTTTTGTTTAATGTAATGGACATAGTCTCCCAATTGAAAGACAATGGATTACTGATAAGTGTCCCATTTGTATGGAAAATACCCTCTTATTCATATACTAAAATACGTTTTAATTTATTCTATTGCGTTGTTCAATGTCGTTGTGAAATGTTACATCGCTGATTAAATATATGGATTACTAAATATTATAATGAGGAGATGCAAAATATGATGATATAACAAATTAATCCAAACATCATATCTAAATTCACTAATCAAAATATAAGATATATGTATTTTTTTTGATAAATAATGGAATTAAAAAATAACAATAATTGCATTATCACAAGTCAATGTTTCTCGATGTATTTTAATTATTAAGCTCATAGGTGCATTTAATATTAAAACTCACCGGTACGTTTCATATGAAATTCGTACCGGTGATTTTATGTAATTAATTAACACTGGTTTCAATATTAATTTAATACCATAAAATTATATTAAAAATTTGGCCATCGATGCGTTAATCTTATACGAAGCACTGATGCATATGTGTTATTGATACACACCGACGCTATTGTGTTATTGATAATCACCATAGTTTTTTTGTTACGGAAACACACCAGTGCTTTCGATTTGTAATGCACCAGGACGTTTTTCCCTGAAATGCATCGATGCATATTATTTTATACATCATCGGTGCCTTCTTATTAGTAACACACCAGTCCATTCTATGAAGAAATCCCCAGTGCTTAATTATTTTTAACTCTCTCGATGCATTTTGTTGTTAAAGCCCCAATGCTTATAAGACAAACACCTTGGTGCTTAAATATTTTACTTCCTCGGTGCTTGACATTAAGTGAACCGCACCGGTGCTGTAGGTGTATGTACGCATCGATGCTTGTGCCTTATACAAACACACCGATTTGTAAACATCCGCTAACAACTTGGGTCGCCCAATTTTTTTTAGTTATAATCAACTTCCATTATAGTATCCACAAAACATCCGCTATCGATAATAGATGTTGTAGTGGATGTTTTTTTGCCAATTTTTTTCCAATTTTGTAACACTAGAAACCTCCGATAAAGGTCTTTTTCCTGTAGTGAAAGTTTCCCTCTAATACCAAACTTTCTAGCCTCTCAATCTAACACATACCCTCCCAAAGGGAGAGCCATGGTATTCGCTAACCCAAAGGCTATCGCCATGCTTCCAACCATATGGAGTGTGATATTGAACTTGTCATGGAAATATTCTACATTCATTGTAAGCTCCACTTCCATTAAATAAACAAAGAGAGGAGAAAATATCCACAATTGTAGTTACACTACATTTTTGAAAGATATTTAAAAGGCCACGAAAAATCCCACAAATAAATCCTAGCTCAAGCCTTGACCCTCCTTAGGATACCTTGATAGGATTCATGAATGGCGTTGTCTAACTGTTCTATGTTTTGTTTTTTATGGTCGGAATTCAACGACATAAATATGCACGAAATCACTATTTTCAGTTGTTTAAAATCCATTTTGAAAGTAGAAATGGATTATGCACGCTGAAAACCCTCTGGAGCACTCAGATTATACATAAACAATCACTCAAATATGCAGATCTAACAATTTCTCATTGGATTTTGGGTAATTATCCCCGAGAAATATCACCAAAGAAATACCAAAACATAGGACATTTAGGCTACAACAATATAATGGCTTGTTAACTCACCTAAATAAATCCTTCTTGGGCATAAGCCTTTTGGCTCTCATTTATAACAGGTTGTTTGCCAAAGATAGACTCTACCACACTAACACTTGGATCAATGTATGTTTTAATGTTTTTACTTTTTTTACGAGAGATAGGCTCTACACCACTAACACTTGAGTCAATGTATGTTTTAATGTTTTTACTTTAATAATAATAATAAAAATAATAAAAATAATCTATTTTTAAGGTCAAGGCCAAGCCAGACACCAAATTGGTGCATGAGACCCCTCCACCCAGCGATTTAACTGGTAAATTCTACGGAGGTATACATACCCTACCCCCTTTTGGATTTTAACTTATGACCCCTTAGGAGGCAGCACACATTCTTAAGCATTAGGCCCACTCAGGCTGTATTTGTTTGAAGGTTTTTATTTATTTAGTTTATTTTTCTTTTTCTTTATGTTTGAAAGTTTTTACTTCAATGCATACACTTGTTTGAAGGTTTTTATTTATTTAATTTATTTTTATTTTTCTTTTAATTAGCATGATACCACGACAAGGAGGAGATGAACATGGTAAAAACATTACATGTGTTGCTTACACATAAATTAAGTATGAAATGTGTTTAAAGTCATGAAACACATATTAACATTGCTTGCATTTGTCTTTTAATTTCTTTGAGTCGCATTTGATTAATTTCTACAAGAGCTACGTGAATGTAAGTTTCTCCTTATATCGGTTATTTCTCTTTGGTCTAGTCATTATTTTGCTATGATGGATGAGGCTCCCAAAGGGACGGATTCGATGAAGGGCGTGGGTAGCTATAAATATTTGACAAAATATGAACTAGGATAGAGAACTTACATTGCTTATAGGCCAAGTGAAGAGCTTGTCTAAGGTGATTATGTTACTAAGATTCACTGCGATATGTGTGATGTGGTAAGTATTTATCCATAGAGAATCCTAAGACATTTTTTAGTTTTGTGCTTTTGGTTAGTAATACTAGCAATATTGTCTCCTCATATCTCACTTGGTGTTTTGGATGGATGTTGAAGAAATCCATATACTTGTGTTTTGGATGGATGTTGAAGAAATCCATATACTTGCATAGTATTTTAGCATTCATGTACATCATCTCATTCCCATTCTCCTTCTTTTTTATGTTTACATGGCCACACTAATAAAGTAAAATTTTGGTAGATGAAACTATGTCATAGAGATGAAAAGTTACATTGTTTCTAAGCTATTCAACATATGGGAAATTTGTTCCTAAGCTATTCAACATATGGGTAACTAGTTACTGCATTGAGGACATGGTTTGTTGGATTTTTTTTAAATTTTAATGATATTTCTTGGAGTTTCAAATTCTCCTATGACAAGAAAAAGGAAACTTGTCTGTTGACCAAATCATTTAGTTTTCATATGGGTTGTTTTTATTTAGTTCTTCATTTGTTGGATAGAAAATATCTTCCTTGTTATCCTTTATTGACAATATTTGCTAGTTGTGCCACACATTAGATTCTTTTCTTTTTCAAATATGTTTGTTACATGGATATGTAAGATGGTATTTAGTCCTTTCTACTACTATTTTCTTCTTTCTTTTTGTTTGTTATGTAATGATCTTTAGAGCATGCTTCTTTTTCTCAGGTTAACAAAAATGAAAATATCCTATGTTCCTTTCAGGTAAATGTATTGACTCATACAATTGAACTTAAGTTCCCAGGGTGGAAACAACTTAAAATAGATAAAATTCAGATATCATCGTGAGCATTAGGTTCACTTCCCATAATAGAATGAATATATATAAAATCTTTTATTTAATCTAAAAACTTTTGTTCTCCTTGCAATTGACCATAGTCCCAAGCACGTGAAAATATCAATTTAGGTTTTAATAGATGGTGGTATATTTTTTATTATGTAAATAAAACATCTTTGATATGTGTGTTACTAGCTTTGGTCAATGCATGAAGTAGTCATTTTTACGTTCTAAAGCCTACTGAACATTGTTGATTTGTCAAATTTGTTTGAAAGGAAGAACATACACATAATACACTTCTTACAGTAATCTATGAGAGAATAATGTGCATAAATTAAAAACACAACAATTGTAACAAATAAATAAAAAACATACCATAGACAACAAGATTTTCTAGGGGAAAACCCCCACACTCTAAAGCACACTCAATGTATTATTTAGCAACAAAAATGGTTACAATATAGAGTCTTTGTGCTCTCAACAAGAGTGTTTAACAATAACTTAATTCTGGAGAAATTTCGACAGCATAATGATAAGATATGACTCACACTCTATGTTTTCCTCTAGCTCCAGCACTCAATAAATAGGCATAGTAAAACCATAACCATTTATGGTTTACCATTTCTACATACTAGAAACCACTTGCAGGTTATTCCCTGCCATTGCTTTGTAAGTATTCTTTACTCTACTGTAGCACTGCAAGTATTCTCCACTCTACTGCAACACTGCAAGTATTCTCTTCTCAACTACAACACTACAAATATTGTTTTCTCTATTGCAACACTACAAGGTATATGACACACACGTCCCAACATTCTCCCACTTGGCATATACCTTTCAAGGGTACAAGGGAGAATCCATCAAACTACGAGCTAATTTCTAGGGCCCATAAGGTCCATAGATTCACAACACCAATTGAATTTACCTATGCTCATAGGTTTCATCAATGTGTTTGCAACAATATGCAAGGTGCAAAATTTCTTTTGTATCACTTTTCCATCCTCTACCATGTCACTAATGAAATGTTACTGGATATCTATATGGTTTTTATTTGCATGAAAGGTTGGGTTTTTAGCCAGACAAATTCCATTGTTACTATCACATTGAATTGTAATAGGTTTCTAACTTAGCCCTACTTTTGAACACAATTTCATTATCCAAATGGCCTCCTTACAAGCATGAGTAGTTACCATATACTCTGCCTCTACAGTGGACAAAGAGACCACAACCTGTCGCTTTCTCATCCAAATTACTGCTCCACTAAACAACCAAAACATGCAACCACTCATACATCCCCTTCTATCTACATTTATTTCCCAATCATAAATACTTGAAGACCCTCTTCACTGTAGCCTAGTATTCACGTCTAGGATTAGCCATGAATTGACTCAAGACTCCCACTGCTTGGACAATGTTTGGTCTAGTATAAACCATAGCGTACACCAGACTACCAACTATGCTAGTAAGGTTGACATAAAGATGCCAAGTCTTGGCTAAATCATTGGGGTATAAAGGAAGAGGTCACTCTATGGAATAACAACAATATTAAGCATATTATTGCATCTAAATTTAAGGAAAAATTACGTTGCGATAAAGAATTAAAGGATAAGAGAAAATTAAGATACGATAAGGAAGTGATCAATTGTAATCTAGAAGATCAAAAGTATCTCTTTATTTTGACTAGCATAAAGAAGAAAATCAACATTGCCAAAACACAGACAAACTTTCACGAGCTCCATAGTGAAACATGGCATTGGACAATTCCTAAAACATTATGGGTCAAAAAAATTTGTCATCTTTGTGACACTAAGAGGGTTGAATATGAAAAATGCTTTCTCTTAAATTTTCCTGCGTACACCCATATTAAATCACAATTTCAAAATGTTTGTTATAATGTCCACCTTCCTAACCTTTTAGCTCATCAAAACTATGGTGATTTAGAAATGCTTCTCTTAAAGATTTTCGAACACATAAATAGATTTTTAAAGAGACCCCAGTGATTTTCTTACCTTTCTTAAAGTGTGATCGACCAAATTTGGTTTGGTCTAATTAGATATTAATCCTCCTCCTCCTCCTCATCATATATATGTTTTAAAAATATTTTTTTTATCACTAATATTATTGTAAAGATTATATATTAATATTATCAATCATAAAAAGCAATAATTAAAAATATGATTAACTATATAAATAATATAAAATATAAATTCAACCAAATTATTATATTCATTAATAGTTATAAAATCAATTTCAAGGCATCATAGGATATATTATGACAAGGGTTAAAGAAAAAATTGTAAGTTGTGTATGACAAAAAATGAACATAGAAAGATGGGGTTCTATTAAAGGAAAACCCTACAGTTTGTTGTGACTTATACCTTTGAAGGTATTGGATCTCCACCACACACATTGTTGGGTTCTATTGGATTTGGACACTAATGCATTTACCACAACCCTGCTACAAGTAGGGAGATACTTTAAATACTGCATTGTTAATTTATTTTTTTTGTTTTAATTACATCACATGAAACATATTTGGAATATTTAATGAGAAGTAATATGTGGCCGAGGCACAAACCTCTATGATAATGACATTGGTAATACTGGTAGCAAAGGAAAGAAGTATGGGAATGTGGTTAAGGGATGGGATTATTTAACCTTATCTCTAAGTGTATGGTTTTTTTCAATACAATATCATTAATGAATATAATGATTTAGTTACTTTATCATTGAAATAATGGTATATATATCACTATATCAATGCTCTTCAAGTTTTATTATTATTATTTTAACGATGATATTGCGATTTAAATTTTTTTTTATACCAATGTTACCCCTACCATGCCAATTCATTAGAATGAACTTGACATTCAATGTTTTTTTTTAATTGCAATGTTACTTTTAATTTTTTTTTTCCATAGAAAAATTCATAATTTCATTAAGTAGATACAAAATTACATTCATAGGTATATACTGGATATAAGGAAATAGCCAAGTATATATTATCTTGTAATGGAAACACTGCCATTACTTAAGTTTCAACAAAATACATCTTTGTCATACCACCATTATCCTTCTTTTTGTTTTACATCAAAATATCAAAACCGTCTCACAACCTATACAAAAATTGTAAACAGGATCACTGATATGTAGACTATTATGCTATCTGTGCACATACAAAAAACATCAAGATATTTTATGATTTGGATCTTTGATAAACAAGTGCTCTCCTATAAAATTCCATTATGGAATGACCTGTGATAGTAATCAAAACTGCCCTTTGTTGTCTGTTCATTAATATGCCACTGACCATAGTCTAACTACAAGGCTTATTTGGAAATCCTATTAGCCAACTGGTTCCATTCCCTGTATATATGAGAGAAAAATATAGAGTAAAAAACAATAATAATCCTCATAACTTCCTCAAAAATTGGCACAAGACGAGAAATGTGTCATCTTTGTACTTTGTTCACCCAATTGATGATTAGTAAGGAATCCCCAAAAACCTGTAAAGTTTTGCACCCCTTTTCCATAACAAACAATAGTAAGAGCTTTAATGCTATAATCTCAGAGTAGTTATTTGAATCGACTCCCAAACTAGACTTAAGAAGAAAAAATGTGAAGTAGTAATGTATATACATCCACCCCTCCCCACAGTAACTGATCTCCCTAGGCAACCTTGCCGAAGAAAGCCCATGACTGATCCTTATCTATATCTTCCTCTTGTATCACACGAAGATTTCCAACTCCCACCCTTACTAAGGATTGGAAATGTTCAAATATGCCAAGACAAGTAAATGCCACTCGTGAGGGCGATTGGAAATCATCCATAAAAATCGAAGAGTTCTAGGCCATCCAAATCCCCCAGGTGAAAATGAAGGGGAAAGGCTTGTTTTTCTGATGTTCCCTCAACAAAAGCCAATATTTCAAGGAGTCTTCAAAGGAAAAACCCATTGGATATTTTTATACCTTTGAATCTACCATAGTTCTTTGCCATTGCCAAAAATCTACTAATTCCTTCCGCCACTAGGAGAAATAGTAAGGGTGACAAAGGGTAGCCCTGTTGCAAACCTCTTTCGGCTTGAAAAAAAGAAGAGGATAAACCATACACCCCATCACCCATTTGGTAAAATCCAAACCAAAATCAAGATGAATCATAAACATTCTTAAATACAACTAATTTACCCGATTGTAAGCCTTGGATAGGTCAACTTTCACAAAAACTCCCATGAGTTTCTTAGTTTTTATGTTGTGAATACCTTCTTGGGCTACTCCAAGAGCCTCATGTATTTACCTAACTTCCAAAAAACCAAACTGTTCATTGGATATATTTTTGGATAGAATAACCTTTAACCTTCTACTGATAACCTTTGAAATAATCTTATAAAGACAGTTGCATAACGATATAGGTCGAAAGTCGTTAAAGGAGGAGTGATTGTATGACTTTGGTATGAGTGAAATAAATGTAGAGTTCAAAGGGTTATGTATATAACCATTAACCCTTTATTCCTCGACCACCTTCAGAACATCAGGACCAATCAGATAAAAAAAACCCAAATAAAACTCAATAGGCCAGCCATCAGGCCCTGGGCTTTTCTCTTTTTGAAAAGAGTGGAGAAATTCCAGTAATTCCTTTTCAGAAATTGCTGCCATTAGTGTCCCATTGTCTTCCTCCTCCACAAACCTAGGGAATAATGGAGCAACCTTCACAATTTATGCAATGGATTATCCCTCCTAGGCCTTGAATAAAGCACTGAAGTGTTCAATACCCAACATAGCCAAGCCTTCAAAAGAAGTAACCACCTTTCCTTCCCTCTTCCTTATCCCCCATATAGTATTAGCCAATTTCCTACCTTTGGCATAAGCTTGAAAAAATTTGGTATTCTCATCACCACAAGAGAGCCAAATCACATGATTCTTTAGTCTCCACAAGTCTTCTTTTTCCTCCAGTAAAACCCTGCGTCTTTTCTCCAAGCCAACCAGATTCTCCTTATCATCAAGAGATAAGAACCCCTGGCCTTCACCTTCTTGAATCTCCAAGAGAGATAATTCGATTTGTCTCAGTTCCTGTTCCTCCTTGATATTTTTCTCTCGAGCCTAAGTAATAGTAGCTTGTTTTAACCTTTTAAGATTCCCCACAAACTGTACAGCCGCAGGGATCTGATTATAAGTAGATATTGCAGACCACATGCCCCTTACTAAAGCTTGATAAGATGGATCCAAAATCCATCCTCCAAAGAATTTAAAAGGGCTCAATGCTCTTCTACTTCTACCCCTTATCTCCAACATGATCAGATTATGGTTAGATTCCCCCCCCGCAAGTAACCCAATGTCTGACCAATTCTAGAGATTCCAATACCTCCTTCGATAATAAGAACCTGTCCAAACTCTTTTCCACCCTATCCTCACCAGCCCTTCTATTACACCAAGTTGGATTCAGTTTTTGGGGCTCAACATCAATCAACCTAAGCTAGTCCAAAAAGTTTTGAAAAAAATTGGTTAAAGAATCCGGGACAACATGTGGTCCCCAAACCACAGTAGCCCCTAAAGAGAAATTTAAATCCCCTTTCCCCTAATCCAGGAGCATCTAGCTAAAGTGTTCTAGTAACGTTGTCTATCTTGGTAAGGCCCATAGACATTGATAATACTCACATTATGCCCCATTCCAGAGGAGAAAAAAATCAGACCAATCCCCAAGTCAAATCCCCAAGCACTTTCCAAATTACAAGTCCTTTTGAGCCACCCAGTAGCCAACCCACTTGAACACCCCCTGGCGTCCATCGCTGCAAACATCCATCCTGGAAACAAGGACTCAAGAGCCTTCACCATTGTTTCACTAACCCCAAACATTTCTTGTAACATAATAACATCCGATGAGTTCAATTCCACTAGCCTCCGCAAAGACGATTTTTTAGATGGGTTCACCAACCCATGACAGTTGAAAGATAAGATTCTCATGAGGTAACCTCCCCAAGGGTTTTCTTTGATCTAAGCACCCATTCGATGGAGGATTTCCAACCTAAATCCAAATCGATCCTGGCCCTATCTTGAGCCAAGAAGAAGTGCGATTTTCGACCCATACCTTTAACTGAAAGAGAAATTTGAGGGAAAGTTCCCAGATCACACCATCCTACGCCCAAATCATCGACCTCCTTAGGTTCCTCTTTAACAACTGACCTATGTATAAGATGGTAACGTACTCTGCTATCGTTCGAAGAGGAATCTGTAGAGCCTGAGGGGGTGACATACTGGGAAAGAAGGGAGGTAGTGTATACCTCAGCTGATAGAGAAGGGGAAGAAGGAAAAGAGGATAATCCCAAGATATTGGGTGAGAATACCCCTACTAGCTCCGAGGTAGATAAACCAGGTAGAGATGAGTCCAAAATAGGTGAGGATCCCCCCACCACCGAAGGGATCATATAAGGCGTGACTAAAGAAGGGGGAAAAACCAACCCACTGGAAGCCAAAGGACAGGTAAGAGAAACCATACTCACCGCTGAAATTCCCTTCAAAATTTGAGAAAAATGGGATCTCTCAGTACCCAAAACCCCATCCCCAAACCCAACATTTGAAAGAGAAAAATAAACATACAGAGAGTCACCCGAAGAAGACTTACCCAAGAAATCCTGCTCCCAACGAAGAGTTTTCATTGTAGGGAAAGGAAGCTTTGGCCCAACCACCGAAGAAGGAACTAAACATATTTCCAAGGTGATTGGAGGAATACTCAGAGAAACCTTTCCCGAAGGAGAGTCCCTCACCTCCACCTTGTGTTCACCATTTCCCAACTGCACCTCTAGTTATGGCGCCAAGGGTGTATTTGGTGACACAGAGCCTTTAGTGAAACAAAATTTTCCCTTGAAGGGTAGAGGACACTTTGCGATCCCGTGACCATAAGCATGGCATCTGTGACATTTGAAGGGTATTCCTTCATAATCCAAAATCTGGACAAAGGTTCCCACCGTCGATTCAATAGTTAACTTCTAAAGAAGACCTAGGTGCAAATTTAGCATCACCAAAATCCGTGCCACCATCATAAGAGTAGTTTATTCAAAAGACATATCCTCTTCTATATAACTTCCCAACATATTACCAATCACAACAAACCTAGAAAAATTCCAGAACTGCATTGGAAGACCCAACGACCTGACCCAAATAGGTTCCTCATCAATCCTCTCCTTCTTTGCATCAAAACTAAGAGTCCATCTTTTAAGAACAATGGGAATTTCAACCATACTCCATACCTTCAATAGGACCCAATTTACATCCTCCTTGGAGGAAAAGATGAAAGCAAACCAACCCCATGACAATAAATGAATGAGTGACATCTTTGTGATATCCTTGAGCCAATTCTTGGTTATCCACTCCTTCCGAAAATCCATACCTAGATTTTTTCCCCTAACAAGACCAAGAACCACCAACTTGGAGAAATTGACCACCTTGTCCATATCAATGTCTTCCCCAAAAACTAGCCGCTCAGAGCACTTCTTGTCTCACGCACAACGAATACTTTTTGTAGAAGTTGACAAATGACCCCCAGCGCCCTTCTGTCCCTTTACATCTTTCTCCAACCTATGAGGATCTCGTGATGGGTTTTCCACTATTTTTTCATCCACCTTACCCACCCCACCAGGTTCTACAACTCTTGTTGAAACACCCCTAGCCTCCCCCTCACTGCCCAAAGAGTTTTCGACGTCCAGTAAAGTTGACGATGAGAAATCCAAATGTGTGCTGAAACCCAATGATTCTTTTGGAATAGACCCTCAAATTCCCCCTTCGACCATATTACCAAGAACAAGACTACAAATCCCTGAACTTGCCTCCCCCACGACAAATTCCAAACCCTGCTCATGTCCCTCAACCGGGCCGATGTATTGTGAAGGATCTCCATCCAAACCCACAGAGAAACACAAACCTCCAGAAAGAGACATATCACCCATGGAGGTAAACCCTGAACCTGTCACACCAGAAAACAAAGACTCTGATGCCACAAAATCCTCTCTCATTGTCATCCCCAGAGTGATGACATCCATCCTAGGATTTACGACTGCTAGTTCTCCCCACTCCCTACCAGATGCCTTCCAAACCGCCAAGTCGCCGCGACCCTCCAAACCGACAAAGATAAACGAATAGAGACCATCACTGTCTGATGTAATAGGGTCTCCCCCTGCCTCAACCCCTACCATGGCAACCAAAGTTCACTGCACTGGCTCGAAACGAGTGCACAAGCTCCCCTTCTAGCACCTGAAACAAACCAACCCCCTCCTAAAAACCTTAACCCTAACCAACACCTCCCATCACCCCATCAATTGAATTCTTGTTACTTTAAAAATTATGTTGCACTCCTTTGACTTTTTTTTCCATTACCATTATCAATTCCATCTAGATATCTTTTAATAGTAAAAAATTATAATATCAAATTTTCTTTTTTTACAATATAAAAAAAATGAATTTTAAATTTTCAAAATATTTTTAATGTGTAATTGTTTTTTATTTTGAAATTATTTTAGACCATTTTCATTACAATTAAATAAAATTTAAACTTAATTATATATATTTTAAAAATAATATAATTATAAATATACATTTGTTTTTTCTTTCTTCAAAAAAATGAATTATTGAAATTTTAAATATAGGTGAACATTATCAAGTGTTATGATGTGTCATTGTGTAATTGGACTATTATCGATTGTAGGAATTGTATATAACCTTTGAAGAATGCCACAATCCAAGATAGTCCTCAAGGGACGTTGAAATGAAACAAAATTCTCAAAGAATGTTTCAATGTAACATAACCATTGAGTAACCTAGGAATTCAACATAAGTAAACCAAGATGAACATCACAATGAGTCATAACCATTAAGAAATTTTGTAGTCAAACATAACCCTTGAGGAAAATTATGATGTGATATATGTTGGTCACTATAATTGCTTAATTGATTCAAACAACCAAGTGATACATGAATTGTCAACCCAGGGAAGTCTGTTTATTTCAAATATAACCATGCACTATATATGCTCAATTCCAAAAGCAACTTAGAGTTGTAGTAAAAGAAACTATACTAATCACACTTGCCTTGAATGAACTGAAGTTCTGATTTAAATCACAGGAAAGCCACCTACCTATTGCATATTTTAAAGATTAATCTAAAGAATCCTGGATTACATTAAAATAACACTTGCAACAGGAAAGAACAACTATTCTGCAACCAGAGAACATGACCCTTATTCTCAAACAGAGACTTCAGTACTTTGTTTCTGATTAACACTCTTTCATGAAAACAGTAATGCAGAGAAAGCTAACTCTATCTAGCAGAGAACAAGGCCATCTAATTCCTTCCTTTCTAAGAAGGAACCTTAAGCCCTATCCCTGATTAGCACACTTGTGAAAAATGACTGAGATCTACAGAGAACAGGATCTCCTGATTCCTTCCTTTCTAAGAAGGAACCCTTAACCCGGTTTCTGGCTAGCACACTTGCAGAAGTAATTGAAATCTATAGAGAACAGGGTATTCTGACTCCTTCCTCTCTGAGCAGGAACCCTTAACCCAGTCTCTGGCTAGCACACTTGCAAAAGTAATTGAAATATACAGAGAACAGGATATTCTGATCCCTTCCTCTCTGAGCAGGAACCC
>JZKD02S2013599.1:100939-122741 GCA_000966675.3 Picea glauca
TTAGTATTCTCAAACCTACACCTTTTGTATGTTTTTCGAATGCACCAAAACCAACTTGATGAGAATGAGGAAAATTTGATGAGGAACCTTCACTGCATACCTCAGATGTGTTTTCCGAAACAGATGTAGAAGGCACTTCCTTCAATCCTTCTTTTCCTTTGTTGTTCTTTGAATATTTCACTTGAAACGTGCTCTTTTGTTCCAAGTAGTCTTCATACAACACCTTCACCATCTCAGCCATGGAAAACACTGAATCTCTGAACTCCTTCTCATTTTGAGAAAGTCTTCCTATAGATGCCATTTTCTTCCTTGAGATGAGCTCTTCCCTGGTTAACATGCAAAACTCAAATCCAAATGTCAACTAGCTCTGTTACCACTTGATCCGTCGGATCTTTTAATGACTTATGGTTGAGTTTTGATTTTGCATGCGTTATTTAACCATTTGAGAAACTTAGTGAAAGAATGAGGAAATAAGAGGAATTATAACAACCATATGCATATATGCAGATCTGAAATGCAATAAAAGACAACAAACCATAACACGCAGATTGATAACGGAGTTCGGCACAACTTTGCCTACGTCTCCGGGCCTTTTCTCTGTGGGGGAGGCTTCTTTATTTCTGTTCAAAATCTCAAAAGTACATCTCTGCAATGCCAAATGGCTATAAGACTGATCTGGTCATTTTCGCCCAGATCTCTAGAACCATGTAAAGAAAACGACACGCAAAACAGACGTCTGGAGCTCCCAGAAATGGTTCGACAACATCTCCTCCTCAAAAGCTTCTCTGCCTCAAAATGGCTTTGGCTTGGCTTCTCTTCAGCATAATTCTGCTCTGAATGCCCTCAAAGCTGTCCGTATGGCCTCAAACAGGCCTTGGTTATATAGTTGGGAAGGTAGTTGCTCATCTCCAACTTCCTCCAAGAAGTTACGCTCCAAAACTACCCAGTAACGCCCAAAAATGGATAAAAACCATTAAAAATGAGTTAAACAATGGTTTAAAGCCAAAAATTTGGTTAAAAACCCACTTTAATTACAAAATTGGGCTCTAGCCCCCTTCCCCTGGGCGCGTGCTCCTTTTGGCGTGGTCACATGACTCAATATGGCCAAGCGCTAGCCCAAAGGGCTAAGTGCTGGCCCTAACCTCCATTCGGCGCTAGCTCTGGGTCGTTTGGCAAGCAGTTAGAACCACAGGCTAGAAGTTATAACCCCCATAACCATAACATAACCGTTGTGTTACATGGCACAATAGTATATGGCCACAGGTTACATTTTGATAAAATCCGTGCGCTATTTGATAATGGATATGGTCGCATGTAAAATCAAATGACCGCGGGCCGGGGCTAAGCCCGACCCGACCCCCCGCCAATGGTCGCGTACATTGAACTTAAATACATTTTAATACAAACATATTACAACGTACAATGTATAACCCAACGGTCGGTCAGAGTTTGTTAAAGCCATACAATGTGGGAGATCGACGGTTCGAATCCAGTCGACTATGCAAATTTTTGAACACAACCAATTCAACCAATACCTGGGTGCCACGTGGCAGCCCTCGATTGGGCCACATGGCACCCAATCATTGACCGACAAAACTGCCACGTTTCGACATCTGATTCAACCATGCCAACCAACCAGAATATGCCGCGTGTCCATCACTGATTCGCCCACGTCACTTGCCACTTGTCAACTGCCGTACTGCTCTGTCACCTGACACGTCATCTTCCATACGCCATGTCATCCGACACGTAGGCTGCTGACATCATCCTGTGCCATGTGTCACCTCGGGATAGGTCCAACCGTGCGCTCAAATGTCCAAATCTTCCAGCCACGTGTCACTCCCTGGAGCCACCACGTGTCACCTGTACGAACTTGCCACGTGTCATCTGTACAGACCTACCACGTCAGCATACGGACATTCCACGTCAGCGTCCGTACGGACTGTACGGACTGCACAGTCAGCAAATTTTTTTTCTATTTGACTTTTCGGACAGAATGCGATATCTTGTCCATACAGACTCCATTTGACAAAGTAAATATACCACTGGAATCAGGAAGACGAGATGAACACAATGGTGTTGGTTTCGTCGGATTCTAAGAACTTTCATTTTTGAGCATTTTTCAAGCCCTGTCAGGCTTCTGAATCCGATTTCGGATCAAGCAGTCATCAATCTCATTGTAAGTAACTTTGTGAGATTAAAAAAAGGAATACTTTTTTCTGTCTTGAATATGATGTGTTCAATATTTATGTTTGATTTATATTTGATTATGACATATAACCCATTAATTCATATATAAGATGCATTTTCGTAGTTCTTTGTTTGTCTGTTTATGAATGCAAGTCTGTCTTGGGATGAGACTTGTAGTCGAGGAGAAATCGAACGCAAAAGGATCGACACCGGACATAGAGTTTAAGGTAGAGTTACCAGATCTTTTTACTTTGTGTTTTATGCATGAATGTGGGGTAGTTATTAAAAATTTGGAGACTTTAGATGGTTATCTTTGTCTACATGTTGAACCTTAGTGTAGTCCATAGGGGGTTTTCCTACTATAGAAGAATTGGAGACCATACTGGGGAAGCCTCTAGGGTTTTTAGGGGATATCATTTTGGGTGTTTTAATTGGTTTTGCTACCTTTTTTGAGTTTTATGTAAGTTTCTGAGTCTTTAAAGGATTCTAGTCTGCCATACCAGTACTCCCTACCTTGTAAGCCTACCCGTTATTTTTCTTTTTGAGAAGTTACAGAGGTGTATGCGACTTGCAGTGGGTCTGCACGCATATATACACACCCTACCTTTAAACAAACCGTGTACATATGCAAGATGCTTATCAGTTGCGTGCCTGTGTCAAGAAAATTTTCTAGAAGAAGAGGCAATCAACCTCTTCCCTGATTGAAGTCGTACTTTTCAGGGGTTTCTTGATCTATTAGTGGTCTCTGTTGTGACAGTCTGTAGGATGGGTTTGGCATCAATTTAGCTTATCTTTATCAAGATTTCTTGTGTTTTCTTTGTAAGGGTTTGAGACGAGTTTGTGAGTCTTTTCTGATCAACTTGTTTAGTATCATCCGTGACTCCCTACGATCCGCAGTAGACCAGAAGTTAGTTTTTGGTCTTGTATTGTATTCACTTTTTCCCTTTTACTTGCTTTAGAAGAAAAGAAAAAGAAGTTATTTCAAGTTTCTTATTTTGAAGCATAAAAAAAAAATATTTCATTTCTTTGTTTGGTAAGTAGTTAGGTTATTTGTCTTTACTTGTCAGGAAAAATAGTGCTTTCTTAAGTTCTTTACTGAATGCTTAGAATACTAAGTAGCTCGTAGTTGAGAGAAATATTGTTTTGGGTTTTTCTTTTAAAAGATCTTATAAAAAATAGTTACAAAAAGTTGGTTAAAGAGTTTAAATTTGCAAATCTTTATTTGTCAAAAAGAAGTAGTTTTTCTTTCAGTTTCATTTAATTCTCTTGTCTTTCGTCTCTTAAAATACACCACTAGTTTCATTTCTATTTCCTTGACTTAAGACAAGCCACTTAAATTTAACTCTTAATTAAAATTTCTTAGACTTTATGTTTGTAGGGTCCATCAACTAGTCTAGGCTAGAGCCTTGATTTAGGTTGGAGAGGAAACTCTTCAAGGCTATAAAACAAACATACGAGTCTGAGCTAGGGAGTGTGAAAAGTCCAGTAAACGTGAAAATTATCTGGGACCCCCCTCTAACACAAGGGCTAAACACGAGGTCGCGTGCGGAAATGTAGCATAGATAACCCCTCCAAAGTCGGACCAAGCGTAGTAAAGAACACATATAGAGGAATTGTCTTGGGATTTTGTTGATCGCATTTGCCACAGAGCTTCATGGGTCTTGAAACCATTTGAGGTCCTCAGTCATCTTCCATAACACTTGATTTCGATACCCTCTATTTGGGCTTGATACCCTGCTCATTGTGGTCCACCCGACTATCGACTGTACCCACCTAATGACTGTTCGTGCGTTGGCAACCTAGTTGCCTTTATTGTAGTGACCTACACATGTGACTACAGGGGTATATTGCGGTACCTAGGGTAGACATCGAGCCACACTTTGCAGAGTATACCAGGAGGGTGATTCCATATTCGAGTTGCACTTGCACTGATAAGTTTCTCTAGTGTTGGTTGGTGTAACTGTTCTTCCAACTAGCTAGTGGTTTGATTGCTTTATCTCATAGGAACTCTTTCTAGTGTGTGTTGGTTTTCAACGTTAGTAAAATCCCTAGTGTGTCGTTGATATTCTCACAAAGTGGAAGATCAAGAGCTCTGACGATCGCGAAGGCTTCATGGCCTATCATCGGTTGAATTGGAGCCACCCCCACCATCGCTAAGGCGAAGACTTGACCATCAAGGGTCATTTGAGGTGATCGGGCTGTAGGAAACTGCACTCGAGCCATCCCAGAGAGAATAAATCTCACATTCGGAGGAGCCTATTATTTTTTACCTTGGAGCGGAAGCTCTCGGGCCAGGCAATTGTCCTATCACTGACTTGTCAACGCCCGTCGTGGTAAAAGTTGTCCTCCCAAGGGTAACTCATCGCAAGCTTCAAATAGTCTTGCAAGAAGCAATAGAAGAAAACACTGCTACTTCATCAGGGAGTCCTCACACTCCCTCTACGACTACCACTACAGGGGGCGTTCCGCCTCCTAACCCACCTTCGCCGGTCTGGACCACCATGGTCTTGACCGCCTCTAATTTGGGTAGTTTTCCGATTTCATCTATGGCAGTGATCACTGCTATGTTCACCCAGAGTGTGACAGACCCTCTGTTCTCATATGAGATGCCTAGATTTGATACGAACTCTATCCTTTCCTACTCCACCCTGCATACCATGGGTCTGGGGGCAGGAATCTCTAATTCTCCTCTGTAAGGGTCCATGGGGGGCACCTTATCCCCCTATAATTCTTTCCCTTACGATGGGGGTCATATAACTCCGTTTCCCCCCTCGCTAGGTGGTGCTCCCCAGCAACCTGTCTAGCCGAACATGAACTATAGCTTGTTCGGAGAAGGTAGTCAAGGAATTTCTTCCACCACCACACCGGTGGGTTCTTTGCCATTCTCTTTGTTCAACGCATTTGGTAACAATGCATTCTCGTTAGCTGCTGTCTCAGCTGGGGGAAAACCTGGTTTTCTATCACAAAATCCTATGTAGGGTACTATTCTTGCACAAGGGGAAAAAACCTCTCAAGGACCATGGAATACGTGATAGGGATCAATCCCCTTGTCAGGGATGTCGATCGGGGGCAACCCCTTCCATGGCCAAAGGAACCCCATGAAAGGATCAGTACCTATCCCTGTCAGATCGGAAGGGGGAAACCCTTCCAGAACCTTTGGAACACAAGGTTGGGAGAAATCCCTTCCCAACCATCAATGTCCTACTACGAGAGTCAAGCAATGACGTCTCAACAAGCGCAGTATCCGAATGCTGGCCAAGGCCATGGTTTTTACCAGAACCTTGGTCAACAACCTAACTTTTCCTGGAAACCTGGTGCCAGCCAAATTCCAGTCTCCTTTCCTATTGTACATACTCAACAGCCCAAGCTACCTTTTATGGCAATGTTTCATTTTCCAGACTTGTCAATATTGTTAAACGACTCAATCTGTCATGATCTGCGTTGGCCTCCCATGCTGACCAAATTTCCCTCGGACATTCCAAAGTTCTAGGGTAAGCCTAACGAAGATCCAGACAATCATGTGACCACCTTTCACCTATGGTGCTTGTCCAACTCATTGAGAGATGACTCCATACAGTTGCATCTGTTTCAACGCACTCTTATCGGGAGTGCCGCGAAATGGTACATCGAGCTCGACCGTTCAAGATACTCTACTTTTGGTGAATTGGCGATGGTTTTTCTTACTCATTTCCAATTACCTTTGAGATATGATGCTGGCACTGAGTTGCTGGACAAATTTGAGAAAACAAAGGATGACCACATCTCAGATCAAATCCGAGAATGGCAACGTCGGAAGAGTTTGAAAAAAGTACCAGTGCCACCGGATTTTCTGTTGGAGTGGTTCCTTAAGTCTTTGGTATCTCAGTTATCCAAAGACGTTGCAATGTCAGGAGTGTTTTCCAAGGAAGAAGCGATAATGAGATCTCAACAAATAGAACTAATATACTCTCAGTCTAGTTTACTTTACGAAGTTTTTCCAGATGCGCCATGGTCCATTCTTTACAAGACCAGACATAATTCTGGACCACATGCCGATGGTATAGTTGGTTCAACACAAGTGAAGCCTATTGAGCAGCTGTCAAATCAATTGCAACGATTGTCGATACAACAGACAATGAACAACCAAACCACTAGTTCGGCTGCTCTCCCTACTCAAATGTCAGATGTATACAATGTTCAATCGACAAACCCGAAGGCCAACTAGTAACCTGACGAAAAGAAGAAACATTGAAAGAAGGGTAAGGGGGATAAGAAACCCACCAATAATGTTGGTAGGGGAAACACAGAGAAAAGAAAGTCAAAGTATCCATGTAACCTTTTCATGGAAGACCACCCGACTCACCTGTGCCCTCGGCTTGCGAAGGCCCAAAATTTATTGGCGCAACAACAACCTGTTTTGTTAACGAACCCATTTCCTCATGGACAAAATATAACTCAAGCCTCTTTGAGTGCGGATGGGGGAAGTCAGGGACCCCCTCCGTATTCTAATAATCCTTCGTCTATGAATGTGTATATGATGAAAGGTGATGCCTACATAGCGACTAGGACACATGATTACAGAATGCCAAACACCACTGAAAAGGGTAAAGAAGCCAAAAACCCATCTGCTCCTCTCCAGATCGAGAAGATGTTGGGTGAAACAATGACACGCATCCCAAAAGGGGCATTCAAGAAATATTCACACAATCCAAATGAGAAGGCCGCCCAGAACTATTCTCTGGTGAAATATTTGTCACAAACCCCTTGCTCGATGTCATCTTTGGAGGTCCTCCAGAGGTGCCCTTCGTAGAGAAAGGCTCTGTTAGCTGCCTTAAGATCTGCTGAGAATTGTAATCTGGGAACGATCATGCTTGATACGACTGAATTGAAACCTCATCTCCCATATTGCATGGCATTTCATATAGCAGTGTCTTACACCACAAAAACTTTTACACGGAATATTTTCTGCATAGTGGTTGATAAGGGTGCCTTGACATGCGTGATGTCGTTGGCGTGTTGGAAGGCCATTGGACAACCTGTTTTGTCTTTGTCACCTACTATTCTTACTACTTTCAACAGATGTTCATTTAGACCACATGGAATCATTCCTTCTTTTGCCATGTATCTAGGATGAAAGACCGTGTGCGTTGAAGTAGAAGTGGTCGTTGCGCCTCTCGAATACAACCTCTTGTTAGGAAGGAGTTGGACCTATGCTATGAATGCAATGGTCACCACAGTTTTCCAGGTCTTGTTGTTTCCACACGAGGGTCAGATCGTGTCCATTGATCAATTGTCTTTCTCCCGTCCCGACCCTTGATTGGGGGAATCCATGGTCTTGATGATTGATACCCCTCAACCCGACATTGTCAACGTAGGGGTTGGTTTGTTCCCACCTTTGATGGGTACTTTCTATTACCCACCTCCTTCCGGCGATGTCAAGTTCATATCGGCTGTCCCTGACCAACCTAAGGCTGAAATATTTCATATGTCGTCGTTCCGTATGAATTACTTTAACGATCTGTGGAATCTTCCTTCCCCATCGACCACAATGGAAGGGACAGGGAACCATGGCATGGCCATTCCCTTGTCCGTGGTAGAAGTTGCATACTCTATTGTCCAACAAGCTTCGATCGAACCCGATCTGACTCCCGCACATGAGTTAGATCCAGGTTTCGATCCTACCTGGGCTCAAGGTTCCCTCTCCACTACCGATTCCTTAGACTTGGTCTTGCCCTTTGACGAGGCGATTATAGAGGCATTGACTAGTCCAGATAAACCCTGGGACGATCTCCATCACATATTTTATTTTCTCTCGGAGTTAGGAATAATTGAGGTGGGTGAATTCATGTTGACTATGACTAGAGATAGGTCTTGTCCTATCAATCCTTTGGATAAGCACACAGTTTACGCCGAAGCTAATATGGAAACCATCGCTGAAACGATACCTATTGAAATCTCCAGAACCCATGGAATCATGGAGAATGTCTTTGTCAGAGCGGACTGCTCCCCCGAGGATATTTGAATCTACACAGATTTATTTAAGGAATTCCGCGACTTGTTTTCCTGGTCTTACAAGGAAATTCCAGGCATTGATCCAAGAATCGTCGAACATGAAATAACGACGTATCTTGATTCTAAGCCGGTCCGACAAAAGATTCATCCTGTAAATCCTAAGAAAGCATAAGCTATTAAGGTTGAAGTAGAGAAACTTCTCAAAGATGATTTCATCTACCCTGTTCAATTGACTCAATGGGTGTCAAATTCTGTTCCGGTCAACAAAAAACAGGGAACGATTCACGTATGTATGGACTTATGTGATTTGAACAAGGACTTTCCAAAGGATAATTTCCCCACCCCATTCATTGACCATATGGTCGATGAATGTGCAGGCTGTGAGGTATTTTCTTTCATGGATGGTTTTTCAGGATACAATCAGATGGAGGCCCGAAGACCAACATAAAACCGCTTTTATCTGTCGATGGGGTACATTCGCTTATCGAAAGATGCCTTTTGGCCTCAAGAATGTTGGAGCCACTTTTCAGCAGGCCATGTATTTTTCTTTCCATGATCTCAGACACATATTTGAGGCCTATCTCGATGATTTAGCATCACAATCTCATAAGAGAGATGATCATCCCACTCACCTCCAACTTATCTTTGAGTGATGTCGCTATTATCAAATTCGCTTGAATCCAAAAAAATGCAGCTTTTGCATGACATCAGGTCATATTCTAGGTTTCATAGTCTTGATAACAGGGATCATGGTTGATCCTCTAAAGGTTGAGGTGATAGTTCAATTGCCTCCCCTGTGCACAGTCCCTCATCTTCAGAGTTTACAGGGAAAATCCAACTTTCTTCGGCTTTTTATTGCAAACTATGCCAAGATCACTAAAGGGTTCATGCCTTTACTGAAAAAGGACATTCCTTTCTATTGGGATGAAGCCTCTTAGCACTCTTTCGAAGCGTTGAAACATGCCCTCACGTCTGCCCCTCTGCTTTGGCCACCCAATTATAATAAATATTTCTTATTGTACTTGTCTGCGGAAGAGTCGATCATCAATATGGTCTTGGTTCAAGAGGACGCTCTGCTTGAAGAGCATGTGATTTATTACCTGAGCCGAGGCTTGGTTGGACTAAAAATTAACTACTCCCACGTTGAGAAGCTTGCGTTGGCAGTAGTCCATGCTGTCCAATGGTTCCATCATTATATTCTTCTTCATAAGACCACCATCATTGTCGTTGTGAATCCGTTCCAATACGTGTTGACATGAAGTGTAATCGATGGAAAGATCAGTAGATGGATTGTTATCCTCCAGGAATTTGACTTGGATTTTGTTTCTGCAAAATCTAAAAAGTCATTGGTCTTTGCGGAAATTATCTCTAAACTTCTGGTCGAGTCAGGTGATGTTACGCCCGAAGAATCACCGATTAAAGGAGATCTTTTTCTAATTTCATCTTCAGACCCTTGGTATGGAGATATACTAGTCTATCTCTAGAATTTGAAGTTCCCTATCTCTGATTCTTGCGATGAGCGTCAACGTATACACCATCATGAAAAAAACTATCTCATTCTCGATGACACTTTGTATCGTCGAGGTGTAGATTGCATCCTTTGCCGGTGTCTCACTGATGAAGAAGCGAAACTCGTTCTTAACGACTACCACAATGGAGCATGTGGTGGTCATTTGTCTGGGTTGGCAACAGCCTAAAAGATTCTATGAGCCAGTTACTTTTGGTTGATGTTAATCAAGGATTGCGTTGAATCGATCAAGAAGTGCCACCCGTGTCAGATCTTCTCTTGGAAGATGAGGGCAGACTCCGCTCCCATGTTTCCCATCATCACAGTTGGTCCCTTCACCAAGTGGGGGATTGATTATACTACATGCCACCCGACTTCAGCCAGGGGGCATCATTATATCATCGTAGCGGTAGACTACTTTACAAAGTGGGCCGAGGCTATGCCAACATTCAAAGATGATGGTGAAACAACAACTCTCTTTGTTTTTAACCAGATTGTAGTAAGGTCCGACATACCAAGGGAGATTGTCACTGACCATGGTAGTCAATTTCAGAACAAAATGATGTCTGAGTTAACATCAAATCTAGGGTTGAGGCAAGAACATTCATCACCTTACTACCCACAAGCGAATGGTCAAGTGGAAGCTGTGAGTAAGTCTCTCGAGACTATTCTGCAACAAATGATCAATTCGTCCAAGTCAAATTGGCATTTGGTGTTGTACTCGATGTTGTGGGCCTACCAAACGTTTGTAAATATTGCAATCAGTTTCTCACCTTTTCAACTTGTTTACAGACTGTAAGCAGTCTTTCCAATAGAGTGCAAGATCCCATCTCTAAAGTTGGTAGTACAGTTATTGCTAGACACTTCACCGCTTGAGGAATGCTTATTATATCTCGAGCAAATCGATGAGAAACGACATGATGCAGACTTGTATAACGAGGATCACAAGAAAAAATTCAAGTGTCAGTATGATCGGTCCGTTCATCCTCGTATTTTCTCCAAAGGTGACCTTGTCTTGCTCTATGACCAAGGTAAGGATCCCATGGGGGCAGGCAAGTTCAAACCTATGTGGTTTGGACCTTTCATCATGAAGGAGGTACTAAATAAGGGAACTTATCATCTGGTTGACTTCGAAGGGAAATATTTGGTGGATCCTAGAAATGGGCTCTACCTCAAGAAGTATTACTCATAGGTTGGTCGCCTCGGGTGACTTCTTGTGCATATGCATAGTTCTTATACAATTTAGTTTTTGTCTTTTTTGTTTTATGGACGTGTCATTTTTGATGTCATTTTTTTCATTGTGGCAGATGTTAAGTGAATCAGAGATGTTCATTGGGTTTGTGGATGGTGCTAGCTGACACACTCGGAGGCTTGCTTCCGCAGCTTGGGTGATCTTCACACTTCAAGGCCAGTTGCTATCTTCTGGAGGTATTTGTTTAGGTGACGCCACAAACAATGTCGCCAAGTACAGAGCAATAATAGAGTTGCTTCATGAAGCTTTGTCGCATGGTATATCTCACCTCCGGGTCTATTTAGATGCGCAGTTGGTTGTGTCCTAGTTAAATGGGGTTTACTGCGTTTATGATCCTACTCTACACCGACGATTCATTAGGGTATGTCTCTTAGAATGATTCTTTGATTACATTACGCATATCCATGTTCCTAGGATATTGAATCAAATCACATATACTCTAGCTAATCACGTATTAGATTGGCATATTGCACACACATGAAAAGAAGCACACACATACACATGTACATACATTGTAAAAATGTGATCCATAAGACATAAAAATATGTAAATACGCATATATATATATATATATCAAGATTCTCAGAGTACATAGGTGGGCGCAAGCACCTCAAAAAATAATATGTCCAGTATACATCGCGGGGCTTATGCCCTAAAAAATATACAAAAAGTTCCCTCGGCATGTAAGTGGTCCACCCTAAGATAAGCACGGGGTCTGTTGGCCCTGCCATAGTGAACGACGACATTTTCCAAACACTGGAAAAGATGGACCCAGGTCCGTGGCACCCCAACCACATGACGTTGCATAGATGGTGGTAGATCCTTGATCTCGGCCATGGGCACTGTACGAGTGAGCACGGTGAGGTTCCACTCCACTCATCTCAACACTCTCTCAGCCTCTTCGGCTAGAGGTCCCCCTGCTACTGCTGCTAGTCCGGTGGCCGCTGCTGGTGTTGCCTCTGGTTGAGGACGTCGCCTACTCCTTGAAAAATATGCTAGACGCATTGGTCCCAAATCTATACATAACAGATACATAGTTGTCAAATACTCTGGTACACATAAAAATGATATATATAAAAAGAAAATAAAAAAATTAAAAAACTTTTAAAAACAAACGTACCTATCTCTCCTCGCTCTGCTCCAGGAGGTACTAGCATATCAGGATCCCTGGAGAAGTTAATCCTCACATAAGGGTAGTCCTTTATAGACATAATCTACTGAGACCACCAGTCAAAGAAATAATCTTCAAAGGCCTCAATGGTCCTCCCTCCCCCTTGTCGTGGCAATAACGTCGCCCACCTGCACACTGCTGGGAAGGTGGCCACATGACCCCATAATGTCTCTCGCGGACTGAGACTAGGTACTCTCTTGAAGAAAAAAGAGCATAATATAGTGACAAACCCAAAGTTTTTGTTGTTCTGCCCATGACACTCTATGAACTATCTCTTCATGCACTCTAGCATGGTTGTGATCCAGTCTAACACTCGTGCATTTAAGCACTGCACCGCACAATGCATGTGCGCCCATGAGGCCTGATGTAAGGTCACAGATCCAGTGATCTGCCCAATAAGTAAAACTATCACTTTCAGTGATAGGTTGGTAATTTTGTGGATCAACACCTGAGAACCCACTTTATTTTTGCCAGCCTCGCAGTGTTTCCCGATCAACTCGACAATTTTTTGAGGCCCAGGAGGAAAAGAACGAAAGTTGACTGGTTCCCCTCTCCTCAAGAGGCCAGTCAGAAAATAGCTATCCTCAGTCATTGGAGTCAACGACTGCCCCTCGAGCATAAAAGCCTCAACGTCAGGGTGCCAGTAATCCACCAAGGAATTCAACAGCCTGGGTTGTACCCTCATGAGTAGACACTGGAAAAATTTCCACAACTTGCATTGTTTTAATGCGGTGACAACAACAGGGTCTTATTCGACCAAAAAATCAATGTCTTTGTGCTCCCTCTCTCTCCAGTGGACATACATCCTATCAATGATATGTTCAAAGGGGACTTAGATCTTGTATTTTCTTTTTTCTTTAACTTTTTGAGGGTGTACGCGGGCTGTAGTGAGCACAGTCGCGTATGTATGTGGGTAGAGTATTTTCTGCTCACGTACACGCAGGGCCGCCCCTTTTTAAGAGTTTGTGCACCCCAAAAAATTAAAATTAATGCAAGAAAGAAGTATGGAAATGCAGGAGGAGCTAGTTTGTACTTGGTCCAAGAGTAAGTTTGTTTCATCCTTTGAAGCTCCAAGCATCAAATCTTTTAGCAAAGGGGTGTTTTTGGATTTTTGGTTAATTCTCAATTTGTAACGGTGATAATGAGCTGCCAGCGTCTATTTATAGACCTTTTTGGCCCTTTTTGTCATTTTTTGAACCCTTTTGTCGTTTTTTTTGTCTTGAAAATCATTTAACATGGTTCTTGAGTTTCTTAGTGGATGTTACGGTAAACTTCACTTTTGGTTTGGAAAAGTTTTTGGAAGATGGGTCACTCTTAAGGTCCTTTGGTAAAAATCCATTTTTCCAACTTTGTGCATTTAAGTTAGGATTCCACCTCCACTTTTTTCATCTCATTGTCTTTTTCGCTTTGCCATAGGGTCGATCCCATCGAACTGCGACACAGAAACGTCATTGCTCTTTTAGAAGTGTTGTAATTTGGTGGTAGAGCCTACCTCTACAGGGATACCCTAGGTAGATCCTGGTTGCATTTTTGGTGTCCATGCTGTCATTAATGATTTTAGGCTCGAGATTCCTTGTTAGTCTTGTCATGATTACGAGATTGAGCCTCATACACTGATATGCCATCTCTCTTGACCTCACCCTCAAGACTCCCAGAAGACGAGTCTTCTTTTAAGCTATTTTCAGACTCTCTAAACATGAAAATATTGCCGAGCGATCTTGTTGTCCTTCACGCTCGCCAAACTAAATTTTGAAGGCACGTTTTTCCAGTGGTATTTTACCCTTTTTTCAATCCAGATGGTCAATTGTACGAAAAAAGGTATACTCTAGGAACTCTGGTTCGCTAGAAGAGTATTCTCAGGTATAAGTTTAACCCTTTTTTGGGCCCGAGGGACTAAATTTACGAAAAAGGAACCCCACAAAGTCCATAGTTAAGCTCTTTTCAGACTCCCTAAAATTGAAAATATTTCCGAGTTACCTTGTTCCTTAACGCTCGTTAAATTGGTCCGGAAGAATGTCCCCTACAGAGTCCATAGTTAAGATATTTTCAGACTCCTTCAAATTGAAAAGATCGTCGAGTGATCTTGTTCTTTCATACTCATTAATTGGTTCAAAAAAACATCTACTGGCATGAGTTTACCCCTTTTTATGACTTGTATATTAAGGAGGAAAAAGGTACACCTCGGGAGATTCGTCTTAGCGGGAGAGTTCTCCTCAACAAATTTTACTTTTTTGGGCTAAGGAGACTAAATCTAGAAAAAGGCAGTGAGTCCATAGTTAAGCTCTTTTCAGACTCCTTAAAATTGAAAAGATTGCTGAGTGATCTTGTCTTTGTCACACTCGTTAAAATGGTTTTGAATAGATGTATTTTCGGTGCTAGTTTACCCCTTTTTCGAACTGATCAGACTACCTTAGAAAAAGGTACCCCAACAAAGTCTTCTTTTATTCTTTTTCAGAGTCTCTAAAAATGAAAAACCACTGAGCTTGCCTTCTCTGGGCTCATGAAAAATACATTGAAGGGGGTTCCATCGTGTTTTATTAATCACATTTTCATCCCTGCGTCTTTGGCCTAATGCCAAATCCATGTTGCTCTCAACTGAACCTCTGAAGCATGCCTTATACGCAAGCCTTATAGTGCTTTGCCTCTGCGTCTTGACACCTTGACCCATGGAGGAATTTTCTCGAGTGTCCTTTCCCTGCACATGTCTCCTTGCTATGAGAATTAGTGTGTTCCTTGTGCTTGGAACTAGTATGCTTTGCGAAACTCGTTCCTCCTTTGTAATGTAGCATTCTTTTATTCTTTTTCAAGATTTCCAAAATTATTGAAAAAGACAAAAAAATCAAATACACCCCAAAAAGAGGAAGATAAAAGTGTTTTATTTTTATGGTGGCAGAATGAGTCACCCTTGGAAAAAGCATATCCTTCTGGTTTTCCGTCAAGCTCTAGGATTTAATATGACCTTAGGAAGTTGTTCTCTCTACATAGAGTTGTGTCCTCCTCTGTTTGGTTATTCTACCAAACATATGGAGAGTTTGCGTTGCCTCCTACATCGTGAATTGATGTCAATGTCATGCTACCTGAGTCTAATCATCTGTTGTGCTATTGTCCAAGGGAAGTTTTACCCAACTTGAGTCGGCCTCTCTGCAGTTTATCTCTTTCTCTCATGCCCGACCAACCCTAAAATTCCAATCAAGTCCTTGTTCGAAATCACTGAACTTCTCTGCCTGATCATCGAGATCCTCTTGTCTGTTCCCGACGAGCTGTCAAATACCTCTGGGTAGTGAAGTCGTACACTCACATTACACTCCTACCTGATTTTTGAAGATCTTGAAGTTGTTTCTCGAGCTCTAAAGGCCTCATCTCCAACCATCATGCGTCATTGGATTCTTGAAGATGGATACTATACATGTATATCTTTGATTTTGAGATGTAGATCCATTGTGTATTGCTCGCGATTACACTTTATATAGTTATATGACATTGATATGCAGTGTATTTGATTGGAAGCCATGATTTATTTCATCCCGGACATGGGTATGCCCGCCTCAGTGAGACAATCATTATTTTTGCAGATGGCACCTCCCGAACTCTGGTCCTGGGCTCAATCGCTTCGTACATTGGTGAAGATTTGTAATATATTTTGGCCATCAGATGATATTATGACCTCACACATTAGGGGGCATCTGTTATAACCCTAAATTTTACCATACATGCATACCTGGCATCAGGCCCTCTTACTTACTAATTTTACCAAGCCATCACTGAGCAACTCTTCTTAAAAACACTATTTTTGATGATGTACACGCCTTGCACCATTACTACCCGCATATGTATGCTATATGCACCATTACTTCCCGCGTACATATGCTAGCTGCACCACTACAACCCACGTATACCCACAAAAGTTTTAAAAATTAAAAAGTTGCAAGGAATTCGTTGAGATTACAGGCTATTGGGTAGTTTCCCAACTGTCCCACTGCCTATAGCCCGTCACCCAACCGAATAACCATCCTTTTGTCATATAAAATGAGGTGTTGGGGTCTCATTCCAAAGCCAAGCATAAGAACAGTGAAAGTATGACCATTTCACTTTTCCCCCTTACCCCAAGAATTTGCAGCCACATTGTGATTTTTGAGCCATAATTCCCTATTCTTACCTTTTTCCTCCATTGCAAGCCTAATCCATTCCCTAGAGAGATATAAAGAGGAGAAATATACATGGAAGCGCATTTGGATCTTGGTGAAGAGGAGCCTGGACCAGGTTCGAGGAGCAGTTGTCGATCTCATTGTAAGTAAATTTGTGAGATTAATAAAAAGGAATAATTTTTCTGTCCCGAATATGATGTGTTCAATCTTTATGTTTGATTTATATTTGATTATGACATCTAACCCACTAATTCATATATAAGATGCATGTTCGTAGTTCTTTGTTTGTCTATTTATGAATGCAGGTCAACCTTGGGAGGAGACTTGTAGTCGAGGAGCAATCAAACGCATAGTTTAAGGTAGAGTTACCAGATATTTTTACTTTGTGTTTTATGCATGAATGTGGGGTGTATTTGGGGTAGTTGTTAAAAAGTAGGAGACTTTAGATAGTTATCTCTGCCTACATGTTGAACCCTAGTGTAGTCCATAGGGGGGTTTTCCCACTATAGCACACATCATTGGACAATATCAAAAAATGGTTCACATTCATAGAGAACTTGACATGATTACTGCATTAGACTCAAAAAAATATTTTGATAGATAATACATTTGAAACCTCATGCTTTTAAATCAAATGATGAGAAATCACTAATCTAATGCTCTGAATAGTTCTTTGGGGATCCTTAAAAAATACACAAATGTTTGTATAAAAAAATGCAATGTCTGAAATGTTCATGAAAAGTAAAAGGAATTAATCCTTCAAAGAGGACTGGGATTGGGATCCCACTTATAATGAAATTTAAGAAATACTTGGAAGACAGAAAAGGAAAAAAATTGGGGGTCGGCCTTTGGTTTTCACAGATTATGAAACAAGAAAGGTTGGGTGACTACCAACTGAGAAAAAAGAAATAATGTGATTACTTGAATTACTATGATGGACAGAGAGATCTAGCTATTTGCTTGTCGGGGTGATTTTTTGTATAGTTTTCGACTGGAGGTTCCATGGCAGTCGTAACTAAGTTTGGCTGATCTCACTCAGTTATCTTTATCAATGCTTTCTTTAACCATACTTTGATATATTCCTACATGGGAGAAACCATTGTCTCATGGTTAATATTAGCATTGAACAATTCTTTCTCAATATCTCTTATGTCAAAACTAAGCTAGTGCAATGTGTCTTCAACCTCGTCATTCTTGTTTACATAACAAATCAACCACTTTTCTACTTCCTCTTTCGAGTAGTCAGTTATTTCATTGAATTAATTTTCCCATGAAACTTTTAAGGCATCCAGATATTCTTGTAACTAATCCTTGGAGAGTATAATTGAATCCATTATTAAATGTGTGCCACTAATCTCTTTTGTCAAATCAACAAGTTGTAGAAATAAATCACCCCTTTTTCCATTTATTCTATTACATTTCTCAAGTAATTCTTTTAAAAATTGAATCCTTTTTAACCATCTAGCATTAATCTGCCTTAATATAATTTTTGATGGGAGATGGCATTCTCTCCTTTGCATGTCATTCATATTAGATATTTTAGCAAATAATGTACCAAGAACTTCGTGGTAGAATTTTTCATCATTATTCAAGTCCGTTTGAAGATATTCTTTGAAATTTGTAATCCTTGAAGAGAGTATAGTAGAACTAGTAGATAGTTCCCATATCTCAAAGATCAAGGAAATTCTCTCCAATGTACCATCGTATGGTCATCAATATTTTTGAAGAACCCCTTATCTTTGAACTAGATTTTGGAATGTCTTCCAAAGTATTGAGAGGATAGGTGGTAACAATCAACTTGGAAAACATAAGCTTCCACAGTAAGGCATTCTACAATTCTTTTATTGTTTCTTTCAATATTTGATTTTCTATTTCAACTTCACCAATTGAGGACTTGAGTGCTTCTCCGATTGCTTCATGAAATTGCATGATCTATGAGGGTTTTACCCCATGTATATTAATCTCAAAGTTCCATTTCTCAAGAACCTTTTATTTTTAAGATTAATTTTTTCAATCAATTTTTTTTTAGATTCCTTGTTGTAAGCAACATGGTGTAATGTGATGAATTATTCTTCAAAAGTAACTATCCCTTGAAAAGACAACTATTGTGTTATTTCTCTATTTTTTAACAATCTCTGTGTGGCCCAATCAAGGTCTTGTTCTTATACATCTACTTCCATGTCTTCGGATACATGGATTTCTCCCTTTTGAGTTACACCTCTTTTCCTCTCAAGTGAAACATGGGCAATATGCATTTTACCAATGTTTACTTTTGGGGGGTTCTCATCTCCTCCACCACCAGAATTTATTGAATGGGAACTCTTTGGGCCAAGACTACTTCCCTGGGTTCATTTGTTTTTGAGGAATTCCTTTGTGAAACATTAGGCGAGCCGGGGTTTGGGTTAGCACTTCTCATGGTTCGACCCTTCTATTTATGTTGGTAATTAGTGCTAACCAAGGTGTCAATATAATCATTAATTTTTTAAAGGATGGCTTCCATGGGGTTTTGATTATCCCCACCTCCTTCATTGAATTGGGTAGTCTTCATAAAGGATGAGCCATAGCTGATTGCAAACATATATGTTGTAAACAAATCATTGAGGTCAAATTCGAGACTTCAGGGAGTTCTCTTAGTTTTAAGTTATCAAAATACTTAGCAAATTCATCTAGATGGGAAATATTTTTAACAGTGACTTCTCCAATTTTCCAAGGAAATGTAATGAACTACTTTTTCCTCTTCTCATTAAATAATTGTGCCCAAAACTTGTATTGTTTACAAACTTCAATAACAAAGAATTTATCTGACACATAAAAAGGGAGTAAAGAGGGTTTCTCCTTAAAGTTGTATAATCTTATAAAATTGAAATCATCTAGGGTTTCAAAACCCCCTTTTCCTACCAAAAAGGAAAAAAATTCGATAGATATTATTGATGTATTAGGACCATAGACTAGCTTTTTGAAAGTAGATAGAAAATCATTTTGAAATTCATAAAAATTATATGGAACTTTGTGTTTCCATAATGCAAGACACCAAAATTGCATAGGGTATTTTCCAAAGTCAACACTCCTTGTGCGAGGAAAATATTTGAAGATATGGCAGTATACTATCGCATAAATCAAATAATAAATCATAAATAATTTCTTATTTTTTCAAAAATTTGCAAGTTGAAAAAAGACTTCGCTTGAAATAATTCGAGCCCAGTCAAATAAAATACTCTCATGAACAGAGAGGTGCAAGACATAAAATACATATCTTAGAACAATAGCCATATATTCCTACCCAAAAACTTTTGTGAATAACCGGGTGAATTCTTTGTAAGGGTATTTCAAAGAACATACCTCTATATGGGTGGGATTTTTAAAATATTATGTTGGCTTCAAAAGGAAATTGTCCAATATTTCCATCCCTCCATGGTTGGCCTTTAGAAAGGCCTCTGATTCTAAAATTTTAAATATTGTGGTAGGATCAAGGAGACTGGGCATCCTTATAAACACTATGGGCACCAAAGAAATACGAGTCTTCCCATACAAATGGATAATCCTCTTTTCATTGTTGAAGTTATCAACACACCAGAGAATGAGCTCCTTGAAGTTTGACACTCTAGGCATACAACCTGCCAATGCTATTCCAGAAGTCTAGACCTTGTTTGAATTATTTTGTTCAAGAGGGAGAATTGTATAACACTTAAATGCTTCAAACCATTAAAAAGCGTGGTCTTCATGTCCTGATGTATTCACAGTTTCACCACAATAGAGATCTTTTATTTTATTGGGAATATTTGGCAAAGCCCGATTATAATGAAAAAGGTGGTGGTCCTGTCGTAATAAGAATTTACAGTGAGAATTTTTATTAGTAAATTCTTCCACGTCCTTTATTTAATATCGTACACCATGGCTTCGATTTTTAACTGCATGATTTGATTTGAATTTAAGGTGGCGAAATTCCGATATTTGTGTCATTAAAATGGTTTTAATTCACCTCATGGTCTAGCCGATCTGGTAGTAAGATAATAAATGTTCTCAGGAAATGGGATTATGGGCTCGGATGTATGTAAAATGTTGAAGTATGAAGGTGCAGAATAAGTGACAAGAAGTGAGAAATGATCATTGCAGAATTGTGGGATTGCGAGATTACGAGATATGGAAGGGAAGATATAGGGGAACTTCCACATCCACAAATTGAAAATATACTAAGTAAAAGAAATAATGAAAAGTATGTTGGGGGCCATTTTTGGAGTGAGTATAATGTGGGGTTGTAGGGTTGGAAAAACGACTAAGTATGGGAAAATAAAAATAGAAAAATGGTTAAGTGTGCTGCTTTGAGATGTAAGTTTTAAACCTGTTAAGTAAAGCAATGCATATATATTCTTAAGAAAAACATAATTTAATCAATGGCTCATACACAAAGTACACAGAGATTTTATACCGGAAACCCTCAACCGGGAAAACCTTTCTTATATTCATTATCTTGAATTTCACCATTCACCATACAATATATACAATGTTTTTAGGTATGCCATAGATACCAAAACCCTAATCCCTTAATCCGAGATTAATTTACAAAACCGCTAAAAATAGCAAAAACCGCAGTTGTCATATCTGACACGCCCACACACACACATGTAAAGAATATAACACATAACCAACATTCTCCCACTTGTTGTTTTCTTTGCATCCAGGGGTCCAGGGGATTATATAGTCAACAATCTAGGGAAACAATGCCCATTGTTACTCTACACCAGGAGAAATTTTCTGTTCTCACAGACTTTGTCAATGAATTTGCAACATTCTTCAAAGTGTCAACCTTTTCCAGCAAGACCTTCTTTTCGTCAACCATGTCTCTCACAAAGTGATACTAAACATCAATATTCTTTGTCTTCGAATGATAAGCTGGGTTCTTTTCCAGGAAGATTGCACTATGACTATCACAATATAATCTCACTACATGTTGTACCAACCCAATACGTGAACACAATCTTTGTAACCATACTGCTTCCTTGCTTGCATGAGTGGCTGCCATGTATTCAACTTCTGTAGTTGAGAGTGCCACTACAACCTATCTTTTGCTCATCCAACTGATTTCTCCTCCAAATAGGTTAAACACATACCCACTTGTAGATCTTCTGCGATCCAGATCTCCAACCCTCTCTGCATCAACAAATCCATGTATTTCCACCACTCTGTCCAATCCCAGTCTTCCTTAGTAGCACAATCCATAACTGGTGGTGCCACGAAGATACCTAAATACCCTCTTTACTGCTGTCCAATGATCCTTCCCTGTTTTTGACATATCCCTGCTCAAAACTCCCACTGCATGTGCAATGTCTGGTGTTTGCACCCAATTCGTCAATCGGTGAGAAAATAAAGGGTGCTTACATGCCCAGTTGGGTCTTGCTGAGCATGACAGCTGTAGAGGAAAGGGTTAGGAAAAGAACAACAAAACTATAAGCAAGAATTAAACTAAAACAAACTAAAACTATGAGCATATGGATAAAGAAATAACAAACACAAAAAGACCAATATCACCAATGTTTTTAGGCTGATCA
>JZKD02S2013599.1:139091-198234 GCA_000966675.3 Picea glauca
CCAAGGATGTATGTGTCAAAATTTTGGTACCACATCCTAGGTGATTGCTTCAGACCATATAGTGACTTCTTTAGCTTACAGACCAACTCTTTCTTTCCCTTCACTGCAAATCCTTCTGGCTTCTTCATGAAGATTTCGTCTTCCAGATCCCCATGTAGGAATGCTGTCTTCACATCCATCTGTTCCACTTCAAGATCAAAAGAAACAACAATAGATAAAAGAAATCTAAAAGAAGTTAACTTAGCAACAGGAGAAAAAATCTCACCAAACTCAATTCCCTCTACCTGGGAATAACCTTTTTCTACTAACCGAGCTTTGCATTTCTCCACTTTACCTTGTGCATTAAACTTCTTCTTAAACAACCATTTTCTACCAACAAATTTTCTTCCATATGGAAACTCAACTATATCCCATGCCTCCTTCCTATCCAAGGCATCCATTTCTTTGACCATGGCCTTCTTCCAGAGTTTACTATCCTCTGAATTCACTGCTTCCCTGACAATTCTGGGATCATCATCAGTAATAGATAAAGCAAAATTTGAATGGAAATCAACTGGACTATACCTTTCTGGTTGCCTTTTATCTCTCACTGATCTCCTCAATACTGGGGTATGAGGTTCTTCTTCTTCTTCCTCTTCTTCAAATGATTCAGATTTTGCATCATCCAACTCAAGCTCTATTTTCTCAGGTTCGTCTTGCATTGGTAGGAGTTCTTGTTTGGACACATCTTTTACCTCTTTGAACACAACATCTTGACTGTAAAAAATATTCTTGGTTTCTGGGTTCCAATATAACCTTTCACACCATCTTTATAACCAATAAAGATACACTTTTCAACCTTTTTATCCATCTTACTCCTATTTTCTTTTGGAAAATGTAGATAAGAATCACAACCAACCACTCTAAGATGTTGAAGAGAGGATTTCTTTCCATACCATACCTCGTGTGGATTTTTATCGTCCAATGCTGATGAAGGCGATCGGTTGACCAGGTAACATGCTGTACCCATTGCCTTAGCCCATAATTATTATCCTAACCCGACACCGTTGAGCATGATCCTTGATTTTTTCACCAGTGTCCTATTCATCCTTTCTGCAACTCCATTCTACTGAGGAGTGTATGGAGTAGTCTTCTGCCTTGCTATACCACACTTCTTATAGAATTCTTTGAATTCATTTCCGCAGAATTCTCCACCATTATCTGTTCTCAATACCTTTATTTTCTTCTCTGTTTGATTTTCTACCATAGCCTTAAATTCTTTAAATTTATCAAATACCTCAGATTTCTTTCTAAGAAAATAAATCCATGTGTTCCTTGAAAAATCATCTATGAATGAAACATAATACACAAATTTACCTAGGGATGGAACAGGAACAGGTCCAAACACATCACTGTGTATCAACTCTAAGATCCCCTTTGCTCTTGTAGCACTAGATGGGAATCTTACTCGATTCTATTTACCATATGTGCAATGTTCACAGAAATCAAAATCCAGAGTGCAATTAGAGATACCTTCAACCATACCTTTACTGTGTAGTGTTCGAAGGTCCTTTTCTCCAATATGTCCCAGTCTTTGATGCCACAACATGGTCTTATTTTCAGGGATGATATTGGTCTTGTATTCTTTATTTGTCTGCTCAAGGACAACACAACTATTACACCCATTAGTATAAGTTCTTCCCAACAACTTGTACAGAGTTCCACACCGAACTCCCCTCATCAACACCATTACTCCTCGTACCATCTTGCAAGTGTTCTTTCCAATAACAGTATCCACTCCTGCATCATCCATCTTGCTTGCAGATATTAGGCTCCTGGCAAGTTTTGGAATGTGCAGAGCCCCAGGGAGAGTTCTAATCCTTCCATCTTTTAGCAACAACTTAACCCTTCCATGTCCCAATATTTTTGTTGTCGAGTCATCTCCTAGGAATACATCACCACCATCATATTTTTCATATTCAGAGAACCACTCCTTGTGAGGAGTCATATGGTATGATGCACCTAAGTCGATCAACCATACATCACAGTCTGTATGTGTAGTTGTAGATTCTAGGTAAACATCACCTCCTTCTTCAGTGGAGGTTTTCACCTCTGTGGAAAACCTTACTGAAATTCCATTTTTTCACTTTGTTGTTAAGTGAGCACAATGGTATCAACATTTTGATATTATTGATTCCATTCAATTTCTTTTGTCTCCTCAATAATATGAATTATAAAGCATAAGGATATGGAAATGGTGATGTCAATAATGTTATGGAATTAGTTCATTGCTTCACAATGTTACTTGTCATTGTGCATCAAATGAAGAAGAAATGCAATTATATTAAAAAAAATTAAATTTTAAAAGAACATACCAGATTTACTTTGCCTTTAGATTTATCTACAACCACATTAGAGCACTAATTTATTTCATTTTTCTAGTCTCTAACACCATACAAGGGTTGTTGATTGCCCATTAATTTTGTGATTTTCTTCCTTGGGCTGCTTTTTCATGTGTACTAGCAACAAAATCATTACTTTAAACTTCCAAGTGTTTTTAATTCATACACTTGGTTTAATCTAGACGTGATGTCTATCCTTTGATCAATTGACCTACCCCCTCACTAGTTTCTAGCCTCTCATCATCATTCGAGGAAGAGAAATGGGCCTAAGTTCTTTTGGATTCATTTCTTTCCTCGTGATTATTCTATCTAATTTCCTCATTAGAAATTTCATTATTTCCAATAAAAATAGCAATATATACCGGCATAAGAAGTTATTTAAACATATATATGGTTCCAAAAGACAAGGGGAGGAAATAAATTTATCATTTCATACTAGATTTTGAGAAGTATTGGGGCATTTCATGGAATTTATATGGTCTTTTGGTTTGTTTTTTAGTGGTTTTCAACACAGTTTTATCTTTTGGAAGTTTTGTGGTGAAAGGGAATATTTGTGGTTTATTCCATGGTTCTCTAATTCCAGTTAAATAGTTAGGGTTGTAGTATAATCCAGGTTACTAGATTAGGGGTTTTGGATGCCACAAGATCATATATATATTGTATTGTAAACAATGAAGTTGAATGATGATGAACAAGAATTAGAGGTGCGTCTCTAAACATGTTGTTGGTTTTCCCAGTTTGGGTTTCCAGGGTAAATCTTTGTGTATATGTGTGATTGCAATTGTTTTCTTTTCTATTTTAAGAATCTGTGTGTGCATTGCATTACTATAAAAGTTTTAAAACTTACATTTGGTATCAGAGAAATTATTGTCTTTAGGGGGATGCCTTTGTGGCTAAGGGTTTGGATCAGATCTATGATAAACCTTGTTACAGTGGGAGTTCTATGTTATCGATTCTTGTGGTGAAAAGAAATGGCGAGTAGTTCAAAAATAGAGATCAAAAAATTTAATGGGAAAAGTTTTGAGTTTTGGAAGATCAAGATGGAAGATGTTTTGGTAGACAAAGTTCAATGGATCATTGTGAATCCAAGAACTACACCTATGGGAATGTCAACATAAGACTCAAAAAAGTTGGATTGGAAGGAAAAGAGCACAATCTGATTATGTCTCTCAGATTCAGTATTACTGAATGTGTTAGAGGAAGATACGTCCAAGGCATTATGTGATAAGTTATGGGATTTATATTAGTATAAGTCCCTGGTAACCAAACTGTTCATGTGAAAGAAGCTATACAACATGAGGATGAAATATGGAGACTCAATGACAAAGCATTTGGATGCCTTCAATACTATTGTAAGTTAGTTATTGTCTATTAATATTAAGATTTCTAATAAGGATAAGTGTACCGGTTTATTATGCTCTTTACCAGACTCATGGGATAGTTTGGTTGTGGCCATATGTAGTAATGCAACTACTTTCATTTTCAATGATGTGGTATCATCCTTGTTGTTGGAGGAGATGAGACAAAAAAACATGGAAATCCAGAGCACATATGCCTTATTTGCAAGAGGATGCTCCTAGGAAAGAAATAGAAATAAGTCCTCAAGTGGGAGTTCTAAATCTAGGGGAAGATCTAAATCTCCCAAGAAATTTCTAAAGTTATGTTGGAGATGTGGAAAATAATGGAATTACAAGAAACAATGTAGATCCAAAAGTGTTGAGAGAGGGAAGGGATCCGATGATGCCTTTTCTACAGAGGCAAAAACCTACACAGATGAAGGAGGGGATGTGTACGTGGCTTATTCAAGAACACATGTAGATCATGAGGCATGGTTGGTCGAATCAGGTGCATCCTTTCATATGAATCCTCACGAGGAGTGGTTTTGCGAATATGAAAGGTGTGATGGGGTGATGTTTTTCTAGGAGATGAATCAACATCCAAAATTGTAGGATGAGTAAAATTCAAGATGAAGCTCATGGATGGTAGGATTAGAACACTCCTTGGTTTCTTCAAATCCTAGGATTGGCTAGGAATATTATTTCTGTAAGCAAGATGGACGATGGAGGTGTAAAAACAATGTTTGAAAAGGAAACCTACAGGATGGTTTAAGGGGAAATGGTGTTGCTGAAGGGAGTTTGGATTGCAATTCTATATAAGTTGTTGGGAAGCACTATTAGTGATAGGTGCAACAGTTCTATTTTTCCTGAGATTGGAGCTGAAGAAGGAAAAAATCATACAGTCTTTGGAGAAAAGACTATGTTGTGGCATCAAATATTGGGGAATATCGGAGAGAAGGGACTTTGAGTACTACACATTAAAGTTTTGGTTGAAGGCATGTCCAATTTCTCTCTGTTTTTTTATTTCTGTGAACATTTCTTATATGGGAAGAAGAATCACGTGAGATTCTCCTCTGGTTCTATGACGACAGAGGGAATATTGAATTTGGTGCACAATGATGTGTTTGGACCTGTGTCATTCCATCACTGGGTAAATATATGTACTATGTGTCATTTATAGATGACTTCTCAAAGAATATATGGATTTATTTCCTTGGGAAGAAATATGAAGTATTTGACAAATTTAAAGAGTTTAAGGCTCTTGTGGAGAATTAGATAGAGAAGAGAATTAAGGTGCTAAGGAAGGATAATGGTGTATACTTATGTAGAAATGAATTCAAACAATTCTATAATAAATGTGGTATAGAAAGGAATAATAATACTCCATACACATTTCAATAAAATGGAGTTGTAGAAAGGATGAACATGATGTTGATGGAAAAAGCAAGGAGCATTCTTAGTGGTGTTGGGTTAGGATAGCAATTCGAGGTAGGGGCAGTGGGTACTGCATGTTACCTGGTCAATCGATCACCCTCATCAGTGATAGATAAAAATACTCCACGCGAGGTATGTACTAGTAAGAAACCCTCTTTTCCACATATCAAGGTATTTGGCTATGATTCCTATGTACACATTCTAAAGGAAAATATAAGTAAGCTAGATAAAAGGATGAAAATTGTATCTTTATTAGCGATTAAGATGGTTTGAAAGGTTATAAGTTTTGGAACCCAAAAAATAATAAGGTAGTGTATAGTTGAGATGTGGTATTTAGAGAAATCAAAGATGTTGTCAAACATGACGTCTGACCCAGGGAGGAAGATCCAGAGAAAATAGAGTTTTAATTTGAGGATAATGAATCAGAATCTACAAAAGAACATGAATTATAGGAAGAAGAACCTCATACTTCAATATTGAGAAGATCGTTTTTGGAAAGAAGGAAATAAAAAAGGTATACTCCACCTAATTTTTTCTCTAATTTTTCTTTTTTTATTACTGATCATGATCCTAGAACTGTTAGGGAGGCTATGGATTCAGAGGATGGAAAACTTTGGAAAAAGGCCATGGTTGAAGAAATGGCAGCCTTGGACAAGAATGATGCTTTGGATCTAGTTGATTTTTTGGTTGGAAGAAATACCATTAGCAACAAATGGGTGTTTAAGAAGAAGTTGAATGCATAATACAAAGTGGATAAATACAAAGCTCGATTAGTAGATAAGGTTATTCCTAGTTAGAGGGAATTGACTTCGGCGAATTTTTTTCTCTTGTTTCCAAGTTAACTTCTATTATATTTCTTTTATTTGTTGTTATTGAATTTTGTTTTGAATTAGAATAGATAGATGTGAATAAAACATTCCTACATGGGGATTTGGAAGAAGAAATCTACATAAAGAAACCATAAGGATTTATAGTGAAGGGAAAGAAAGAGATGGTCTGCAAGGTAAAAAAGTCCCTGTATGGGTTAAAAAAATCACCAAGGATGTGGTATAAATTTTTCTATACTTATATGTTGGTACTGTTCTTCACAAGGTGAAAAGATGATCATTGTGTGCATTTCAAATTAGTCAGTGATCGTCTTATTTATTTGGTCTCATGTGGATGATATGTTGTTGATAGGAAACGACAAGGAAATTATCTAGGATGTGAAGAATCAGTTGTCCTCTAAATTTTACATGAAGGATCTTGGAGCTACAAATTTCATTTTGGGCATGGAAATTAAAAGAGATGAGGAAAATATGAAACTTTGGTTAAATCAGAAGAAATATGCCGAGACAATATTGTAGAGGTTTAATATGCACGAATGTAGACTAGTTAGGGTTCCTATTCTTGTAGGTGTAAATTTATCTGCACATTAGTGTCCCAAGACACAAGAAGAGGAATATGACATGTCCCGTGTTTCATATGCTACTGTGATTGGTGTTTTGATGTATGCAATGTTGTGTACTAGACCAGACATTGCACATGTAGTGGTAGTTTTAAGCAGGTATATGTCAAAACCAGGGAAGGAGCATTAGACACTAGTAAAGAGGGGCTTTATATATTTGCATGGCACTACCAGTTATGGATTGTGTACACATAATTATTAGAATAATAAGAAATTATCCAAAGAAAATTTCATACATCTCTGTGTACAAATACCTTTGCATCCACTACTCGTCACCCATCCAAGGGTTTCTATTATCTTTTCTAGCAAATTCTTGTTCCTTTCTTTCCTACCATTATGAGATATCTTTCTTAGTCAACCTCCAAAAAATTCCCTTAATCACAGATTTCAGGTCCCGACAACAAAACCATTTGTTGCTGCTGCACGTGGTTGTAAGACCCTATGTTCAAGTTATCTTGATCAACAAAACCCTTTAGACACCGGCTCTTTCAACATCACCTACATACAGATGGAGTCTCACCCGAGGTATCTATTAGGACTGTAGGAACCAAGTTTCTTCAGTAGTGAGGGAATGGGAGGTGACCATTCTATTCATTTTGTGCACATTTTTTTTCTGTGTTCTTTTTTAGCTACTTAGTGGATTAAGATTCAGATTACCATTATACTCTAGATTACAACATAAACACATTACTGTAATGATCGTAACTATTTTGCAATGATTACACATAAGACAAATCTAATCTAATATTCATCCAGATAAAATCCATGAACAATCACACAAAAGACATTCAACACAGTAATTAACATGGTTCACCCAACTCTGGGCTATGTCCATAATGACTGGCTTATTTATTATGCTTTTGGTATTTGTCTCGGGCTTGCACACTACACTTACAAAGATACATCATGGTTATCTTTCTCTTCTCCTAGCATAGTCTCTTTGCAGTGCAAGCCTTTCTCTCTCTATGCATCATCTCCTTATAATTTGGGCATAGAATCTCTCCTTCTCAGCCTATCCTATCACTCTTCTTCTTCAACATAACAAAACCCCTAATATCCCAACCCATTACATATTTATACATAAATTCTAGGGCTCAAAACCCTACTTTACTCATCCCAAAAACCCTATTACAATCCATGATAACTTCAAGTTAACTTATTGTTTGGGCTTCTTTCCCCTACTTTTCCATCTGCATGCTGCTTTTTCACTTTGACTATTGTTCTTCCTACTTTTGCACGTCCTTCTATCTTTAGCACGTTAGGATTTCATCCTTCCTTTTCGCCCGCTTTCTTCTCCTGCTTTCTTCTCTGCTTTATTTCTCCATTTTATTATTCTATTTTATTCTTCTCTCTGCACACTATACTTTTGGCCGTGCCTCAACTGTGCACTCCCTAGTCTTCCTTCATCTTATGTGTACACCTTCTATACTTAGGATTTTTATGAATATTATTTCCAAAATTCCTATCCAACTGGCCCCCAATACTCACCTGTGGCTAGTCCCGAGCCACTTAGGCCTGTTGCACGCTCCTGCACCCTTGGATGAATTTTTGGTAGGCTTACTTGGATGACCCAACTTTCCTTATTATAGCTTCCTCTGTTTATACAATCTCTTCCACCCCTTGCACAATCAAGCCTGTAAGTTTTTCTTCTACTTCATGTGCTGCTTGTTTCACCTTGCCTTGTGCAATGAAAAATTCTCCTATCACCCTCAATGCTTCTTCCTGTAATGGTCATAAGAATTGTTGAAGGATCTTCTGCTGATCCCTCATAATTTCAACTTCCACGTATGATTGCATCTATGCCAAAATGGTTGTCATACGTTCAATGGGTGGAAGTGTGTTTATTCTCTTAGAATCTTGTTGGGCCTTTTCTTGCACTTCTCTTAATTTGGCCTCCACATCCTTCATCTCTGGATCTTCTACCAAGCATGTTAATATTTTCACTCTCCCCTCGCATATTTTTGCGCACTCTTATTCCACCTTCTTGACATTAGCGATGACTATCATCACCATTCTTTCTCTTCCTACGCATTCCTTCGCCGGAATTTCGCTCATGGGCTAAATTTAGGGATGATTTTAGGGGCTAAATTTCGCTCATGGGCTAATTTTCCATGGTTTTCCCCAAAAAAGGATTCACTATTCTAAAAATGATTCTCCCAAATTCTATAGGATAAAATTATTTTAACTTAAAAATCGCCAAAATTTTATACAAACTATATAAAATCCTTAGAAATTTGAATATTTTTATAAAAATGTCGCCAAACATTTATAGTTGGCATATGAAGGATTAGTAAGATTCACCAGGGTTTCTACATTTTAAAATAAATTTACATCCTTAAAATCATCCCTGCGGGCCTTCGATGGTTTTCCTGACGTACTTCACAACTATAGGTCCTCAATATTCGATTGGAAGCTTTTGATGACTTCACCAATCTTCAATGCTTTCTCTTCCATAGTAGCCTCTACTACTATCGGGACTTTTGGAATTTCCTTGTACAACTTCTGGATGGCCGCTTGTGTCTTCTGTGCCATACTCTCGACTTCATCCTTTTCCCTTAGATATTTCTTGGTCCTTTCCTCGACCTCATTCTTTTCCTTCCTTAATTCTTCCAATTGCCCTTCCACTACGCTCTTTTGTTGTAGAATAGTTTCATATTCTTGCTACAATTTGGTCCTTTGATCCTATACTTTGGTCAATCTCTGGTGTGCTTCATCTCCTCAGAGCCTAAACTCATGCAACATGCATATTTGCAAGCTTTGTAATATGTGTATCAACATCCGTGACACCACTATGTTCAGATGGCTTATTTCCTTCATCTATTCTTGTAGTTCTTCCATTGGGAACTCAATTGCATCTGTCTCAATTTGTAGTGTTTTTTGCCTAGCTGCTAACTTGGTTAATATTGGATGAGCATTCTATGCTTCCTCCACCGAAATTGTGGACGTTTCTCCCTTTGACCTATGCTCTTTTGTTATGCTGACTGCTTCGAAGAGATGTTGTAGTGTTACAAACTGATCCTTCACCTCCTGTTACTGCTCTTCTTGTTTCCTCATTGCTTTCTCAATGACTTCCTCCGCAGCGTCCCGTACTTGGCTTTCGATTCAGTCCATGTTGTCATTGGTCAAATTGTAGACTAGGGGTACCTTGTGCGATTTGGTCTTCTTGCGTGCACCTCCTACGAGCTCCTTCCCCTTATATTTTCATTTCACTCCTACTATTGGGACCGTCTGATCTACCTTTGTTGTTGCTGGTCCAGGCATGTTTCTAGCGCCATTGTTCTGGTCATTCCCTTGCCCCTCATCCAGTTCTTAATCACCCTTGTCTTGTTCTTCTTCATCTTCTAGGTGGCTCATTTTTTCTGTTGGATATTTCCACCCATCCTCCCAATTATTAAAAATAAGGGAGACATCCTCTGCAGTCAACCTGTAGTTGGTTGGCAACCACTAACACACAGGGTCCTTCTTTGCATGCACGTACACATGGTGTATCCATGCTTTGAACCACACAATATCTTGGTAGGTTTCCACTGTCTCAACTATGATGCGTGGTGTATTCTCAATTATCTACTTGATATTATAAAAGTATACAAATAATGTAACATTATTGTCCTGTTTCCTCCTTTTTTTGTCGTATTCCATAAGTTGGCATACCGCACGACCATATTACCTCTACTGGTTGTTCCCATGCTTTTTTAGTAGCTCGGTTCCTGCCATCTTTCCAGTGCAATCAAAATAAGAATCCAAGAACAATGAAATTCAGTACCCTTCTCCTGGGCCTCGATACAGTTTGTCAAAAACTGATTGACCAAGAAGGTGGCCTAGTTCATTTGGACCGCTTCTGAGAAATTTTCTGCGGCTTCGATCACTACAACCGATACTTCTCCCTTATGACACTTGCACAAAAATTTGCAGGCCAACACCTGCGTTGCAGATCGAACACCATCATCATTGATGTTCATGACATCCAATCCTCTTTTCCCCCTGAAGGTGTGAAACTTCTCCTTTATTGCTTCTGATAGGGCTCTCTCCCCTGCTTTGTTGAAAAAGGTGGCTAGATCCTCTCCTGATTTCAATAGCCTTGTGATCTGCACAATAAATTCAATATCAATTGATACCAGTGGGTCAAGCCGCAATGTCCCTCCATGGACGTAGTTGAGTAGAAAATTAACATAGAATTGATTTCCAGGCTACGTCTGAAGTGTGGAACCTCCAATAGGTTTAGTATTCCCAGCTTCTCAAGTCCTGTTTCCCACATTTTCATTTCCAACAATATCGCTCATGTTCCCAGTACACTCTTATAAAACAAGTAATTTTCTCTGGAAAACTCAGGATACTTCTGCTCATCTGTAATATCGTGATCCACAAACTTGAGGGAGACAACCTTTCCGAGAAAGCCTCCTTCTACACTTACACCAGGTGGGATTGGTGAAGTTTCCAATGGTTACTTCCCATTTGCTGGTACTTTGAATTGAGGAACATTGTCTTTCCTCAGTGGGATATAATATCTGTGGAAGCTTGCTTGTGAAGACGAAGTCGAAGCTCCAGGTATTTCCTCAACCTCTGGTGTACCTATGGTCATTTCGATTTCTTTCGTGTCGCTGTTGATGACACTCCAACTTTCAGCAGGGCCATTGTTTTGTGTGATGAGTTACTTTACTTGCTCTATGGTTGTTCTGGTGTGGTTGTAGTTCGGCTATGAGTCACTCATGTTTTCTCTAGTTTGATATGGTTCACTCTGGTTCACTCTCACTTGCATGCAACTCTTAGTAACAATGATTCCCACTTAGAAATCCTCAACTTCTTTTGTTCCTCCTTTCCAACTATGCATGCCTCTTCACACCTTAACTAACTTGTCCGATCTGCTAATGGGGTTGATGAATGGTTAAATAAATGAAACTTTATTACCAAATTCGTCATGTGATTTTTGCCTCGTACTGCCAATTTTTCATGATTTCCGACGAATTTTACCATTTAAGACTATACAATGTCTTTATGAACTGTCATGTCCACCTTATCGCCGCCATTTCCATGCTTTAATGATTTTAATGAGCTTTCTAGTTCTAAACTGTGTAATCTTCACAGACTCATCATGGACATTCTTAGCATCCCAATTTGTCTCGTAGACAAACATAGGTTGTTCTGGGCCCTTTGACCCAACTCTCTGGAACTCAAGCAGTCTGAGGGTATTATCTACCCCTTCCATGTTTCTTTGTGTAGTCCCTCCTCTTGGTGATGTTGGTTGACTCTGAATCTGTGCACTGCTTCCATTGCTTTGATTAATACTACTATGTCCTCCCTTGCTAACAATAAGTTCTTTTGATAAGTCTTCAATTGTTATCTCTGATTGTGGTGACGCACATGGGGTCGTGGATTCGACACATGATTCAATCTAAGTAGGACATAATGGTTCTTCTATTATAGGACTGGACTGAGACTCCTCTTCCTCTCCTCTTATGTGTGGTATCTCTATGATTTGGACTATTGCACAAGGTCCTCTCTCCTCTAGCTCACTGCACGAATCTCCTTTCTCAGCCCCAGTCTTTCACCTCTTGTACCTCCTTCCTATACATAGTTCTCCAAACACGTCTTCTTCCTCTGGTATACCTTATCCGGTTCTCTGCATCCTCATTCCCTCCCTTCCTTCTTCATCGTGTCCTTCATCCTCTCTTGTCCTTAGACTATCCTCTTATAATTGTCTAGTTCCCCTATGTGCACGAGGCCCCTTAGCAGTCATATTCCATTGTCATCATGCACTTGTCACAGAATAACATCTTTATCCACATAGCCATATTTCATGAACCTTCCATGTGGGACTTTGAAGAAGTCCCTTTCTACAACACTATATGACTGGGTACAATCTACTACAAATTCTGTAATAAATCCTCTTAATATACTATATAGACATAAATCAAATGTGTGAGAAGTTTGATTACTTACATAATTCAATTGTCTTGCCAACTTAGGAGTACAATTCCTTGGCGCTATAGTTCGATACCTTCTAGTACTCTCTACGAATCTTTATAACCACTCAATCAGAATAATAAAAAATTTTCCAAAGAAAATTTCATGCAGCTCTGTGTACACATACCTTTGCATCCATTGCTCATCACTCATCTGAGGTTTTCTATTCTCTTTTCTAGCAAATTCTCGTTCCTTCCTTTCCAACCATTATGAGATCTCTTTCTCGGTCCAGACAATGAAACCATTTGTTGGCGCTACGTGAGGTTGTAAGACCCTAGGTTCAAGTTATCTTGACTAACAAAACCATTCAGACACAGACCCTTTCAACATCACCTGCATGCAGATGAAGTCTCACCCGGGGTATTTATTGGGACTACAGGAACCAGGTTTCTGCAGTAGTGAGGGAATGGAAGGTGATCATTCTATTCATTCTTACTTATTGGTTATGTGCACATTGTTATGTCTGTGTTCTTTGTTTTCTACTTAGTGAATTCAAATTCATATTAACATTATACTCCAGATTAAAACATAAACCCATTAATGTAATAGTCGTAACTATTGTGCAATGATTACACATAAGAAAAATTTAATCTAATATGCATCCAGATAGAATCCATGAAAAATCACACAAAATACATTCAACACAGTAGTTAACATGGTTCACCCAACTCTAGGTTACATCCACAATGAAAAAACTACATAGTACATAAGCAATTGCATAAACACACAGCACATAAGCAATTGCACAATGAAGAAACTACATAGTCATACACATCATAACCAAAATTCTTGGGCCCAACCAATATTTTATATTATTAGTATCTCAAAATTCGTGATCCCATGAATACATCCTTCTTATCTTAGCTTATACATCACACTTCATGTTCCAATACTCTCTACATACTCTATTGCTACTGCACAAGCACAATTATTCCCACAAAACCCATTACAGTAGCTTATCCCATGAGACACAATAAAAACAATGGTGATAGCTTGATAACAGAGGGAAACAACAATAGTACTAGCAAAAATAGTCTAACAATGCACAATATGACTAACATCCAACCAACCCTTTCCCATTACATATTCCCATATTTCTATTTTTCCCTCAGACACTTCTTGAATTCTTGATTCCGTTGTTATCTTTTCTTGATTATGATTCCATTACTTTTATTTCTTTCTCCTTGCATGCGTTGGAAGCCTCTAGCTCTTTCCACTTGCTTGTCCAGATGGCACATGCTCTATTTTCACTACTATCACACTTGTAGTTAGATTTTTTCTTATCCTAGATGTTTTCCTCCACTTCTAATATTTTTTTGGACTATTGCGCTTTCCCACAAAACTTTTTCCTTTCCACAAAATCAAATTTTCTTCAAAAACGGAGGGCCCAACAGGCCTCGACCACAACCTTTTACTGGTCCTGAGTCAACATGCTGGCTCTTTTTCCTGACCTTCTACAAATGTAGGACCCAAATCTAGTACAATGGTGAGAGCCTGCTCACGAAAATGGTCATAGTGGTCAACGTGGTCTCACCATTTCCTTGCCAAAATTGAGGCTCCTGCATTAAAATCTTGAGCGGTAGTCACATCGGGCTCCTCTGGATGAGTAGTCAATAGAGTACTCCATTCAGTATCGACAATGGAGTTGAGATGTTTCATCTGGAAATACTTGTCCTGCATGGTAGGTTAGAAGTTTCAAAGGTCCTTTTTGGAGACACGATTAGACTAATCCACTGTGTTGAGTCTTTCATTTGCAACCTATATTTCTGCAAACTTGGTAGCCTACTCCATTGGGTCAGTGATGGCCTAGGATTACACATTCATCTTGATAATCTAAGTGCACAATTATTCAACATGATGAATTTGACATTCCAACAATCCAACCTAGGCATTGAACAAATAAAAGAGCCGACGACACTCCTCAGCCCAAGCATGAAGAGAGGACTCGATGATGTTTCCCTCTGCAACTGCATGTGCAATCTTCTGTAGAATATGTTGGGGCTTCTCCTTTTCCTTTAATTTGATCACAACTAACTCTTGTTGCAGGGTATTAATATTTGCATTCAACTATGACTAGGCGTAAAAAATTAGCTCAACTCACTACAGAGGAACAACTAAAGTGATGTCTTATGGAATTTTAGGAACAACCTGTCCAAAAGAGGGAACAAATTGAGAAAATTTCTCTGACACAACTGCAACAATGGATTCAGATTGCACACAAAATCTATGCTCAAATTTTGTAGCAAAAGAAATGATAGAGGTGACATCTTGAAGTTGTTGTGTTTGTTGTTGGAGCTCCTCATTTGTGCACTCAAATGCTGTGATTAACTGTTCTAGTTGATCAATGGAAGCCCTCATGAAGGTTAGCAGCTGTGATGTAGGCCAAGCATTGATATCTCCACTGGTAGATGGTGGAGGCATATGAAATCGTGATGCAAGTGGTTGGCCACTACAATAGAGCGTTCTGACCTACTATGGGTCCCGACTCTATTGACACTAACCGATGTAGCATGGAGGCTATGGGAAACTCTTTCTTGGACATCTTGTGTTAGCATGCTGATCACGTCGACACGTTTCAGGAAAATTTCTAGGATGACATAGGAATGTTGGGGATCGTGAAAAAGGGGTGCCACCTAGTCCTTTACATAAATCATGTTGTGCATAGACTGACTATCCTCTGGCATATCCATAACATCGTTTTATGGATTCTGACCCATTTGATCCTGGACTTCAGGATATTTCTCGGGTTATGAGTGGGGTTGTGTTTCAGGTGGGATATCCAACAGGGTTGAAACTTGTGGACATTGGGGAGAAGAAGAGGGTTTGGGGGTTTCAGTTATGGAAGTCAAAATGAAGGGGTCACTAGAATGGGTTGCAACAACAACAAAAGGAGATTGCGTCGTCGATAGGGGAACAAATGATAGAGCATCCATGGAATAACTAGGGATTTGGATCTTAAACTCCTCAACTATAAGGGTGGCCTTGGTTGTATTGCGGGGTCATCAATGATGAAAATGGGGACATAGGATGGAGTGGGTGGAGTGGTATGAGTTGGAGGTGGCCAGGAGGAAATGAGAATAACATCAATGATAATGGGCCATGTCAAGTAAAATATATGCTATCTATTTCGACATTAAATTGTCAACCCGTGGCTCGTAAGCTTTGAGGTGCCAACACTATATATGCAGGTCTAGAGCTCTAATATAGCCTAGCCTAATCTAATGCCGATAAACTCAAATAATGAAGATCTCTAAGAAATTCTAGAATTATGAACTATTTACCCTAAGCAACTTCAAACAAGGAATTGATGGACTATTTCTAAATAAGAAAATAACAATCTATTCTTAAAGTTAGTTAATCTATTCAATTTATTTTTGAATAAGCAAACAACAAGTAAATAAGAAAGTAAGCAACTAATCTATTTATCTCTAAATGAACACTCATCTACCTAACTAAAAACAAGAAAATCAAGAACTTACATCCCGATGGCATCTAACTACTAATGACAATTCAAGTAAACATCAATCATTCACTCTATCACATAACTGCTGGAAAGTATTCTATTAAAATCACTAATTTAAGCGAAACTATAAACTCATAAAATCATAATTTAATTCTTAATTAAAAATCTTAATTCAAATTCATATTTTAAATGACAATAAAAAACAACACTTTGTGCAAACCTATAACTCTTGACTATTGCTAACTAGAAATTATAACTCGAATTCATAACTAATATTTCATTAAAAATCATAATCTAAGTAAACTAAACTATCACTAAAAATCACACTCAACATTAACCAAAATTCTATTGAGAACTACAACTCAAAATCCATTTCTATTCTACCATGCTAATGCTAAAAACAAAATTGGCAAATGAAGCAAACCTACAGGAAATATTTGGACTCATAACCTGAAAAACAAACACTATCTAAACTAATACTCTGTTAATATAAACACTGCTTAAAATACAACAACTAATCTATCCAAACTACACATAAAACTATCTAAATTAAGATTCTATCAAAATTATCAGAAGCAATCAATCTATCCAATGCTGCAAATAAATCTGTCTAAGTTAGTACTCTACAGAGTCACTCATAACTAAGAAAGAGGAGACATAACAATTCAATTAACTAGCTTCTTCAAACTGCAACAAACCACATTCATTAGCATTAACTCAGAAAACAATCTGCAATTAAAATATGGAGGAATTAGATACATAATTCTGCAACTAAAATAAACATACAACAAGCAATCGAAATTGGGAATTTGACACAATCAAAAACGATTTTGAAAAAAATAAGAAAGGAAATTGAACAATTATAAATCTACAATAATGAGAACAATCACCTAGATCACTGGTGGCCCCCCCAGGAGGTCGAGGCAACTCCTCAACATGAAATTGCGATCAAAGAATCAACACGACACTGTCATTCATTAAAAAACACAGTCTAATCATAAGTTTACAGAGATGTTTCAATTACACAATAAAAATGTCTTCTTAAAATTCTTCCCCCCTTGGTCTTGCCACTACTGGTGGTATTTATAAGTGAATTACAACTCGAGAGCTTGACCACTGGAAGGGTCGACCTCCTATAAAAATAGAAAATTCATTAAATGAGCTGCTAACCGCTTTGGCTTCTAGAAACTGAATGAGCCACTCAATGATTATCATAACTGCCTAATATGATATTTCAAGATCTTAGTACCTGGAGGCCATGAGGGTGAACAAAACCCATGTCGATGATTCTCCCATCACAGGCCGCCGATATAACAACTGCCAACTCACTCACGTTTTTAGTGCTGGATGCAGTGCCAAATGGAGTACCGAACACAGTGCCGAATGGAGTACCGGACCAACTACCGGATGGAAATTTGCATTGTGAATTCATCCCGTGACACACAGATCGTTCATTAGATTCTTTTAATCATTAAATCAAATCGAATTTAGCTCAAAACCATTGCAAAACATCAATTTCACATACCTTTTTTAGATCCACGATGAATTGATACAAAATCCTTTGAAAACATCTTCAAAATGGTTATTAATACATATAATACCGGTACAAAAAGGATTTAATCATCATCATAAAACAACCAAATTATGAGCCCAATATTACCCCCACACCTAAGGATTTGTAGGTCCCATTGCAAACAAAAATGAATCACCCAACATGACTAGACTTATGAAGGAGGGGGTGGATTAGCTTTAGAAGCTTCTCCCTCTTGCCCGAGGGATTTTGTCTTGGGAATTTTGCAATGTTTCAATTGCATCCAAAGACTGTTATTGGTGGTAGTCATATCTTCAACCAAACATTGTAGAGAATTCATCTTGGGTTGTAGGTCAGCGTCATCATGGCGTAAAAGATGACTTAGTGTTTCATGCTCTCTAAGTTTGAACTGGAGGGTTTGCAGTTTTTGGAGGCTACCGATGACATGTGAGGAAGACTTGAGATGTATATTATACCCTTGATCCTTTAAACCATGCAAACCAACAATTTTAACTCTGCAAAATTAGTTCCAAAAGTGACTTCCCAGAAGTGCAACAATTCTAGCCTGGCGAACTTGTGAAAAATAGGTATCAAAGTGACACCTGTAACTCCAAGAAAATAACTCCTGTGTAAAAAATGAGAGACATTTTTTGTTTTTGAATATTTCCTTGATAAAAACCTCTCTTGGTTTTCAAAACTTCACTTCCAGTTGTTAGGAAAGCACGACAAGAAAACATGACTAAAACAGGAAAAACAAAGTGTTTTATTTTTTAAAAACTAGGCCTCTAAGAGAATTGAATATATCCCAAACCATAACGTATATTCAAAAACTGAGAGAGGTTATTGTTTTTGGGTATTTTATGAACAAAAAATCCTCCAAGTTTCAAAAATAATTTCCTATTTGTTCATAATCCAAGCTTGAAGTTGGTTACTCAAAAATTACAGAAGCGCAACATGCTCTTAGTAGAAACACAGTGTGGTCTTTGAGAGGATTTTTGGAGCCCTTCCCAGAGTATTTTTGGGCTGAAAGTGGTATGGTTGGAAATTTTATGATGTTTGGTACACAATGGAACCATCAAGCACTACAAACACCTTCTCCAAACCTCTAAAAAACTAACTTGAGGTCAAGCTTTCAAAAAATGCAAGAACCCTCCTATAGAGACTGAATTTGGGGAATTTATCTCAAATAATAACACCTCTGCATAAAATGAAGGAGGTTTTTGTTTCTTGGTCTATTATTGACAAAAAATGCTTTCACTTTTGTCAAATTTATCTTCCTTATTTCAGAAACAAACTTTGAAGTAGAACTTTGACCAAGACAATCATTTGAAAATTTATGACAAGGAATGATGACATGACCATGATGAAAATGTATGACCTTGGATGAGTGGAGGGAGTAGTAATGACACCTAGAAACACCAATGACAATTTTACAACCAAGACATGCCAAATTTTATTTGAGAATTTTATTTGAAAATATAACAATTTGACCTAATGACCATATCAATCACATGAAAGAGTAAATTTGATTATTAGTGACTAACAAAATGAAAAATACTAACAAAAGGATTGGTTTGTATTGGTAGGCATGGTGAACAAGAGCATTTTTTATTTCCTTTTCATTGATCTATAACAATTTAAACAATTTTTCCTCTTTTCATAAGATTGTAATACAGATGGTAGTGGGTATTTAGCAGTTGTTATCGCTCTGTATTTGTCACAAAGAGTAGTTATGTATAAGTAGTCTTATATTGCATAAACATAAAAATGAATAGCAAGATTATAACACACACAGTGATTTTAGCAGTATAGAATTTAGCATACCAATACAAACAACTACTGATATAATAGCCCAAGACATTGTAAAAAGACAATATGACAGAATTTTGACAGAAATCCTACTTCCTCTTCTCATGGGTTTGCTATACAAATGGGTAGTGCTTAGCATTTTTTTTTTCTAAGGAAACTCCCCCCAGACCGAAGATATGGCACGTCCTCGTGCCATGAATTAATTGGAACCAACCTTTCATTCATTTGAAAACTCTGTATTGTTAACAGGAGTCAGTAGACAATCTTCAAGAAAATTAAGCCAACATTATTATCAAGAAAAAAAAGAAAAAAAGACTAGAACTTAGAAAAAGAAGTATTAATGTTATGTTATGGGAGTGACCAAAATGACACCACACTAATTCAGATATATTAATACATACAATTTCATCATTTTATGCTCATGAAGACCATATAAGTTGTGACATGGGATTTTCCTCATGTCCCTGGATAGAAAATATGAGGGTATAGATGATCTATAAAACCCATAGGAAACCAGTCATCCATGCTTACTTTCTCAAGGGATTATTGTCATTCAAGTAATATGGATAAAGTTTTCATTTGAGTTCATTAGACTCCTTAACTTATAGGTCCCACTTCTAGGATACTGACATCCTAGGTATAGTATGAATTATATGACAGGGTCTTAAGATCATCTTACGATCATTCTCAAATGGCAATTAAATGAGATTTATTTAGCCCTTTTGTTCAACCATGCATGCTTATTCTTAAGGATCTAAAAAATTATATCGTTCATACGGACAAATATAGATTAGGCATAGTAAAAGATATCAAAGTCATAACCCATTTCCAACAAGACTGTTTAGTACCCCGATGGAGTAACTCTGATATCTAAGAAATATCCTCTCCAGATAGAATGCCCCATTGCCAGCGAGCCTGTTCAGTACCCTGATGGTTTTTCCTAGTCATACCATAGACCAGTACCCGCTGTCAGCAGACCTGTTCAGTATCCCGATGGGTTAGCCTCTTACACCCTTTTACACCAGAGACTGGTCCACCATCTTTTAAGATTTTTTTTGTATAAAGATTTATTTTTGCAAGAAGATGGGGAGGTAGTTCTGAAATTTATTTTATGAAATGGGATGGTATATGGGTTAGAGGACACTCTATAAATTTCCCATAAAAGATTGTTCGTATGAAAAATAGACTTATGCAGTTATATTAGTCCAAAGACATGTCATTGTCAAACTTGCTTAATGTGTAGTGGATGAGGCCGTAAGAGACTGAATTAAAGGTGTCTATAGTCCCTAAGTCTATCCTCTTCATATAATATTATAGTAGTGTTCCCTCATAAGTATAAGTTTCATTCACTCTCCTGCTACTATTTGATAAGGATTCTTGAATAACAAGCTTTGATATGAAACTAGGATGTACAAGTTACCTATAGGTATTATTGTGTAGATCTTTTAAAATTTAAGTAAATCCCCATAATGCATTAAAGTTTGGTCTTCAGGCTACTATTTATAGTGAGTAGTCTAGATTATGTATGTTACAAGAAAACAAAATTTTAAACTATCAATTCTATCTTTATCTTATCTCCTTTATTAAAAATAAAACACAAAGTGGGGCTGTAGTAAACTTTACGCTGAACTAACAACATACAACCTTTATTCATTATCCTACCCTACCTAAAAAGAAAGCAAAATCTTTAGTCAAGTGTAAGAAATTTTCCAATGTAACCATGTGCGCAGTAAGATAAGAAGCATACCCATATCCACACATGGAAGATTTACCACAGGGATTACCTGAATATGAAGAACCAACCAACCTACTTGTTTTGGGATCAGAAGGTGTTGAAGAAGATAATGGTGTTGTGGCCCGATTACCTCTTGAAACCAAATTTCAATGTAGTATTGATGTTCATCAACAATAATTTCTATGCTCTCCTTCATCATGCTATGCGGATCCTCTTCTTCTGGATGATTGATTTCTCAAGTACATAAAGGATCTGCTGAGATGGATGTTGAGAACCCCTCAATATCAGGTCTTAGTGATTGCTCTCCACCGAATGTAGTCCATAATTTTTCATCTTCCTTCACAGTTTGGCAAGGAAAATAATTTTGTAGCTCATAGGACCTTGATTCTTCTAATATTTCCGGAGAGGTAGATAAACTTTTGGCTGCTGCCAAAATATGTTGTTCCTGAAAAGAAGAAATCCCAGCTGCTACTAGGATTTGAGAAAGTTCTTCCAAGGTTATCACCTTTGCATTAATTTTGGCAGTTGATGGTTCCTGATGCACCTATGGGTTAATGTCCGGAGTTCTTACAACACCCAAAATTTTATTATTATAGATTTTTTTAAGTTTTTAATCACAACTACCTAAAAGATGAAAGACATATTTAAAGTAGATTTGCGCAAACCAAACACATAGTGCTTGCATAAAATAAATCACACTTACAAGAAAGAAATCAAAGAATAAAATAAAATATGATTGCATGAATGAAATCAAACTCACACGTGTATGAAAATAAACACACTAGAAGGAAAAACAAACACACTTTGCCAAAGGGAAGCACACTTGCATGAAAGAAATAAAACTTGCATAAAAGAAATAAAAGAAAAAAAACTCTTGCAGTAAAATAAGCACAATGATAGGAAAACTAAATTGTGCGAAAGTAAACACATTGTGCAGGAAAGAAAGAATTCTTGCAGGAAAGTAAGCACACTATGCAGGAAAGAAAGCACGCTTGCAGGAAAGTAAGCAGACTATGAAGGAAAGAAAACATGCTTGCAGGAAAGTAAATTGCGGGAAAGTAAGCACACTATGCAGGAAAGAAAGCACGTTTGCAGGAAAGTAAATTGCGGGAAATTAAGCACACTATGCAGGAAAGAAAGCACGCTTGCAGGAAAGAAAGCACGCTTGCAGGAAAGAAAGCATGCTTGCAGGAAAGTAAATTGCAGGAAAGTAAACAAACTGAGAAAAGTAAACAAACTAAGAAAAGTAAGCAAACTTGTAAAAAAAATAAACACTCTTGCCGAAAGGGAACAACAAGGCTTTGGAGCGACCCATTAAAATGGATGCGCATGTTCTTACCTCTCATGTTAAAGTTTCTCCTCCCCCTTGTTGTGTAATTAAAGGAAACCTACCTACCTAAACTCTAATCCCTTTTAGCACCTCCCCAACAACGACGCCAAAAATGTTGAGTAAAATATATGCTATCTATTTCGACATTAAATTATCAACCCGGGGCTCGTAATCTTCGAGGTGTCAGCACTATATATGCAGGTCTAGAGCTCTAATCTAGCCTAGCCTAATATAATGCCCATAAACTCAAATAATGAAGAGCTCTAAGAAATTCTAGAATTATGAACTATTTTCCCTAAGCAACTTCAAACAAGGAATTGATGGACTATTTCTAAATAAGCAAATAGCAATCTATTCTCAAAGTTAGTTAATCTATTCAATTTATTTTTGAATAAGCAAACAAGTAAATAAGCAAGTAAGCAACTAATCTATCTATCTCTGAATGAACACTCATCTACCTAACTAAAAACAAGAAAGTGAAGAACTCACATCCCAATGGCATCTAACTACTAATGACAATTCAAGTAAACATCAATCATTCACTCTACACATAACTGCTGAAAAGTATTATATTAACATCACTAATTTAAGTGAAGCTATAAACTCATAAACTCATAAACTCATAAACTCATAATTTAATTCTTAATTAAAAATCTTAATTCAAATTCATATTTAGAATGACAATAAAAAACAACACTTTGTGCAAACCTATAACTCTTGACTATTGCTAACTAGAAATTATAACTCGAATGCATAACTAAGATTTCATTAAAAATCATAATCTAAGTAAACTAAACTATCACTAAAAATCACACTCAACATTAACCAAAATGCTATTGAGAACTACAACTCAAAATCCATTTCTATTCTACCATGCTAATGCTAAAAACAKAATTGRCAAATGAAGCAAACCTTCAGSAAAGATTTGGACTMATAACCTGRAAAATAAACACTATCTAAACTAATACTTTGTTAATATAAAAATTACCTAAACTACARTAACTAATCTATCCAAACTACACATAAACCTATCTAAATTAAGATTCTATCAAAATTACCAGAAGCAATCAATCTATCCAATGCTGCAAATAAATATGTCTAAGTTAGTACTCTGCAGAGTCACTCATAACTAAGAAAGAGGAGACATAACAATTCAATTAACTAGCTTCTTCAACCTGCAACAAACCACATTCATTAGCATTAACTCATAAAACAATATGCAATTAAAAGGAGGAATTAGATACACAATTATGCAACTAAATAAACACACAACAAGCAATCAAAATTGGGAATTTGACAAAATAAAAAATGATTTTGAAAAAACTAAGAAAGGAAAATGAACAATTATAAATATACACTAATGAGAAAAATCACCCAGACCATTTGTGACCCCCCAAGAGGTCGAGGAAACTCCTCAACACGAAATTGTGATCAAATAATCAACATGACACTCTCATTCATTAAAAAATGCAGTCTAATCATAAGTTTAGAGAGATGTCTCAATTACACAAAAAAATGTCTTCTTAAAATTATTCCCCCCTTGGTCTTGCCACTATTGGTGGTATTTATAGGCGAATTACAGCTCGAGAGGTCGACCACTGGAAGGGTCGACCTCCTCTAAAATATCAAATTCATTAAATGAGTTGATAACAACTTTGGCTTCTAGAAACTGAATGAGCCACTCAGTGATTAGCATAACTGCCTAATATGAGATGACAAGAGCTCAATATCCGGAGGCCACAAGGGTGAACAAAACCCATGTCTCCAATTCGCCAAACACAAGCCGCCGATATAACAACTGCCAAATCGCCCACGTTTTTAGTGCTGGATTCAGTGCCAGATGGAGTATCGAACGTAGTGCCGGACGGAGTACCAGATGAGCTACTGGATGGAAATTTGCATTGCGAATTCATCCTGTGACACACAGATCACACATTAGATTCTTTTAATCATTAAATCAAATCGAATTTAGCTCAAAACCATTGCAAAACGTCAATTGCACATACATGTTGTAGATCCACGATGAATTGATACAAAATCCTTTGAAAACATCTTCAAAATGGTTATCAATACATATAATACCGGTACAAAAAGGATTTAATCATCATCATAAAACAACCAAATTACAAACCCAATAGGCCTGATGGTGCCTTTGGAAGGGGAATCCGTGTGTTGCTTCTTAGGATAAAAGGAAACAGTAACAACTTCACACAAGTCCTTACCTGAAATAGTGGCATCATCCTAGATATTGAGAGAGGGAGGTTTCCTAGGCTAGAGAAAAACCTCTTCTTCTGCTTCTTCATATGAATATGATGGAAGGAGTGGTCGTTTATGAGAAACAATGGTGCTAGATCCTGGAATGTTCGTTAATGCTGGGGCCTCTTGCTGTGAAAGGGTATGGAAGTCATAGGAGACTCTGGAGCGCTTATGCTCTTTTAGGACTCCAAGCCATGAACAAACCTCTTTGTCAAGTGCTTTCTCTGTGACGTAGTATGGCCATGGAGGGGTATTTAACTCATCATTTGTTGTACCAAGAGGCCGCATGAAGGTGTTTTCCCAGTTCATGCCAAACCAGAACTTGTTGGCATGGTGATTCAATAAATCTTGTTGGCATGGTGATTGAGTAAAACTTGAAGGAAGAATTGGTCTCATCAGTTTGGGCCTGCTAGGGATCAAACCTCATTCTGAGTCATGTATCTGCAGTCACCACAAGATCCCTTCCCACTGGCGGCCTCCATTTCCACATGGAGAGGGAAACTAAAAGGTACCCATAAATGAAATATTCATCCTTCTCAAGCGCATCCAAATAGACATGGAACAATTCATATCACAAGTAGTGGCACCAATTCATAATGACTCCTTGAGCATAGAAATCCTCCATTGAGAGGGCATATAATGTGCATTCTCATCATGTGTAGGTCCTCATAACCTTGTATGCAATCATGTAGCATACACAACATACTGATTCAGGTAAAATGGGCTCAAGCACAACACCTAGACCACCTCATCTAGTATTAAACCTATCGTAGAGAGTATGCTCTCCCTTCTTCTTACCGTTCTTTCTGGACCCTTGGAAACCTTTGCTGACATCATCACTCTCCATTGATAGACTTGTGAGATGATGGATATCTTCCGCGATAATCAAATATTCTTGGTCCAACCATGGGGAACCGTTGTGGACGTGACTGATAAGGAACTTGGTACAACTCCCAACCTCGCTTGTGGTCCCAAACACTCATACGTCCTGTAAGTTCATGAGTGTGGATTCATGTAGTAGTACAAAGGGAATATTAATCTCCATAGCAACCTCTCCATAGATAACCATAGTTGGAATATACCTCGGGTTTCATCTGCGGGAATAGGTTGGCATCCAAGAAACCGATGTTGACGAGGTGAGTTTGCTCGACCTTCCCCTATAAGTTGCCTAGGACAGTAACACATGGACAAAAAAACTATGCAAGAACATAAATCTTGGGGATGACACCCCAAGCGATTCCTGGGAAGCCTATATTTGGAAATTAGCGATAGTAAACAAAAATGACAGGGGGTCGAGATGAGAGGGGTGAAGGCACCGAAGGCTTAGTAAGCTTCAGAGCGAAGGATGCAATTGATTCAAAGAAACAAAATAATGGTGAGATAAAGGTTAAAGATAAGTTTATATATAATGTTGGTAGGTGAAAACATGCATCGGTCATGAATAGAAACCATCATGGAGGTCATTCAACATTAACGTCAGATATGATGAGTAGAACACGACAAAATCTATGAGTTGATTTGGGTAAGAGAAATCATGGATACCAAGTAGAAATTGATAGGGAACAATATCCAAAACATTTGACGACCCCATCGACAATGAACCAAAAATGTAATGAAATTTGGTGGGACTTAAATGACTTGAACTCGTAATGATGGGACAACTGAGAAAAAGGTACTAACGGACTTAACGAACTACGTGACAGAGACATATCACGAATTTCAAACACGAGAGTTATTAAATATGTATGGATTTGATTTAGACATCCCCAAACATAAAGGTGATATATGGGATGGATAAATTTATAGGGACTGCTAGACGCTAGGACAAGTGACAGTCAGACATGTCACCAATTTATTGACAGAAATAAGAAACATCAACTAATGAAAATTTCTACCTACTGTATGCACTCTCGTGTACAGGAACACTGTGCAATTTCGTTTACCAAGCATACATGTAGGGCTTCATGCATGCACCATTCACCCATATGGTATGAAGAAGACCATCTAGTTGGGCAAGCCTAACAACACTAGATTCATGGATTTCTGCGACTATAAAGGTCCCAACCAATGCATTTGTACTTTCCTCGAATGTTTATGATATTTTCTATCGTATAAAAGGAATTGGTCACCTTGCACAAATGAATTATGTTTAATATGTCAGTCATGCAAAGCCTTTTGTCGATCCTTTTCCACCATTTGATGAAAATCTGTCAAGAATCTAGCTTCTTCAAGTTCCATTAATTCCCTAATCCATGCTGTGAAGAATTCATCGTCTGTCATCTTAGTAGCTTGCAAAATGAATAGACTCAGAGTTATAAACCTAGCTGGAACTATCACTTCTCATCCATATACCAATTGAAATGGGGTATACTAGTGTAATCTCTTTGTAGTGGTTCAGTAAGCCCATAACATAGCTGGAACTCTCTCATCCCAATCATCTCGATTGGCACAACATACTTTGGTTAAACTCATTTCTAAGATTTTGTTGAATGCTTCTACTATTCCATTCACTTGAGGATGTTATGGAATTCTCTTATGGTGCTTAATAAAAAATTCCCTTGTGAGGTTCGCGATAGTGTCACTGATAAAATGAGCTCCTTGATCACTGGCCAAGCTCCAAGGAGAACCAAACCTGATAATTATATTCTAATAAATGAACCATGTTGTTGTGTCTATAGAGAAATCTTGAATAAATTTTGCTTCATCCCAACGAGTCAAGTAATCAGTTTCAGTAATAATGTATCTCTCCTTTGAATGCCTCACAGAGGGGTTTATCATACCGATGAAATAAACAACCTAGTTTTCAAAGGCTTGCAGTGCTCGAACAAGGTGTAAGGGTAAATCATCACAACGTGAGGGATTTCCAACTCACTAACAGATGTCACAGGCCCTGACATAATATTTGGCATCCTTGAACACCATTGGCCACCGTAATCCTTCTTTTAATACCTTTCGATCTGTTTCCTTTCCGTCGATGTGGCCTCCCGCAACTCCATTATGAAACTCCCACAAATATATGATCTCTCATGGTCAAGCACACATCTTCTTAGGATGTTATCCAATCATAATTTATACATGTGGCCTGCAATCAGTTGATAGTCTGTTGCTCGAACCACTAGGTGTCACTTTTGAGTTGCAGAATAACCTTCAAGATAGACACCCGTGCTAATAAATAAGGAAATGCCAGACAAGTAATTAGGAATAGCTTTTACTTTGAAAATATATGCATCTGGGCGCTGATCATCTACAACCCCACCACTCTCTCCCGACTCTAATCTAGAAAAATGATTTGGACCCACATTTATTTTGTTAATATTAACAATGAAATCAAAATAAAATTGTTGAAACAACAACAACCATCTGCAAATTATTCCTTCTAACACTGGATTATTAACAAGATATTTCAAAGCAGAGTGATCAGTACATAATTTAAAGTGACTGCCTAGAAAATACTGTCTAAAATTTTGCAAAGCATAAATCATTTCCAAACCTTTCCTTTCAATATTAGTACAGTTGATTTTGGCTTGAGAGAGTTTCCTACTAGCATAGTAGACAAGATGATCCAGGTTTCCTTCACCATGTTTCGCAAGGATTGCTACCAACAATACCAGAAACATCAATATATACATGAAATTCTACTTGCCAATTTGGATAGATGAGGATAAGAGAAATGCTTAACTTCTCTTTGAGAGTATCAAAGGCTTGATTGCATTATGGAATCCAACTAAATGCCTCATATTTCTTTAACAACTTTTCCAATGGGGAAACTATGTTTGTGTAACTTCTGATAAAATTGCAATAGTAGCTTGTGTAACCTAACATTGATTGCAACTATTTGGTAGTTGTAGAAGGAGGCATATTTAGCATCACGACAACTTTTGAAGGATCCACCAACACTCCTTCCTTACAAACTATGTGTCCTATTAGATTCCCAAAAGGTACATAGAAAATACATTTTTTCAATATTAGGGAAATTTATAGTTGTCTGCAGCGATAAAACATCAACCATAATAGGCCTATGTGTTCCTTTAATAGGTTGTACAGATTCCAATCATCCATATATAATTCAAGAAACTTGCGAATGAATTCATAGAGTGCTGCAATCACTATCTGAGAGAACACTGTTGGGGCATTCTTAAGCCCAAAAGGAATGACATTATAGGAAAATGATTCCCACTCTGTAGTGAATGTAGTATTTTTCTTGTCCTCTTCAACAATTCTTACTTGGTGATAGCAAGAAAACCCATCCATAAAATAATAAGCTTCATTCCCAACTACTTGATCATGGACCTCATCGCTGAAGGGAGTGGGAAATGAGCCATGCACACAAGAAGTGTTCAAGCTCCTGTAATCCACATAGACTCGTATATCCTCAATACTTTTCTTTCTCTATATGACGATAGGACTAATCCATTCAACCTCTTCCACAGGGAAAATTAGCCCAAATGTTAACATCCTATCAATCTCCTTCTTCACCTTCTCTTTGAATCTGGGGTTCAACTGGTATGGCTTGTGTTTGAACAGTTTTGAGTCAGGCTTTAGCTCTATCTTCATCTCCCCTAAGTATCCCTTAATACCTTTTATTTCTGAAAAGATTGTAGGGAATAGGTGTTGATATTTTGATTTAACTACAGAAGATATTCTTTTGTATTTGTATTGGTCAAACCTTGATAAGGTTATTGTAATATTATTTTATAAATCGACTCAAAATAAATTATTTTTTTATTGTTATCCTTATTGTAAAAGTCAAAAAGTCCCCTCCCAGGGTTGCATCTTTTCGGGAGTCAAGTTATGTGTATAAATAGAGGTCAAGTTCCTCTCATTTGTATCCACACACAACTCACCTTATCTTGTTGATGAAACCCCCCTCTCCTCCTGGGGTTCTACGACCTCCTGGTCTAGGATCTTTCCAACTACTGAGTCAGATTGACTCTTCGGGTTCCTCTCTGAACCCAATTCAGCTATACACAGGCCCCTTTTTCCTCTTTAGGTGCAGGTCCTGTGATACTCGTATCCTCTGTTAGTGCACTCTGGACGCTCTTCATTTTGTGGACACTATCCCTTTTCCATTAGCCCCTTCCTTGCATGGGTCCTCGAGCTACGTTCTCGCGTGACCACATTATTCCCTATTAAAACTCACGCACCTTCAATCCACTGAAATGTTTCGGGACCTTCGATCTCCCGATCTTGACGATACCCCTGGATTGACGGTTCATATCTGTCCTCTCCAAATCCTATGTACCATATCTGCTTCCTTTGAATTAACGGACGAGATCTCTTCGCGATTCCGGACTTCAGGATTTTGAAATCTCAAACCCTCGCTTTCCTCCATACTCCAATCTTCCAGAGTTAATGATTTTCAGCCACCTGTCTTCCTGTATCTACGACCACGATCTCCTCCGCGAATACGACCTTCGGGACTTTCAATCCTCAAACCTTCCTTTATTCCGGAGAGTTTTCTCCGAAATGACTCGTTCTCTCGCCACACGTCCTTCTAATTGATGGATCTCCTCCTGCTTTCGGACTTTGGCCTCCTCAACCAGATCAACGGTCCTACGACTCCTTCCTCGATCAATGACCGAGATCTTCTCCGGGTCTTCGGACCTATCCTTCTTCCTCTTTCCTTCGGAGTCCTAGATATGGCACCATGTGTCCAACTTCACATCGACGACTCTCATCATTTCAGATTTTCGGCCTTTGATGTTCTCAAATTTCAACAAAATCAAACCTCCAGAGTGAATCCTTCTGGAGTGTCAGATCTCTTGACACCTATCCCCCTTGATCTAATGGTTATCCAATGGAGTGAATCTCCATCCTCCACACGTCCCTTCACAGATGAATGATCCACGTGCTCCCTGTGGGATCAATGACCCTCAACCACTTCAGCCTTCGACACTTCGGGATATTCTGAAACACTACTTCACAAAAACCCCAGAGCAGGATCCTCTGAAGTTCACAATCAAGTGACACTTGTCCAACCCAGATCAATGGCTATTGTCCACTTCGGGACTTCGACCTTCGAAAATCTCAAATTTCAATTTCTCTTCGCTCAGGTTTCCTTTGAACGTTTTACCTGGAGTCTACGATCTAATGACACCTATCCTCTCATGGATCAATGGCTCCCATCTGCTTCGCCATTTGGGCTTCGATGATTTCAAGCTTTCTCCCTTCACATCCTCTTAGAGTGATTTCTCCCGGAATGCATGATCTCTTGCCACGTCCCCTCCTGGATATAACGGTCCAGTTTCTCTTCATTTCTTTGAGATTAGATGATCTTAGTTCTCAACTGAAACTCCACTACAACTTACCCTGAGATTGAGATCTGTTGACAAGTGTCCCTTTGCATATCAACAGATCTTAGTTCTTCGGCTCTTCGGGCTTCGGGTGTTTTCAACCTTCTGTGTTCTCGTTCCTCCCAGAGCGTTTCCATCCAAATCAATAGATTCCTGCCACATGTCCCTCCAGTTGATGGATGGTCCCAAATGGTTTTCGGGACTTCGACTCTTTATCATGTCTGCTCTCCTATGTGTACACAAAGCGTTAAAGCTCGTGTAATTCTTCTCGGATCCAATGATGTTTGACCCTCTGTGCTCAGATCTAATGGATGAGGTCTGTTCTCTTCTCCTGCACTATCCTTGTTCGCTAGGCACTAATCCAATGGACCATGATTCTCCTTACAACTAATCCGACGATTGTTGTTTCTTCTTCTCTTGAGATTTTGATCTCTCCTGTCTTAAAAGATTTCGTTAGTATTCAAAGGTTTCGACCTTTTCTCCTCTTATGAATTTGATTCCTGGATCTCATCTTCACCTTTGAAAGCGATATCCCTTTTTATATTTAGGACTTAGAATAAGTTCGTCTCCTATGCACTCTTTGCATTATCTCTTATGATATTTTTCCCTTCGAAGGTTTCGATCTCCCGCACACACCTTGCATTTCTGGGATTTCGTCAAACTCAGATTCGAATGATTTCTTGAAAATAAATTCTTCTCTCCCTCTTGGCACTCTCCTTGCTCAATGCACACCTTGCAGAGCTCCTCCTTACATAGTGTTCAGTAACTCTATCTCCTTCCAAATTCAACACATATTTCTTCCTGTGTACTCCTTGCACTTCTGTTGGTGAAGGTTCAACAATATCCCTCCTGATATTTCCCGAGGTTAACTCACCTCTATCAACGTACTCCTTGTGGACAATGTGCACTTCTTTCACTCATAAATTATAGGACGAGAAACAATTGAAACTCATACAATACTTCACCAATTCATACATTTAGAAAACAAATGACATATAAAATAATAACAATAAATAAAAATACATAAACACACCATATGCAGGAAAGCTGCTTTTCTATCATCTCTGTGTGTCTATACATATGTTTACAAAAACCGGACTTTAACAGAGTCCCAGTTCTCTCAATCTCTCCTAATATAACTCTATCCTGAGTTCTTCTTCTAAGTCCTCCCTACCTGAGATCTCTTTCTCAAGTCTCGTAATTACAAAAGAGGGCTTTGCGAGCTTATCCTCTTCACCGTTTTAGTGCTATCACTATCTCAATTATGACACCATACCTCTATGACTCATTCCATAAATGTTTATCTAGACCTAACTACGATCTATACCTGCTACAGGAAACCACTTAAGGAAACCCTATCCACTACTTGTACAAAGGCATGGCCTAGCATTTATCAGCCTTACAACACAAAATCCATATAGGATCAAATTTAAAATTTAAAAATGGGAGGGTCGGTACCTCTCCCTTTCTCCATTGCGCATCTGCGTGTTGGCGTGATGGCACATTACTGAGGTGGAGTGATTCTCTTGCATCATACTCCACTACTGGGAAAATTATGACATCCTCTTCTCCAGTGTAGAAATCTCCCTGGATCCCAAACTATTCCTTGGAGTTGTCCTCCTTCTCCTCTCCAGCTATGCCGCTGCTGCTATTGCTTCTTCTCCTTGTTCCCTGTTGTTGTTGTAGGTTCTCCTCTGTTCAACTCCCCTTTGCTGACTTCTTCTGCTGACCTCAACATCAACTTTATTATCTCCTCTATTACTCTATCCAATTGCTCTAGTGGTTGGTTCTCCTTATGCAGTCTTCTTGGCTGCACTTCTTCCTTATCAGTGGGTAGATCATCTTGATCCCCCATATCATTTTCTTCTTCTTTTGTGGAATTATCTTGCCACCCTGCTGCAAGCTCCAATTATGCAGTCTCATCACCGATTTGTTGTTCAGCTTCTTCTTCTGACAGATTAGCTTCTGTTAGTGCCTCTTGTGTTGGTTCGACTCCAACTTACTCCAACCGTTCCTCTGGTTGGTATGCTTCTCCATCTGCTTCCAACTTCACTTGTTGGATGTGAAATATTTTCACCATTAACCTTCTATCTAGGGATTCAAATTCTTCATACAGATCAATAGAGTCCATGTTGTCTGCTTCCTCTTCTGCTACAAGCTTCAATGTAGTAGTCATCCCCTGTTTAGCTTCCTGGCTGAAAATTTTGAGCAATTTTGCCGAATGCTCTTCTCCTGAAATTTGCATGATGGTCTTTTGGAAGCCATCTATTGGTTCTGGATTGTCCAACCAATCCCCCAACATCCTCAATTCTATGTCCCATTGAGTGAGCATCTCAGTTGTGTGCTCCTCTTCTTCTTCTCCTTGGGAAGCTTTTGATATCTTCTCCTTCATCATGACAATCACCGCTGGTTGTCCTTCCTGTGCTACTTCACTTTCATCATGTGCACTGGCCTTCACTTGGATGTTTGGTAGGAATTATTTGATCCCTCCAATAATCAGAATGCACCTCTAATCTTCCTCTTGGATGGTGAGAGTATTTAACTTCTCATCATATTCATTCACATGGTCTGCAAGCCCATATGAATCTTCACCTATCAACACTCCTTGCTGGTATGAACTCACTTTTGAGCTCCTGAGACTTTTTGACAGTCTCATTTCTTACCCCCTGCCTACCCGACAATTTGGGATTTCTTTTTTGCCCACTAGGTAGTCTATGAGATCAACTGATCCCATATCATTTCCCACCCAACAATTTGAACTTTTAGCACTTCTCCTCTGGCAGTATACACGACCTTCCACTGATCTCTTTCCATTTCCCACTTGGAAACTCGAAAGTCCATTTCTTCCCACTTGGCATTTTATGAGATCTTCATCTGATCTCACCTCCTCCTCATCATTGAGGTGCCTCCCTATTTCTGGTTCACAGATATGATTAACTTCTTCTTCATCTCTGAGGCTTTTGACATACCTCAGCCACCTCTTTAACAAATGTTTCTGTCCTCTGGCCAACAATCTCTTGACTGGACACTTCACCTTCTTCTTCATGGGCCACTCATACACCCAATGTGCTTTAGCATCTTGCTGCGTTTTTAATGTCAGTTGCTCCATCCTTTCTCTTACCTCATTAAGCTCCAGATCCATCTTTGGATTGATTTTCTTCTTGCGGTCTTCTCTTTGACCATGCCCATGGCCTTCAATAGCCATTTCCACCTTCTACCTGCCCTTTTGGCAAGCCTATGGATTACTCTACATCTGAGAGAATCTCCATCTTCTTTTACAACTCACCTGGCTATTTAAATTTTTGATGTTGTGCGCGTGCAACAACCTTCTCACAGAGCATCAATAATCTGCTTTCCTTTCACTTGTCATCTACAGGAAAACTCCCATTTGTGATACCACCTGATGTTATCAGGTTATCTCCTTTCATCGTCTCTCCTTTGTCTGCTGCTTGCAAACAAAATTCAGCATTCTCCTCTTTCTCTTTCGCCTAAAATCTACAGATGAAAATTCATTTTTTGATACCACCTAGTATCAGAGTATCTCATTTACCTCCTCTCTGCTACAAAAATAAAAAATTTGTGCTCTAATACCACCTGATGCAACCCCCCTCTCCTCCTAAGGTTCTGCGACCTCCGGGTCTAGGATCTTTCCAACTGTTGAGTCAGATTGACTCTTCGGGTTCCTCTATGAACCGAATTCAGCTATACACAAGCTCCTTTTTCCTCTCTAGGAACATGTCCTGTGATACCTGCACCCTCTGTTAGTGCGCTCTGGACGCTCTTCGTTTCGTGAGTGCTAGCCCTTTTCCATTAGCCCCTTCCTTGCATGGGTCCTCGGGCTACGTTCTCGCATGACCACGCAATTCCCTCTTAAAACTCACACACCTTCAATCTCCCAAAATGTCTTGGGATCGTAGATATCCTAGTCTTGACAATACCCCTGGATTGACGGTTCAGATCTGTCCTCTCCAAATCCTACGGACCATATCTGCTTTATCTAAATTAACGGAAGAGATCTCTTCGCGATTCAGGACTTCGGGATTTTGAAATCTCAAACCCTCACTTTCCTCTGTACTCCAATCTTCCAGAGTTAATGATATGAAACCACCTGTATCCTTGAATCTATGACCATGATCTCCTCCGTGAGTCTGGCCTTTGGGACTTTCAATCCTCAAACCTTCCTTTCTTCTGGAGAGATTTCTCCAAAATGACTCGATCTCTAACCATGCGTCCTTCTAATCGATGGCTTTGCTCCCGCTTCGGGACTTTGGCCTCCTCAACTAGATCAACGGTCCTACGACTCCTTCCTTGATCAATGACCAAGATATTCTACAGGTCTTCGGACATGTCCTTCCTCCACTTTCCTCCGAAGTCCTAGATCTGGTGCCGCGTGTCCACCTTCACATCGATGACTCTCATCATTTTGAATTTCCGACCTTCGGTGTTCTCAAATTTCAACAAGCACAAACCTCTAGAGAAAATCCTTCTGGAGTGTCATATCTCTTGACACCTATCCCCCCTGATCTAATGGTTATCCAATAGAGTGAATCTTCGTCCTCCACGTGTCCCTTCGCAGATCAATGATCCATGTGCTCCCTGTGGGATCAACGACCCTTAACCACTTCGACCTTCGACACTTTGGGATATTCGGAAACATTACTTCACAAAAACCCTGGAGTACGATCCTCCAAATTTCATGATTGGGTGACACTTGTCCAACCCAGATCAATGGCTATCGTCCACTCTGGGATTTCGGCCTTCGGCAATCTCAAATTTCAATTTCTCTTTGCTCGAGTTTCCTCCGAACATTTTACCTAGAGTCTACGATCCAACGACACCTCTCCTCCCATGGATCGATGGCTCCCAACTGCTTCATTGTTTGATCTTCGACGATTTCAAACTTTCTCCCTTCACATCCTCTCGGAGTGGTTTCTCCCAGAATTTAAGATCTCTCACCACGTGCCCTCTTGGATCTAATGGTCCAGTTTCTCTTCAGTTCTTCGAGCTTCGATGATATCAGTTCTCAACTGAAATCCCACTACAACTTATCCGGAGCTCGAGATCTGTTGACAAGTGTCCCTTTGCGGATCGACGACTCTTGGTTCTTCGACTCTTCGGGCTTCGGGTTTTTTCAACCTTCTGTGTGCTCGTTCCTCCTAGAGCATTTCCATCCGAAATCAATAGATTCCCGCCATGTGTCCCTCCAGTTGATGGATGGTCCCAAATGGTTTTTGGGACTTTATTTCCTTAGCACATACACTCTCCTGTGTGTACACAAAGCGTTAAATCTCATGTACTTCTTCCTGGATCCAACGATGTTTGACCCTCTACACTCAGATCCAATGGATTAGGTCTGTTCTCTTCTCTTACACTATCCTTGTTCATTAGGCACTGATCCAACAGACCAGGCTTCTCCTTACAACCAATCTGACGGTTGTTGTTTCTCCTCCTCCTGAGATTTTTATCTCTCTTGTCTTAGAAGATTTCATTAGTCTTCAAAGGTTTCGACCTTTTCTCCTCTTACAAATCTAATTCCTGGATCTCGTCTTCACCTTTGAAAGTGGTATCCCTTATGAGCTTTAGGACTTAGAATAAGTTTGTCTCCTATGCACTCTTTGTGTTATCTCTTCTGAGCTTTTACCCTTCGAAGGTTTCGATCTCCCGTGCACACCTTGCATTTCTGGGATTTCGTCAAACTTAGATCCGAAGGATTTCTTGAAAATAAATTCTTCTCGCCCTCTTGGCGCTCTCCTTTCTCGATGCATACCTTGCAGAGCTCCTCCTTACAGAGTGTTTAATAACTCTGTCTCCTTCCAAATTCAACATAGAGTTCTTCCTGTGTACTCCTTGCACTTCTGTTAGTGAAGGTTCAATCATATCGTTCCTGAGCTTCCCTGAGGTTAACTCACCTCTGTCAACACACTCCTTGCAGACAATGTGCACTCCTTGCACTCGGAAAATCTAAGACGGGAAACAATTGAAACTCATATAATACTTCACCATTTCATACATTCATAACATGAATGACATATAAAATCATAACAATAAATACAAATACATAAACACACCATATGCAGGAAACTGCTTTTCTATTATCTCTGTGTGTCTATACAGATGTTTACAAAAAATGGACTTCAACAGAGTCCCAGTTCTCTCAAGATCTCCTAATCTAAATCTATCCTGAGTTTTGCTTCTAATACCTCTCTACCCGATATCTCTTTCTCAAGTCTTCTAATTACAAAAGAGGGCTTTGCGAGCTTATCCTCTTCACCGCCTTAGTGCTATCACTGTCTCAGTTATGATACCATACCTCTACAGATAATTCCATAAATGTTTATCCAGACCTAACTACGATCTGGACCTGTTACAGGAAACAACTTAAGGCAACCCTATCCACTACCTGTACAAAGGCATGGCCTGGAATTTATTATCCTTACAACACAAAATCCATATAGGATCAGATTTAAAATTTAAATATGGGAGGGTCGGTGCCTCTCCCTTTCTCCATTGCGCATCTGCGTGTTGGCGTGCTGGCACATTACTGAGGTGAAGCGATGATCCTGCAACACTTGTGTATTTGGAGCATAGAAAAGGAGGTCTAGCACATGAGGTCTTGGTTTCTTGGTCTTTAGTATCTTGGTTTTGGTCTATTTGTGGAGAGCTATAACGTGACATTGTATTGGTTGAATGATCCATATTATTTTTGGCACGAAATAAGAATGGAGATATAATAAATAAATATACAGAGATATCTCAGATATCAAATAATATAACATAAATGTATCAGAGATGCAACTATAAACAAAGAGATACAATAATACACATTTTTCTATTAATGAGGGAAAATGTACAAAGGTTGTAAAAATACATAGTGAAATACTCGCTAGAATGGTGGCAACTTATCTCTGAGAAGAGATGTGTACGCTACTCACATTCACAAGAAGAATATTTTACAATGAGACTCCAAAAACCTTGTTATCATAAATAAAATTCAAAACCCTAACCCTAGAAGATGAAAAACCAACAATTTTGTGGACCCCGTTTTGGGTAGTTTGGTGTATCAACTTCCCGGGGGCGTAACTTTGGCATACGATCTCCGTTTGGGGCACACAATATCTTGTTGGAAAGGTATCGTTGAGGAGATTCATTTTTTGGTCTCTATAAAAAAATTTGACCATATTTGAGGAGCTAGATCTCGAAAAACATTCATTTAGGCCCTCAAAATGGCCCCCAAAGTTTAGGAACCGAAAAACAACTAAAAATAGTAAGTTTCAAGAAAACTGTTTTGAGCCAGCTGGAATAGGTGGTTGGCCACTGATATCCACCTGGATCAATCCTCCCTCATTAGGAAGCAATGATATCCATTGCGTTGAGTTCCCGGGGGAGAGGGGAAATCGATTGCTAAATCTAAAGCTTGGTGAGTTGCTTGCCTTGCTGGAGACGTTGCACTGCTTGGTTTGTGGAAGCATGTCATGAACCTATTACTGGCGGGGTTGAATATGTTCAACCAATTGGGCTACATGAGATGACTATGTGCAGAAGGAATCTTTGCTCTTTGTTGCAATCTTTCTGACCTTCTTCTGTTAGATAGAAGGTGCTTGGTCCGAGGCTGTAGTGGTTTCAATATCCTTTCACTCACCTTTTGAATAGATTGTGAAGAAGCTGAAATTTGTAGTATGATATACTACCTTACAGAATTGTTTAGGTGGGATAGTAGTTGGAACTACGTCTGGTATCCAGTAAGGATGACCCCCTAGAGTAACAATGACACTACATGGTAGAGACTCATAGATAGCATGGCACTTCCACATATATGGCTGGCCCAAGAGAACATCACAAACATCCAACGGGGAAACATCACATAATACATGATCCTTGAAGGGTTGGATGACATATGACAATCAACACTATTAGCTGACACAAAGATCTCATCCATGGCAAAACCACACAATGTTGTATGGTTGTGGGTGTCGTGTTGTCGACAATCCCAACTGTTTTAAAACCTCTACTGAGATGAGGTTCTTCTGGCTTTTGCTATCAACAATAAAATGCAGCGGGGTCCCCTTCACCCACATCTGTGAATGAAAAATGTGCTCCCCCTCTTGAGGATCTGTTGGTTCTTCTGGTTGAATTGTTGCAGTCTCGACAATAACAATGGGGTCTATGTCAATGACCTGGATTCTGTCATTATTTTCTGAATCAGATTTTGAATCAGGGTTTTAATCCTTATCTTTGATCTCGGCCACCAATGACTATTTTGAGCGACATTCATCGGTGCAACAGTCATTGGTGTTGTGCCAGGGGATTTTGTGGAAATCACACCATTTTCCGGTGTCCTTCTTCGTCTTTCTGTGACCCTTCTTTTCCCGTGGCTTGGATTGGTTTTCGAGAGACTGTTTGTTAGGGAAGTCTTTATCATACTTTGGTTGTTGTGGACCCAAACTCCCATTTTTTCTAGTGGTTAATTATCTGCTCGATTTTAATAGCATATCGATAAGCAACACCGAGCAATGAGATGTCCAGAAAATCCATTTCAGTTTGGATGTATCTGTGTAGAGACCCACGGTATTTCAGAACTAGATGTCATTTAGAGTATTTGATACCCATATTGGTGCGCAAGGTATGGAAGGTATTGGTGAAATTCAGAACTGCTTGGCCCCTCTCTTGCCGCAATGTGGTCCATCTCATGTACTGGTCCTCATAGTTTCCAATAGGGTAATACTTTTCCTTTACCACATCTACAAAAAAATACCAAGTGGGATCGAACCCATATATTCTAGACTCCTCTGTGGAAATTTTCTCCCAGTCAGTTTCCCACCAATGTTTGACATGGGGGAGAGCCTTACGGAGTGCAAAGGTGATCTTTTCCCTGTTGGAGAAATTATGAACAAAGAAATAACCTTCTAGCATATTTAACCATTTTTCTAGGGCATCCGCATATATCTGTCCTTCAAATATGGGAATTTCAAAATTAACTTGTACCTTGAAAGGTGAGGTGCCTCCAAAGTGTCTTCTTGATGAAGACGTTCCTGCTGTTATTGACAAGCGTTGAAGGATGTGGGAAAAATTCTCCATCATTTCGTCCCTCTGTCGCATGAGAGCTTTCTCAAGCAACATATTAATAGAATTGTTGGCTCTGTCATTTTTCTTTTCTTCTGCCATGGAGGGTTTCTTGGGCATGCGAGAGAGATTGTCTTCAAGAGAGATAAGCTCGAGACCCAAATTTCTATACTCAGACCTCGTCAGGGACATGCACTGAAAAACGATCAAGAGTAGTCTGCTCTGATACCAATGATCCAGATTATTTTCAACATGAAATGAGAGCGGAGATATAATAAATAAATATACAGAGATATCTTAGATATCCAATAATATAACATAAATGTATCATAGATTCAACCATAAACACATAGATACAATAATACATGATTTTCTATTAATGAGCGAAAATGTACAATGTCTGTAAAAATACAGAGTGAAAGACTCGCTAGAATGGTGGAAAATTATCTCTGAGAAGAGATGTGTCCACTACTCGCATTCGCAAGAAGATGATTTTACAATGAGGCTCGAAAGACCTTTTTATCATAAATAAAATTCAAAACCCTAACCTCAGAAGATGAAAAGCCAACAGTTTTGTGGACCCTGTTTTGGGTAGTTTGGTGTATCAACTTCCCCGGGGCGTAATTTTGGTATACAATCTCTGTTTGGGGTGAACGATAGCTCGTTGTAAAGGTATTGTTGAGGAGATTCATTTTGGGGGATCGAGAAAATACTTCAACTATCATTGAGGAGATCAATCCTGAAAAACCTTCATTTATGCCCTCAAAATGGCCCCAGAAGTTTAGGAACCGAAAAACTGCTAAAATAGTAAGTTGCCAGAAAACTATTTTGAGCCAGTTGGAATAGGTGGGTGGCCATTGATATCCACCTAGATCATTGAAGGAATCTATACTGAAGAATTGGTTGTTGGGTTTTCTCCCCCACAAGGGTTTCCCAAGATATATCTTATGTTCTGTGATTGTTTATCTTTCAATGATCCTATTACATGCAATTGTTAATGAATGTTAAAGAATATAATTGTAACTTCTATAATTATAACATGGTATCAGAGAATGCATAAATAGAAGCGGTTCGTAGATATAGAAGACAAAAGGAGACATTTTTCTTGATAGGAGTGGTTTTCATACAAGACAATACCACCAACAAGTGCGCCCTAGTGGATCACATATTTTCTCTAGATCAGATCTTCAAAATCAATAATTTGTGATTTAGGGGCAGGATGACTACCGAAACCAAGATTGATGAGAAGCTATAGGGAGATCAAAACTTGAGAACCTGGAGGTACATAGTATCCATCCTTCTAGAAGAACATGATCTAGAGAAGTTCACCAAAGAAGAGATTTCAGAACTAGAGGGAGATGTGGCTAAAGAAAATCACAAGAAGGATATGGTCAAAACAAAGAGGATTATTGCAGACTCCATTAAGGACCATATTATTCATCACATATATTCATTATCCACTCCAAAAGAAATGATGGATTCCTTAACCCAACTGTTTGAAGGAAATAACATCAACGAAAGAATGACCTTGAGAACTCAGTTAAATAATGTGAGGAGGCAGAATTCAGAAACCATCCACTCTTGCTTCTCAAGAGTGAACCATATCAAGGAGTAGATAGAAGACATTGGTGATACAGTGAATGGAGAATAAATGGTGATGAACACCTTTAATGGCTTCCCAAGGTCATGGGATGCATTTATTCAAGGGATATGCTCAAGAAGGAAGCTACCCAAGTTTAGTATGCTATGGGAATATTGCAACCAAGAAGAAGAAAGGACGATAACAAGAGAAGAGAAGATGACAGATGATGATCAATCCCTAGCTTCCCACACCAGGAAAGGAAAGAGAAAGAAAGAACCCTCCTCAACTAAGAAGTTTCAGAAGGGCCAAAGAAATAACCCAAATATTAGATGTTTCTATTGTTAGAAAATGAGACACATTGCTAGGATTTTTTGCCTCATTCAAAGACCAAGGGAAAATAAAGAACGTAAAAGGAATCATGTTCATAAAACTGAAGATGATGAGACACCCAAGAAGGTTGCAAAGGAATATGAATCAAGTGATGATGAGTATGTTGTTATCTCATCCCTTACAAGAATTGTCACTCATGGAAGTGACATTTGGTTAGTGGACAGTGGTGCTTCCAAGCACATGACAGGTTATAAAGACTCCTTGTCTAACCTTACTCATAAGTATTCACCGCGCAAGGTGAAATTAGGAGATGACTATCAATATCTAATCAAAGGAGTAGGAGAAGCCTCCTACAAGTTAGACTCAGGAAAGCCAATGAAGATGAAGGAAGTTCTCTATGTTCCTGTATTGAAGAAGAACCTTCTCTCAATTTCAACATTGGATGAGAAGGGTTACATAGTTGCATTTGTTGATGGAAAATTTCTTATGTGGCCTAGAGGGAAGAATTTTGATAATGCTGTGGTGATTGGAGTTACAGAGGGAGGACTTTACAAATTGAAAGGGAAATCACATTCAACATTAATTCACAACATTGTGAATCCCAGTGAATTATGGAATAGGATATTTTCTCACCTACATTACAAGGCTCTACTGAGTGTGAGAAATATTGTGATGAGACTACCAAAGATCCAGGAAAAACCAGATGGCGTGTGCAAAGGTTGTGCACAAGGCAAGAACGTGAAGCACTCCTTTCCTAGCAACGACATTAAAGCCAAAAGAGTATTGGACATCATGCATTCGTATGTGTGTGGAATGATGCCAACAACTTCACTAAGAGGGTATGTATATTATGTTTCTTTTATTGATGATTACTCACATAAAACTTGGATCTATTTGTTGAAGGAAAAGAATGAAGTGTTTGGAAAATTCAAAGAATTTAAGGCACTGGTAGAAAACCTGACAGAGTAGAAGATAAAGACCTTATGATCAGATAATGGAGGATTTCACTTAAGAGGAATTCAAATAATATTGCAAGGAATATGGGATTAAAAGGGATCTTTATACTCCCTACAATCCTCAACAGAATGGAGTAGTAGAAAGGAAGAATCAGACAATCATGGAAGCAATGAAGGATATGATCCATGATCAAGATATACCTATGCATATTTGGAAAGAAGAAGCAAATACTACAGTGTACATGCAAAACAATAGTCCCCACAAAGTACTTGAAAACAAGACACCAAAGGAGATGTTTTCAAGAGAGAGGCCGAAAGGCATCCATCTAAGGATATTTGGCTTCCCCATATTTGTGCATGTCCCCAAGGAAAAGAGTACAAAATTGGATCCATCCAGAAAGAATGGCATATTTGTTATTTACAATGACATATAAAAGGCATACATGATATATATTCACGGTCACCGAAAAGTTGAGATTAGTCGAGATGCCACCTTCTATGAGAGTGCATCTTTCAACAAATCAAAACAAGACTGTGCAAAAGAGGTTCATGAGGAGGAGAATGAAGTTACTAGAGTTCTAGAGGCAGAGGCAGTTGAACCAGAGGCAGTCATTCATGAGGATAATGACATGGAAGAACCTCAAATTCCAGTAGAGATTCCTTCTCGCAAGAGAAGACCAACTTGGGCACAAGATCTCATCAGAGATGCAAAAAGATATGGTGCCCTAGAAAAATATCTCAGGGAAAGTAAGGAGATGAAACCATATTCTAGCTATGTGGCATGTTTGTGTGATATCATGGATGAAAAACCATCCGTTTATGAAGAGGCTACATAAAAGAGGATATGGAAGGATTCCATGAGGAGGAATATCGGTCCATAGTAAAGAATGATGTCTAGGATGTGGTCCCTAGATCGAAGGAGAAATCAGTAGTAAGTTCAAAATGGATCTACAAAATGAAACATGCAGCTAATGGCAGTATTGAGAAGTATAAGGATATATTTGTGGCTCGAGGATTCTCTCAGAAGGAGGGCATTGACTACGAGGAGAAATTTTCTCCCATGGAGAGATATACCTTGATCATGACTATACTTTCATTGGACGCATTAAAGAAATGGAAGGTGCATCAGATGGATGTGAAGACAACCTTCTTGAATGGTGAAATAAAATAGGAAGTATATGTGGAGCTGACATAAGGGTTTGAGGTACATGACAAGGATATGCATGTGTGCATATTGAAAAATGATTTATATGGATTAAAGCAGGCACCCAGAGCATGGATTTATATGGATTAAAGCAGGAACCCAGAGAATGGTATGGCAGGATCAACAATTTTTTGATGAGTTTAGGATTTACAAAGAGAAGTGAAAATCCTAACCTTTACTTTAAGGTTGTGGATGATGGTCCGATAATACTACTAATGTATGTGGATGACCTATTTCTAACAAGTGTGGAAAATCTCATCTCAGAGTGTAAGAGAAAACTAACTGTTGAGTTTGAGATGAAAGATCTCAGGATGATGCATTATGGCGGAGACAGAATGAGATATTTCTAAATCAAGGGAAGTATGCAGTGGAAATCTTGAAGATGTTTGGGATGTTGGATTGCAAGGAAATGGCTACTCCTATGGTATCAAATATGAATTTGCTACATGATACAACTTCAGAGTCAATGGATGTTACTTTATACAAGAATATGGTGGGTTTGTTGATATACTTGATGAACACGAGACCAAATATATGTTTTGATGTGAACACCATGAGTCAATATATGGAGCAACCCAGGTAGGTTCATTTGGTCACAACAAAACATGTGATAAGGTACCTTAAGGGTACATTGGATTATGGTCTTAGGTATGTGAAATACCATGAGTTTGGGTTATATGGATATTCAGATTCATATTGGGTCGACAATATTCTTGATCAGATTCATATTGGATTCAATATGGTTTCATGGAGCAACGGGAAGAAGTCATGTGTAGCACTCAATATAGCTGATGTTGAATATGTGTTAGTATGTGAAACATGTAGAGAAGTAATGTGGCTTCAGAGGATGTTGTCTGGGTTATTTGGTCTCAAACTGAAGGTGACCTGAATTTAGTGTGACAACTAGAGTTGCATGAAGTTGTCAGAGAATCTGATGTTCCATGAAAGGTCAAAGCATATCGAGATCAAATATCACTATATAAAGGATATGGTGTATAGGGGAGTAGTGAGGCTCCAATACGTGACTACCAAGGAGTAGGTTGTAGACGTGTTGACCAAGACACTGTCAAGGATGAAGTTTGAGCACTTCTAGGACAAGTTTGGCGTGGTCCCTCTTTAAAGGGAGTGACAAGGTACATATGCATTGTGGGGTAGTGGATTTCCTGGGGACATGTTCTAGATATTTAAGAGCTATCCAAAGTCCTTGGATGCATTGGCTTTGAAGTCAAAGGGGTGCACATGATGAGGTACAAATGCATTGTGGGGTAGTGGATGTCATGGTGACATGTTGAATCTATTTAAGAGCTACCCACAGGCCTTGGATGCATTGATTGTGAAGTCATGTTGTACTATGGATATCCGATGATGTATAGATTCATATGTTCAACAATCAATGGTCATGAGCTCATGTAGAAACAAAGAATACCTTCCTAGTTAAGAGGGAGTGTTGATATTTTGATATTATTTTGTATTTTTATTGGTCAAACCTAGAGAAGGTTATTGTAATCTTATTGTATAAATCAGCTCAAAATAAATTATTATTTTATTGTTATCCTTATTGTAAAATTCAAAACGACCCCTCTTAGGGTTGCACCTTTTCGGGAGTCAAGTTATGTGTATAAATAGATGTCGAGTTCCTCTCATTTGTATACACACACAACTCACCTTCTCTTGTGTATTTGGAGCATAAAAAATGAGGTATAGTGCAAGAGGTATTGGTTTCTTGGTCTTTGGTATCTTGGTCTTGGTCTAATTGTGGAGAGCTATAACATGACATTGTACTAGTTGAAGGAATCTATATGGAAGAATTGGTTGTTGGGTTTTCTCCCCCACTAGGGTTTCTCAAGATATATCTTGTATTATGTGATTGTTTATCTTTTAGTGGTCCTATTACAAACAATTTTTAATTGATGTTAAAGAATATAACTGTAACTTATAAAATTATAACAATATGTCCTCATATTCCCGCAACATAGATTGTATCTCTGTCATTGTCTATTCATCCCAATAATCCCCTATGGATTCCATCTTGGGATGATCCTCACTCCCTGTGTTTATTTTCCGCAACTTGAGGGGTTTGGTATAGGAGATACTAACATCATATGAAATAGTGTCTAACAACCCTAGTGCCTTTAGATTTTTTAAAAGTCAAATTCCTAAGGTTCTCTAGGTCATTAGGATATTCTGGGTCTGTATTAACCTTACTATTGGCCATGTGTATTTGTGCAGGGCTTAGATAAAGGCTATGATGAAGTAGGTATTCATGTTCAGGGAAAAATATAGGTGAATGTAAGGGCTTAAATTTATCATTAAAAAGCGGTTTCTTAATTTGTTTTATCACTAAGGTGAGTTTAGGAAACTTACTCGAAAATGAGAGATCATGGAAAAATTGTCGTTGAAGTACTTCCCAACAAGCAGTTTGTCTTATCGTCTATTCATGAACATACTAAGCACTTGGAATTCATCCCAATGAGTGAATAAACTTATGTACCCAAAATTCAGAAGGTAGTTGTGCAACTTCCCATACCTTAATACATTGCACAACATGCTCCTGTGGATCAAACAACCCATCATAAGATTCTAGAGTTAAGATTTGATGCTTCAACGCCTGGTCCTTACGTGACTGGTTGACTTGGGATGTAAGGATAAATTAGTATTGGAGAGTAAGTTTGATCTCATCCCAAGAAGTCAAAGCTTCCCTATACATGGCCCACCACCTAGATGGAGACGATTTTAATGCAATATCAAGTACTATTATTCTTTGTTCTGCTTCAACTTTGTCTTCCATATCAACTAGAAAGCTATGTAAATCTGAAGTGCCATAAAAAACATGGTGTTCTCTAATCTCTCTTCCAATCCACATAGTCACTCTAATAGTTTTTCAACGTCTTGAAAAGTTTTCATACCTTCCCTGTTGCCAATTCTCAAAATATGCCTTTGAAAATCACTTGCAGACTGAGTATTCCACCAACTTACTGACCCATCTATAGTAGGGTTAATATAGTCTTGTTGTTTTTAAGTTTCTGTGGTGAGGAGTTTCGCATGTGTTGTTCGGTTAATGTAGTCTTCCTGTTTTCCTGTAGTCAGAGTGTAGTGTTGATCTAGGATATTTGGTTCCATGTTTTCTTCAGTTGGATCAATATATCGAGGACCTTGATATGGGTCTAGAGGTTGGGTTACTTTCATATCATCTGCTTCAAAGGTTATGAATTCCTTTTTGAGATCTATGACAACATAATTATCATCTTCTTAGTAAATACCCAATAGATATGGGTACAGATCCTTCTCCCCCATTATTTTGATGACCTCAAAGTCTGTTATTATTTTAACGTTATCTAAGTCCACTTCAACATTTTTCAACCTCCCAATGGGGTAGATACAATACTGATTGTCCAACTGCAACTTAATAGGTGAATAGATGAGCTTGGGATTTCCCATTGCTTCCCAAATTATTTTTGGTAGTTTATTGACGTCAGACCCCAAATATAACATATAATCACTAATTTAATAGTCGTTGATGTGGGTGTTTAGTCTAAATTCTCTTCCATATCTCCACTTCATCCTTTGTATACTACTTGCATTCCTCTCTGGAATATTAGCAACAATCAACTCCTTTGGGATCCTTTCAGTCTCTAAAGTCCCCTTAAGTATGTTCCAAAACTTCTTGGTGAGTTGTTCCTCATCCAAGATATCAGAAAAGTGTTGGAACCATAAATCAATAGTCTTTTGTGATTTCATTGGAAGGTCTTTCGGTGAAAACATATTCTCCATGACTCTTGGTTGAATCTCAACACTTGATTCTACAACTGTTGATATGGCAGGTTTAGACATCTATCGAAACACTTCTACTGTTTTCTGGAAGAACTCATTTTTCCTTATGGGATCATATTTAGCATTCACTGGTACCTCCTTCTGAATCTTACTTTGATTAGGGCTATCAACATGAGCACCAAGCCTTGCTCTTCCTCTAGTAATAATGTTAATATTGGGATACTTTCCTCCAGTAATAGGTCTAGGATCATAGTTTATTAAGTTGGAACCTCGTTTCCTTGCGTAATCTTCCCATTTTTTGATCAGTTAAGGGAAATCCTTGATGGCATGGGTGTTGTTTCTGCAGTGTGCACACCAAGGTATTCTCAAAAGAGGAAAATCTCTCACGATATGCCCTTTTTCATCACAATCATAACAATGAACTAACCCTCTTATGCCAGTCCTTCCACCTATAAATACTCCCTCGCCTTTATGGCCTCCTCCAAACCCTTGAAAAGCTTCGTCGAACCTAAATGAAAACCGATCCAATCTATCCATAAGAGCATCCAAAGAACGACACTACTTAGTAGTGTGAGTATGTGACCCACATAATTTTTAGTATACCGTATTCATAATAGGGGAATACTTTTGTAGGATTGGACAATACTAAAGGGAGTGACCATGACTCCTGCATATTTCACAGTACTTATTATTTTGCCCCCCTTGATGATTTGGGAATGCGTGGTACTACACAGGCCCATGAAATGGTGTTGTAGCGACAACTTGTGTGACCCTTCCCGATGGTCCTACTGGTGGAGGCGCCATCGGGTGTAGAGGGGTTACTCTAACCCTCAGTCTGGGACATTCAGTCGCTATATGACCCTCAGTGTAGCATCCAATACACCATACCTATGGTCGACCTTCTCTCATGAGGGTCAATTCTTTAATCTTTTTAGTTAACATGGAAATATGGCCTTGCAACTACATAATGTTAGTGTATTCAGTCAGTCTCATAACCCACAAGATTCTGAGATATCCAACCATCACTTCAATTTTCATTGCTTGTTCTAAGGCTCCCCTAATGTAGCTATCCTCTAATGGGTTAATGGTATCCGGGTCAATGATAAAAACCCATGTATAAACCATTCTCTCAGGTGGTCTTCGTGGATGGGGTTTTCCACTTACCCTATCACATCCTTAAATATTTGGTTATACTCCCAAGTAGAATCACCATCTCTCTATTTGATATCTTGCAACTTAGAGAGATCCTATTTCTCAGACTGTGGTAAGAGAAATTTTGTTATGAATCTGTGTTTGACCTGAGAAAAAGTGAAAGCCTATCCTTGAGGATTCTCTAGTTCAATGGATTTCGTGTACCATTTTAAAGAACAACCTCTCAAGGTGGTTTAAAACTCGATCAATTTGTTGGCATCCAGAGTTCCATGATACCTCGAGATGGATTCACAAAGAATATGGTGTTGTTCAACATCCTCATCGCCTTTACCCCAAGACTCTGTGTATCGGGTGAGGGATCTTGCATGTTGAATTACCATCGAAGAACTTGGAGATCCTATCAAAATGAAACTTAAGGGTCTTGTTTGAGATATGACTAAATAACTTTCCCCACTTCCGCTACTACTACTTGAAATTTCTAGATTACAGATATTAGAAATGATAGAAACTATTAAAGAATTTATTACATAATTTACTAGAATTGTAGATAGTGTTGAGGGACTGGGTGATTCGAGGTTGGTTCCTTTTCCTCCATAATGGAATTCTTTGATCTGGGGGGTCGCATGAGTATTTATTACTGTATCAATTCCGTAATGTGATTCAACATCTTATGGCATCACATGATCTCATTCTCCCACGACTTGTTCATGGATTTTGGCCGAGTCTTATTCTTCAAGGGTGGAACCTATCCTTATTCTCTCTTTTGACTTTCCTTCCTCTCATCTGCTTCCTCTAGATATTTCACCACTCTCCCCAAACCTATCCTAAAACCATTGGATGTAAAACCTTCTGTGTATCTACAACTCCCATAACTTCTCTAAATCTCTTCTATAACTACCCTCAAAGTCGATCTCCTTTTGTGACTGATTAGGCCTCTTCATCAAATTTCTCATCTATTTTCACCACATATTTTCGATCAAGAATACCCTCTTATGAGCTCGTTCATATCTAGCACTCTTCACTCGACGATCTCCTATACTTCAAGAAAATTTGGAACCTAGCCCATGAACCCTCTCCCGAATCACCTACCCCTCATGCACAAGGGTTTACACTGCCATCTCAACTGGAACAAGAAACATCCCCTTAATCCAAATGGGGATTTCCCACAACAGTATTCCTTGGGCCCCTCTTTGAATATGGTTTCTTCTTTTGAAAAAGATTGGTGATTTTCTCTGACAAATTCAATAATTTATCCTTCCAAGGTGGTTTGCACCTAGAAATCAACATCTCTAGAAATTTGATGACCTATCTGGTGAATAGATGATAAACACTCAATAGTCCAATTATAATTTCTCTTGACTCGATCTTTGAATTTTGGTGCTTCTTCTAGCTACTCAATCCACTGGAATACCTCTTCCATGAATCAAATCCAAAAAATATCATACTGGTCACTCGCGGGTTCTGAGTAAAAGACAATGATCTTCAAAACCCTCAAAATTTTGTGTCATAACTCAACTTCTTACCGAATAAACTCATCACACCTTCTTTCCCACCAATTCTCAATGTCAGACTTAAAGATGTGATGCTACATCCTTTAAAAACTCACTTTAAAGATAGGTCCCAACAACAGAACTATTTGTTGGTAGAAAATTGGAGACTAGGGTTCTAAGAGGTTACCAACAAAGATACCGCAGTAGTGTAGAAACACTTGCATATGCAACCTTCCACAAAGGAAGGGAATCTCACATGAAGTGAAACTGAGACTTGTGTGAGGTGAAGTGAAACAAAGAGGATGTGTCATCAAGTCTGGAACAACATAATGCATATTCATACTTAAGATATAAATAATTGCATTACCAATTGACTAATCCATCATAAACATCATATTAACCATGTTGATCATCATACATAAAAGTCCATACAACAGAGATAGTGGTTAAATACCAAATACATAATACAGAATGTTGGAATACTCACCAATAATGAGAGGGGGGGGGTGAATCAATATTGAACACATTTTACCACTTTTAATAAGAATATGTAATCATCACATTTGTCAATCAATTATCACTTATGATTGCATTAAATATATCATTTTAAGTATAGTTCTTTTCCTGTGTCAAAATCGTTAAAAAATGAAATAGATGACTACAAGCATAGTTCTTTTCTTGTGTCAAGTTCATTAAAAAATTAAACAGACAGTGATGAACATAGTTCCCTTTTCTGTGTCAAGCTCATTAAAAAATGAAACTGATGGTCATGGGCATAGTTTGCTTTCTGTTTCAAGCTTGTTAAAAAATGAAACAAATACCCATGAGTATAGTTCATTATTCGTGCAAAGATCGTTAAAAAATAAAATGGACTCTCCTTCAATTAAGTCGAGCCTTCCACTAGATCTCGTACCTAAACCTTCATTTCATCCACCCGTGTCAATTTATTCTCTTTCTTCCTCCCTCTCTGGTGAACCTATTCCTATTCGTAGCCAGGAGTCATTTTGGGTGAAGAAGAAGAGTAGGTGAACAAAACAAAGCTTGGGGGGCATGTCTCTAGCCTATGGACATCATGTTGGAGTTAATCCACTAGATTTTTCCGATCATGCTTGGGGAAAATTACCAGCCTATGGAAATCATGTTGGGAAGAAAACCCACTAATGGGTATCACTTGAGCATATTTTTATCCTCTATTTCAAGCTCGTGTAAAAATGAAACCAACCCAAAGCACAATTTATATTTAGTTTCAAGCTCATGTAAAAATGAAATCAACCTCGAGAACAATTTTATTCTCTGTTTCAAGCTCATGTAAAAATGAAACCGACCTCGAGCACAATTTTATTCTTTGTTTCAAGCTCGTGTAAAAATGAAATCGACCCTGAGCACAGTTCACTTTTTGTGTCAAACTCGTTAAAAAATTAAGTAGACAACCAAGCATATTTTATCACTTTTTTGGGCTCATAAAAACTATATGAAAAATTAACTCTTTGGAGTACAACTGAGCATATTTTTATCACTTTTTCAGGCTCGTAAAAACTATATAAAAAATGAACTCTTTGGAATCTCCTTTAATCTCTTTTCAGACTCCCTAAATATGAAAATATTATCGAATGAGTTTGTTTCCTTTCACACTCACTAAAAGGATTTGAAAGGACGTCTATTCAGTATAATTTTAACCCTTTTTTGGACTGGATGAACTAATTAAAAAAAAGGAACACTCTATTCAACCTCGACTAGAAGAGTTCTCCCTTGTATTGTTTTACAATTTTTCGGGCTTGGGGGACTAAATTTATGAAAAAGAAAACCCTTGGAGTCATATTTAAGATCTTTTCAGATTCTCTAAACATGAAAAGACCACCAAGTTTTCCTTTTTTGGGTTTATAAAATTATGCATTGAAGGACCCATACGGGACCGAACCCCTCCTTCTTAAGGGTCGTTAAACATGTGATGAGGGACTCATCGAAAATGAGCTATACTAATCATATGTTATCCTCCTCAAGCTCATTAAAAAAAAGAGAGGTACTCGCCAATCATGGTGGGGGAAAAAATTGAAGGAAGTGGGTCAATTTTTGGAAAGCATTATGGCAGTCGTTTGTTGTCTCCCTTGAACATGGCACATGTTTGTGTCTCATATTACAGTTGGGTAATCTTCTTGTCTCTGATTCATACCAATATTATGAGTCCTCACACTACTTTGACTCACTTGAAGAGTTCCTCGGTGATCGTCGCACTATGTTTTGTTCTATATCTCAGTCGAGTCAATGCTTCCAAGTCATTTGTCATGCCACACAATGTTCAAATGAAGTTTCACTTCAAGCAAACCACTTTGCAATATTACCAACTTTTATCCTCGTGTTAGTCCACTCTCATTTAATCTATCATCTTACATAATTTTCCTGGGTCATTTTTGTGTCGATGACGAGGGAAACATCATGGCTCTCTTTCTACGAGTATTTTCTTTTCGACTCCAACAAATTATTCAAGAATTAGACTTAGAAACTAGTTAGTACCTTGGGACATGCATGCCTCAATGGAAAGCCTCCTCACTTTCAACAATAGGTTTACATCATTGACCTCTGATCGAATGATTCTATGAATGTTTGAATTCAACTCATTTGTTTACATTTGTTGGAATGTACTAGGTTACCTTGGGATTCATTTTCGTCATTGGTGATTCCCATTACACTTGTCAATGATATACATCAATTACCAGTAATCAAGTGGTTTCTACCATGTTCGACATCATGACATCTATTCACATGGCTAGATTCATACTATTTTATGATGGGGACAAAGACCCTCGGAACGCACCTCTGTTACATTCCTTACCCATATTGCTATGGAGATTGTCTGAGTACTTGGAAGATTCTAATATGGTCAACATGATGGTGATCACACTGGTATATATATGATGTCACATATATCCACTTTGTATTGGTCCTTGGCTATGTTTTTTCATATCGTAGCTCCACTGTGTATTCTTTCATGGATATGACCTGATTGAGTCATGGAGATATGGATCCACATTGTATATTTGGTAGACATATCCTTATTCGGTGCTTTCATGGATCCACTATGTATTGGTCGGCAACCATGCCTTGAGTCAGTTTATTCCGAGCATGGGTATGACTACCTCAGGGATGATACATATATATTGTTTAATGTTCATTTGCAACTTCCATCCAGCTCTCCTATTCCATCACCCTCACATGCATACTTTTGTAAAGTGTTTCGGCCATCAAATTTTCTTCTGACCTCACACTTTAGGGGGCATCTCTTACACACCAAATTCCCACACTACTAAGTGTTGCACTTATGTATCACATTATACTAAGTATCACACTTATGTATCACATTCTACTAAGTGTTGTATGAAACTTACTAAGTGTCGCATGTACCTTACTAAGTGTCACATGCACTTTATCAAGTGTCGTATGCACCTTACTAAGTGTCACATGTTCTTTATTGAGTGTCACAAATTCATGACCATGTGGAAGAACTTGTCATGTTCCCTAGACAAGTTGGAAGAGAAATATATCATTTGAAGGTTGAAATACCATATTTTTCCTTAAGGTTTTGGCACTATTTTAGGATCATCGCCCCCTTTCCCATACGCTAGGAGTGTTGAAATATGGACTATCACCCCCCTAGAGTGTCTTAGGGAGCAATAGTCTCCCTGTACTCAGTGTTAAGGGAGCGATAAAGAGGTTACAACCATTCCACCTTTTTCTAAGGGAAATATTTGGGGAGATATGAGCTTGTTTGGGTCAAGGATTCAAGCCATATCTCTTTGCTCCATCCTAGGCACCAAATCCCAACCCCATGATCTAAATCCTCAACCATTTTCCCAAGATATATCAAAGTTGTTATGCCTCAAACCACTATATAATGAGGGTCATGCTTAAGTGAAAGGGGAATAGAATTAAAGAAAATCATACTTATGATTTTGTGAGATACAAGGGGCTGAAACAAAGATTTTGGAGGAGCTGGTGCAACATCAAATTTGATTTTAAGTGCTTCATTATTTCTTTCCATTAATATACAACTTGTCCTATTCCTTTCATGTTTATGTGTTTAAGTGTTTACATGCATATTGTTGTGAAAATCATCGTAGATAGATCTATTTTTACTTAACATTATAGTGTGGAAGAAAAGGATCTTGTCTTTTTTTTTTGCAGGTCTTTTGTTATACCTAGGATCTTGGTCAACAAGGTCAAATGTTGGAGCAGTGACAACAACCATCATAAAAAGGTGTTCCATCTATTTCTCTCTTCTATCCTATTTATTGAAATATGTCTAAAGGGAAAGTAGTTACCATTTGTTTTCTTTTTGTCTTGGATCAAAGAATGGGTCTTGATCCAAGGGGAGTTTCACCTATCCACAGGGGGAGCTTTACCATAACACATATAACCATAAAAAATTCATCACATCATAATCCCAGATACACAGTACACTGGATTTTTACATGGAAACCCAAATGGGAGAAAACCACATAATGATTTCTTATATATCAAAAGATTACATTCATAGGAAGCACCAACTTCCAAATTCTCTAACACCAAATGGAAGGAGTCTCTACCCCCTATTTACAGGCTCTAACTCGAAGGAAGCTATAACTCCCCAATTTCTCCAGCTCCAACTAGAAGGAGGCTCCAACCTAAAGGAAACTCCAACTCCCTGTGTTCTCTGGATCCAACCGGAAGGGGGATATGACCCCTTGAATTACATGATCCAACCTAAAGAAAGCTCCAACTCCCTGTATTCTTTGGCTCCAATGGGAAGGAGGCTACAACCCCCTTTCCTTGCCCCTTCCTTCTGCCCTGAAATATAAGTGTAGACTCAACCTATCACCGACACTGTCACTGATAATAAACCAATCATCCAACCTGTCACTATCCTTGTTACTGTCTCTGTCACTGTCACTGTCACTATCATTATCACTATCACTGTATCTGTCACTGATTGATATCTCATCATCAACATCATCATCAACTAAAACCATATCTACTCATATAGATCATATACCAAGATCACCAATCATGTGCTAAGATATGTGTGTTGTAACATCCATCAACCATGTATGAAAACATGTACCATCCATCAATCATGTACTAAGATATGTACCATAAAATCCATCAACCACATGCCAATAAATGCTTCAAGAATGTGCCATAACATCTATCAACCATGTACCAAAACATGTCCCATCACATCTATCAACCATGTACCAAGATATGCCTTAAATTTGTAAATGCATACCAAAGTACATCTCAAACCATGTGCCCACTATCCAAGATTCTCCTCAAACCATGTGAAAAAATCATGCCTTAAGTATGTTCCAAACCATCCAAGATATGTACCTAAAATACATGCATCCATGTGCCAAAAGGGCCTCCAATACATGCCTCAATCATGTACCAAAACAACCAATGTATATACCTCAAACACATGCCATAAAATCACTAAGATGTGCCTCAAGCATATGTCAATATCACCATGACATATACCAGACCATATACCAATATGTCCAAGATATACCTCAAACCATATGCCAAAACATCACCAAGCTATGCCTCTAGCCATGTGCCAAAGACCTTCATGATATGCCTTAAGCATATACCATAACCACCAAGATATGAACTTTAAAACATAGAAATCATACCTTACATTCTGTAAAAATGTTATATCAGATCTAAGATCACAGACCCTTCCTCGGCTTCAACATCAACATAAAATGGCACCTTCGTTCAATTTTCCTTCAGCTTCATTGGACAAAGGCTAGTCATCTCACAAGGCCTCGCGTGACGAGCCTTAGGCAACCCACAGGGGTCCTCATGAGACACTCTTTTCCTGACCCGTGGGGGTCAACTTAATTAGGGTTTATCAAAAAACCCTTCTCCAATCTGCAACTCTGAGACCTTCGTCTTTTGTTCACTGCTTCAGACTCACTACCTCAAATTCACCAATATATCACTTTCTCACCTGATAGATATTCGATAAAATTTCTTATGTGCCAATGAGAGGCTTCTTGAAGTGTATTTAAAAATTTCCAAGTGACTTCTTTCCTTAAATTTAGGTTCGAACTATACTTTATTGTTATAACTATTTTACCCTTTACTTAATGACTTGTAACTTCTTGTTGCAACCGTTTAGGGGATTCTTAACCATTCTTTGGGACTTTCAACTTCATGAGGGCATAACTCCACAATCGTGAGGAACCATGTGGCGTACCACCTACCATTAGAAATGACATGATGACGACTATCCATCAAGGAGGGTTTTGCTTGCATGTGCCATGTACTTCATCCTCTTTTTCCTCAAACAAATTCAGGCTTCATGATGACACCTTTGGGGCTTCTCAACCATTTAACCACTTAGCCATCTTTCTAGGGATTCTTTTATACTTATTCAAAGTTTCTTCCCGTGATACCCATTCTTAAAAATATGCCATAAGGGGACCAGTTTGGAGACTTCTAAAAATACACCCATTACTTATTCCTTTTAAAAAACCGATCACTTCTAGAGGATTCTTTTAGGGTTGAATAAGGTTGACATCAATGAAAAAAAACTATCCAACAATCTCCTCCTTTCACATTGATGGAAACACTTATACTCCACCTATGACCAATGCTCCTGATATTTATCTCCTCATACTCTCTTTGGGGTTGCTCCCCCTGTAATCATGATTATGATATTTCTCTTCCCTTTTGATATCAATAGAAAAGAGTGACTCCCCATAGTAGTATACCTTCTCTGAAAAATATCTCTCTGTCTTCATGTGCTCCCCCTATATTCATGCTTATGATCTTTCTATTTTGATTTTGTTCTTTCTCTTCCCCTTTGAAATTAAAGGTAACTCTCTATGATGATTTCTCTCCCATTGTCTTCTTTTGCAAGATGTCGTGTAGATAAATGTGGGGTTTCTTGTATATGCTTTATTTCTTCTCTTCCGGTGCTCTTTTTTTATTGGTGATTCCTGATGATGTAAACCACTGAAATATATAAGAATAATTCATATTAAGATTCATTCATTACTTGAATTCAAGTCTTCAAGGCTTGTCATCTTCACTGAACTAACATCAATAAAATAATCATCCAACAATATTCTCTTGACCGTATAACTCTTCCTAATGGATTCTCTCTATTTTGTTCTTCCTTTCACTACTTCCCTTCCTATGGCTAGCTGGTTCAACCTATCAATATGATTCTTTTCTGAGTTATATTCTTTTATCCAATGTCATGTATCTTCTCTGGTTCATCTCAAGTAATATCTACTAGACCTGCCAAATATCTCATGAAATCATCTTTGTCAATGTGTCATAACAACTGTTCATGACTTTGCTACTTAAATGCACACAATGTTGACCCATCTGATACTGATTAGACTCCCCCTCTTCATCATTCAAATTACTGGGATTATTTAAGCCAGATGGATTAGAATAATACTTCAATCTCCTCTAATGCATATTCATCTTCCTCTTTGTCTATAGATTCATCATCTTCCTAAATTCTGACATCTTCCTCTTAATCATCTTCCTGAATGCAGACATATTCCTCTTCATCATCTTCCTAAATTATGACATATTCCTCTTTTTCTGTAGATTCATCATGATCTTGCGCTACTGCAAATCCTTTGAGTATGATCTCTGGGACTTGGTCTTCATTCACCCACTCTTTTTGTTTTTCTTTTCTTCTCCAGACCTTCTTGTACCTGATATCAATGTTTTCCTTCATGGAAATTTCTATCATTCTTCTACAATCACAAGCTACATGTCCATGGTTTTGGAATTTGTTACATTCATCATTATAGGGAGCTACATGAACGTCTATTGCTTGAACGTTTATTTGATACGATCTGCAATCTACAACTTTATGTCCAAATTTATTACATGTAAAACATTGACCCAAAAAGAATATTTGATACCTAGAAGCAAATGATCATCTTTGTGATGTAGTCCTTCTGAATTCATGCCTTATCTGATCATGGTCTTCTCTTCTATTGTTTCCTTCTTGATGATTAAAGCTTCTTTGGTACTTGAAGGTAGAAGGTCATCTTGGAAATACATTTTTTTTGTATTCATTCCTCTCCATTGTTGATTGTTGATATTTTGTTCCTCTGATTGGTTGATGTTCTTCCATTACCTGAATATTCTTCTTTGAAGGCCCGGAAATTTTGATGACTTCTGCATCACTCGTTTGTTCTGTTTATTTTGTCATGGAGCTTGAAAATTTCTCAAAATGCATTTTCTTGTATCCTAATCCATATTTTTCACTACATGGCCTTTGACTATTGAGAATGTCTTCTAGCACTTGAGAGATTTTCAAGTTCTTGTTGAGCTTGTTGAATTCAATTCTCGATGACATGACTTCTTCTTCAATATTCTCACAATATTTTTCTTTCTTTATCATCTAGATCTTCATTACTTATTTTATTGTCTCTCCTTCTTCAAGTTCTGTTTTCAAGGAGATGATTTTTTCTTCAAGTCTTATTTCTTGTTGATTGAATTTTTCTGTTGGATTACTGAGAGGGGGGGTGAATCAGTAATAACGTAATTATAATCCTTTTTCTTCAAATGTTATATCAATGTAGAATTATTATCCAAAAGTGAGCAGTAATAAA
>JZKD02S2013599.1:198244-228030 GCA_000966675.3 Picea glauca
AATACATATTATATTACATCAATAATCAATCAATCAATCCTTTAACATCAATCAATCACTTGACATCAATCAATCAAACCATTGGCATCAATGACAACATGATCCAACATTTTCTTCAAGATTGTTTAAGTCTTTAGTTCTTTCCTTAAGATGGCTTGTTAGAATATTTTATCTCTTTTCTGCTTCTTTTACCTTGATTTTGAAGTTAGCAACTTCTTTAGAATATTTATTTTATTTTTGAGAACCTTCCTTTTGCTTGATCATTTCTTCTTTGAGTGACTTGTTTTTCTTTCTTTCTTTCTTTAGCTCAGTTAAAGCATTGATTAGTTCTGCCTCAAGATCCACTTCACCTTCTTCTTTGTCACTTTTAGTAGTTCCTTTTTTATTTTCCATAGCCATAAAGAGTACTCTTTCTCTGTCACTGTTGCTTTCATCATCCTCATTAGATGAAGAACTTTCTTCTTTTGAATAAATTCTTTTCTTGAAGAATTTATTTTTGTTTTCTTTCTTGTTTTCCATTTTATATTTATTTTCTTTCTTGGGAGCTTCTTCTTCTTCACTATATGAACTCTTAGCATAAGGACATTTAGAAGCAAAATGACCAATTCCACCACAATTAAAACATTTTAAAGGAAGCATACCTTTGCACTTGTCGGTTCCTTTCTTAAACTTCCTTGTGAAGTTTTCCATTTCTTCATCTTCATTTGACTCATTGTTGTAGCTACAATTTGGTTTTGAATTTTTCTTGTTCTTCTTATTTTTCTTCTTGGATGCTTTGAAAGACGCTTCCTTCTAGGATGGATTCTCTTGTTGTGTTCTCATTTCATAAGTTGTAAGGATTCCATGTAACTCATCCATACTCAATGTAGCTAGATCTGTTGGCATGTTTACAGGAAGAATGTGCTTGTCATTGATGGAAAGAACAACAAACAACCAAACCTTGAGAGCACAGAAGACGAGAAAGATCAAAAGAGATAGCGGTTTCCAGAAGTGCAGACGAGGTCCAAGAGACGGACTCGCAGGATGAGAAAAGGTTGAGACCCGTGAACACTTAGAAAACCTTCTAAGTCGAAGAGATCAAAAGCTCAGGAGGAAGAGCGATAATGGTCATTGGATCACTGATCCAGAAGACCAACAACTGTCGGATTGAATTAATGGAAGGATAGGATAAGCGGGGAAAAAATAATTGAGAATTCGATCATCTGAATTTCCATCAGCCGTCAGATTGTTTTAAGTGGAAGCACAGGGTAAGAAAGAGTCGTTGATCTAAGATCTTTATCAACGAACAACATTCATTTCAGGTCTAAATATGTGAGGAGGTTATGCTCCGGAGTAATCACTTCGAGAGTTTCATTTTGAGATCTGAAATCCCCGAACTCTAGAGAGTCATAGAGTCGGAGTAAACGTTAGTTGTCAGAACATTTTAAAGAGCAAGGACGGGATAAGCTAGAAAAGTAGCATCGCAAAAAGATCGAGCTGTCAATATAAGAACATGATCGACGAACAACATTTAGTTCGGGTCTAAAAGTTGTTAGGAGGTTATTGTTCGGGGATTCTCACTTCGAAAGAATTGACAACTTGAAAAGTTGAAATACCTGAATTCCCGAAGTGAATGAGGATCCAAGTCAGTAAGAATATGTCAGCAAGGACACGTGGTGAAATCAGAAAATGACAAGTGTCAAGTTGATTCGACATTTCAGGTACGTGAAAATTACAAATCCGAGTGACATGTGGCAGCTACTAGGCTCGTGACATGTCATCAAATGACGTAAGTAAGTGATGTCACTCCTAGAGTTTTACTTTGGGAGATTTACCACCAGCACTTGCCCAAAGTTTCAAAGTCCCGAAGTGGTTTTGGGCCATCCATCGTCGAGGATGACAGGTGGCATGAGATCCACAACTTCAGAAGTTTGTGGATGGGGAGAACGTGAAAATCGCCGAAGACAAATCTCGACCGTTGATAGTCAAGGGGAGTACATGTCAGTTGATATGAGATTTTAGAGAAATATCACTTCAAGGATTTCCAGTTGAGACTTGAGAATTCTGAAGTCTAGAGACGCAAAAGGATCATGATCGTTGATCCGAAAGGGACACGCGTCAGTGGATTGTCAGCTCCGGGAAAAAGTAAAGGAAGGTTGAAAGGTTGGAAAGTTGAGATTTTCAAACCCAGAATACCCGAAGGGATCATGACCATTGATCCTAAAGGGACATGCATCAGTGGATTGTTAGCTCCGGGAAAAAGAAAACGAAGGTGGAAAGGTTGGAAAGTTGAGATTTTCAAACCCCAAATACCCGAAGGGATTATGACTGTTGATTCACGAAGACCATGTGTTGTTAGATCAATGAATCTGGGTGAAATGCTCTGGGATAAATAAGAGTTTGAGAACCGAGACTCCTGAAGCCCAAAAGGAGAAATCGATCCCATCCATTGGTTTGGAGGGCCACATATCACTTGGTCGATGAGACTAAGGATCACGCGTGGACGGAGGAAAGAAGGTAGGAAAAGACAATAGATCAGAGTCGTTGATCGAGGGAATCTGTCAGAGACCACAAGATTGACGATCACGCCTGATTATGGGATCAGAAGTTGCTCGAAAGTCAATTTTCTGAGGGCAGATCGTAATTGAAACCACGGTATTGGAGAAGGGGTACATGGCAGCTGGAGGTAGATTGCGGGGAGAAAAGCGGTTAATCCCAAACCACTTTTGTACGTGCCTGCAATCATTCAACTACGCAAGGATGTAGCCCAAGGTCACATGTGACAAGGGGCTAATGAGAAGAGAACTCGCGCCTGCAATCACGTGGTCATGTGAAGTTAATCACCCAAGGTCATATCAAAAAATAGGGAGCTAGTGCTCGCTAGACCAAGAACGCGAAGCACCTTTTGAATAGGCATATGGTCACCGCCATAGGTCACATGAAAGAAGGGACTTAGAATCCAAATAAGCCAAAAAGATGACTGGCTGTAACTGCCAGAGAAGATGAATAATTTCGACTGACAAAGAAGCAAAAATTCTCAAGATAACTACCAGAGAAGCCAAAGAACCTTGAATAACAGCCAGAGAAGATGAAGAGTTCGCATTATGATCAGGCAGACAATTCGACATGTGAAAGACATGTAGAATAGAGAAGAGACAGAGTATCTCTCAGAGAGTGATGCATGTGGGTACGACGAGACACAGTGCATAATCTGAAGGGGAGATCTGTGGCGCAATAAAGAGTATGAAGAGGTAGCACATATCATAAAAGGCAGAAGAGAAGATGAAAAACATGCAGTGTTGTGCTCAAGAGAAAAAAGAACAGAGCATAGAAGTTGAACGATGAAGAAGAAAAACATAATATAGAAGCTGAAGAAGGCATAGGAGACTTGGAGCTGTAACAGACAATATCAAAGACATAGAAAGTAAGTAAATTTTTGTAGGATTCATTCAGGGTGGTGTTGATGGGTCCTAAATCCCTTGACTCAATAGTAGGAACCAAACCCGTCAGTGAGGCCTAATTAGACTCTATAACGTTTAAAATGGAATGGTTCTCCATATCTTGCGATCCGACCAATTTATCGATGGGATTTTGTGTTTTCTTGTGAAGGCTCTTCCTTCAATTAGGACTGTTTTCTTCTGTATTTTCTCTTGGGTGGGGCTGATATGAGAGATTCAATCCAGTATAAACCAACTTTAAAAACAACATGATTATGTTTTAACTACTGGGGAAGAGGTTAAGCTTGAGATAACTTGCTACTCAACATGCAAACAATTACTCTATACCACAGGCCTAGTACTAATACATTAACCATGTGAGCATCCAATTACTGTATGAGGAACTAACTATCAAAAAGAAATCACATATGTAATAATATAATGGAAAGAAAAATAGTTCATCTACCATAACCATGCATTACATAATAACACAATGATTTATCTTCATCATTAAAGCAAAGAACATCAAAACATTGCACCGGATAAATTGACAACAAATTAATTGATCTTACTCATTACGAAATCATTCATGAAACAGGATAGGAAGTACTTCTTATCCAAGTCCAATCACATGCATCTGATGAAAATATTTTGTCTTTGGTCCAGAAGGACTTCTCAATTCATAACAGTCTCAAAATAATTCTTAACAACCAAAAATAAAGAGTTCTTACAACAACCATCGACCCTTTGCTAATTGGTCGGTGTCCTTATTTATAACATAAAGTTTTAACTGAAACTAACGGCTAAGTGCATTTTAAACAAAACAAAAATCGCCACATGGCGTTATCTTCTAACAACTTCTTTAACAGTCGTCCTGAGATACTTCTTGGAAAGAGTGACTTCTCTTGTATTCATTCCAGCTGAAAAATAGTTCTTCACAATTTTGGGACCATGGAAATCTATGATGTTCCATCAAGGCCACATATATTCCCTTGAGGTCCACTACATGCACTCGGTACTTTACTAAACTGGATTTCAACTGATGTAGCATGGTTCAGGCTCTGATCGGATGTTCTGCAAATTTTTGCACTTGCCGTGGCTTCACATCGACTATTTGTTCGAACTCTTTGGTCCATAGCGCATCTTGTTCGACATGTAGCTTGACCACATCGCTCAGGTCAATGAAATTATCGAGGGTGCTGAACTTGGGGAGCCCGATGTCCTTTATCACTCTATCGATTCTTCTTTAGTGTTTCTTTCGTGTTCATCGGTGAGATCACAAAGAAAGATTTATTCGGTAATTAGGGAATATTTCCTGCAATCGGGGTTGAGATAGTTTGGTGATCAAGCAATATGATATAAGGTACTAACAAACATAATGGATCGGTACGTACCTGTGGATCTCGTTAGTCTCGATCATTTAATAATTACGTGATCCTAGTTGCTCCTTTGTATGACCTGTGATGTCTTTTATCCACATTGTTGCTCCTCTTTAGTTTAAATGAGTCGCATCAGCGCACCATGGCATGGCAAATCGAGTACAGTGGATATGAGCATCGGAACCGTCATAGAAGCCGTTCGACCTTTGGGGCTGGGAAAAGACACCAGAGTTGAATATGCACGTGTATTCTCCCAGAAGGTCAGATACCATAGTAAGGAAGTCATTAAATGCCTCCAGAATCCGTATTACCAAGTGTGTCAACTATCATTCATCAATAATGGAAGCTGGGGAGTTTAAAGAAATTGGAGTGATCGTACTACACATTCTCTAGAACTTCGATCGGCGATGATTTATGCATTCTAGATTACATCTAACAAGAAGCTGTGATGCGTTAAGTCTTCGAGGAATCTCGTCACGAAGTGTGAGTGTTCTTTTGGCACGCTCTGGTTTGCTCCTTTGTTTGGCTATAAATTCTAGGAATTTTGTGGGGAATTCCACGCATAAGTCGAGTTGATACCTCTGTCACGCTGATGTTGTGCATTTATTGAGGCAAAAATCGGTGTAGTGGTCCTTTATCACATGTGGACATCCAAGTCACCACATTGTTTCATTATGGGATCCCCTCCTAACAAGGGACGAGGTTTGCGAGGTAGCCAGAGTGCCAGGTCCGAGCCCCAACATGCCTAGGATTCATTCTTATTGGCTTCTAGTGTCCTTGAATCTTCGATGGAATGTAAAAGCTTTTGTTCAAAGAGGGTTTCGGGGCCTCTAGCGGAAGTGGGGTGGAGAGAAGTACGCCTGAAGGAGGTATGCTGGAGACTGCGACCCCACAGGAGCAGACACCATGGAGAAGAGGGAGGCCTAGGAAAGATATGGGAAAAAAGGAGGAAGACCGACCCCCAACTGAGATGAGTGTACATCCTACCGTTGAGGGGTCTATGATACTTACTAACTGGTCGGGGCTTGTGGGGACTACCAATAAAGGAAGCGGGGGATGAAAGGGGAGGGAGACAGCACTGGGTCCTCCCATAAAGAGTTCCATCCAACAGTTAGAGTAGGCCCAACTTGCCATAGCCAAACTCTACTAAGAAAATAGAGAGTTGCGACGCCAGTTGGTGGCGAAGAACCAGGAGGTATCGGCGTCGCAGGGTCATGAAGGAAGCATGGTTTGGCTCCAGAGACAACTTCAAGAATCTTAAGACACAATTTTGCAGTTGCACGAGGTGCAGAGGATGGCAGTGAAAGAGGAAAAGGAAACGTTATAAGGTGTGAGAAGTAGTTCGGGAGAGGGTGTGCGTAGGGGATGCATAATGGGCAAGCCTTTGCTTTTCATTCCCCAAAGTGACACTTAACATTTCTTCTCTTTTGTCGTAATATTTTTGTATTCTCACTATGACCGGGTCGGTCAGTAAAGACGTCGACGATATCTTTTTGTATGTGGCCCAAGTTTAGCGGGGATTTTTTTTTAATTATATGGAAGTTCGAAGTGTCTTGAATGTATCCCGTTCCCTTTTGGATGTAAATTAACTGTGTTCTTTATTTGAGTTTTTCCGTGCAAATTATGGGATTTTATAATTCTTATTATTGCTTTGTAAATTTTTTGATATGTTCTCTCTTAAAAATTCTAATATCGATTGACGTTGATGTGGCTTATTAACCCGGGGTTACCTAAAGTATTTGAACATAAAATTTAGCATTCAGATGGTGGGTAAGGATTGCACTTAGGGGCTCTACTCACATCGAAATCACTAAAGGAAAAAAGATATTGTGACTACCTATAATTGGGTGGCATCGGGGATCGGTAATTTAAAATGTAAAATTTATTGTGTATTTTATTTTGTAACCCCCTGACACCGAAATCGTGTTGGGTGTCAACAGTCGGTGATACCTTTCTTTTCTTTGCGCGACACTTCCCTTTTCATTTTCCTGCCGAAGATGAACAGGTCGGTCTTCGGTGATACCCCTACCAAAGTTCAATCGTAAAAATAAATACTTTCATCTATCGATGCTAATGAATATCGGTGTTCGACTGTTTTAAACTTCTCAAACGATTTTAATCACCTTTAATGTTTACCGATGTTGAATTCCTAAGCGCGTTGGGGTAAGATTTATTGTTCTAATTCCTTAAGTATCTTGTTAAGGACCCTTTAATGTTTAAGATGATTATTTGTTGTATGTTCAGGCAAACTTTAGAAAATTCAAACATGAAACATAAAAAATAAGCATAGGTATCAGTTTCATACTGAAGTCAAAACAGACAGTGCAAAGGATCGAGTGGTACCCAAAAAGTAAAAAAAATGTACATAGACTTTTAGGGTGTGTTGAGTGCTCAAAAAATGACAATTCACTGGGAAAACGTAGAATCTTTGTTCCTTCTTCAAGACTCAGTTGATACAGAAACTGATGGAGAATCTCAACTGGTCTTAAATTGGGACCTCTTAACCTTTGCATCTAACATATTTCGGTTGATGCTTTCGGGTCTTCCCATGGGGTTTTAACCTTGTTCCTCCTTCGTTTCCTTTTACCTGGACTCATTCCCATTTATTTTTTACAAATTTTAGAAAAGTATTCACCGGCGTGAGGCCTTTAATTACCTCTACTCGCCTGCTTCGCTGTTTCTCCACTGCCAGCGAGCGTCCATATCCCCAGCGGAGTCACCCCAACATCACAGACCTTGTTCCGTTGCCAGGGAGCGTCCATAGCCCCGACGGAGATATCTGCATACCCTCTCCCACTATTAACTCTTTTGACAATATCAATTTCATTTCGGGATGATGCATTGAGTGAGTAGGAGAGAAGGATGTATGTTTATTTGCTATGTGAGAGAGTTAAGGTGGATTCTTCGATAGTTTCGTCTTGTGGGTTCATGTAGTCCTTTCCGGATTTCTTTCTTTCCCTTTAGGTTTAACTGAACCACAACATAGACATTTCTAACATTTCTTCGAAGTCATTCATTTTCTCCAGTTGGGTAGAGGATTCCTCAAAGTAACTGCAAGTTTTCCAGTGTTTTTAGTGTTTGTGAGTGAGTGGTGAGTTAGGAACATGGTTTACTACATTGCACGATCTTAATACCAACCATCATTTTACCAGACATACCTTCAAAAGAAAAGGAATCTAGGAATAAAAAGAAACAACAAAAGGCGTGCTTGCGCAATCGTGAAGACATTCAACAAAGAACGTAAAACACACAATTTTGTTTTTTAACCGTTTTTTTTTTAACTTACTGGAAGTATTGTTTTAGGGCTTGGTGATTTACTGGGAGGGAATCATGTTCTCCCCTTAGAATATGTAATCGATAAGTTCCTGCCCCGATTTTCTTAGATATATGGAAAGGTCCAAGCCACAGACTCTGAAACTTAGAATGTTTCCCTTTAGGTTTATTTGCTCTATCCCACTTTAGGACTAAGTTTCCTACTTCAAAATTCTTTTCTTTAGCTTTATGCTTATCGAACCATCTTTTCACTATCTGTTGGTGAGCTAGGAATTTTGACTTAGCCTTTTCTCTCTCTTCTTCCAGCATGAGCAGAGTGTTAATCCGTTGTTGCATGGCCGATGAGGGTTCTTCATGGAAATCTTGGGCTAGCTGAAGAGACGGAAGATAGAGTCCATTTGGGAGGATGGATTCTTTCCTGTAGACCAAAAAGTATGGGGAATTTCCTAAGGCTTCCTTGGGTGTGACCCTATCATCCCATAGAGAATTATAAAGTAGATTATGCCAATTTATTTGGTTATCCATAACCGTCTTCTTTAATATCCTTACCAGGTTTTTATTAGTCAATTCAACCACACCATTTCCCTAGGGATAGTAATTTGCAGAGTACTTGATTATAATTCCTGTGTCCAAAGAAAACTCTGTCAATAGGGTTGAAGAGAAGTAAGTTGTGTTATCAAAGACCAGAACATAAGGGACACCGAACCTTGTGATCAACTGTTGTTCTATGAATTGGATCATTATCTTCTCGTTTACATGAGTCAGAGGGATGGCCTATGCCCATTTCGTGAAATAGTTTGTGGCAGTAAGAATGTACTTGTGTAGTTTTGAGGAGCTAGGTGTGATTTCTCCTATGATATCCAAACCCCATTTCTCGAAAGGCCGAGAGTCAGTAACAGGTTGGAGTGGGACCGCCGCTCTTTTCTCTTTTCCATCGCTTATTTGACAAGTCTTACAATTTCTAGCGTAAGTATGAGTGTCTTTGAACAAGGTGGGCCAATAATAGCCAGCTCTCAGAATCTTATGAGTGGTAGTGTTTCCTGCAAAATGTCCCCCGACGGGGCCATAATGGAGTTCATTCAGGACTTTTTCTGCGTCTCCTTGTTTGAGACATCTTAATAGTCCCCCATCGTAATTGATCCGGAAGAGCATCGAATTTATAAGATGATATTGTGCAGATTTTAATCTCAGGTCTCTCCTTTCTCTAGGATTGAGGTTTTTGGGACAAGTCCTGTGATATAGAAGATAAGTTAAATCTTTATACCAAGAGTCTTGTCCTGGGAAGATGTATGCTACTTCACCACACCATAGTGCCACCTGATTCTCCCACCCGAGATCTTCATTCACTTGATCTTGGGCTTCGACTGAAAGCTTGCACAACCCTTGCCCTTTTACCAGTTTTGTCGGTTTTATATCCAGGTCGAATTCCTGGAATACCGCCATCCAGTTCCCTCTTCTTTCCCTCATTTCTTGCTGGGTAAACAAGGATCGGACTGCAGGGTGTGGCACAATTACTTTAGTGTGATTCTTGAGGATGTAAGACCTAAAATGTTTTATTGCCTTATAAATCACGTAGGCTTGTTTGTCTAAATCAGGATAATTGAGCTCAACTCCTTGAAGATTAGTACTCATAAATGAAATTGGGGCTTCGTTGTTTCCATCATCCTTCTGATTCAAGACTGCAACTAGCGATTGATCTAAGGAGAAAGTATAAAGGAAAAAGTCTCTATTGAAATCGGGACTTCGCAACACCGGGGCTCGGGAAATGAAAACCTTGATATTGTTGAAGGTGTCTTTTCACTCATCATCCCACTTAAATTCGACATCTTTGTGAATCATCTTTTGTAAGGGTTTGATGATTTCTGTGAAGTCAGGAGTGAACTTCCTCACAAAATTGATTTGCCCGAAAAAGGACTGCATAGCTTTCTTGTTATGGGGTAAGGGAAGTTGAGCTATGGCTTTAATCCTTTCTGGGTCTATGCGAATCCCTACTTCAGATATAATGTGACATAACAACTTACCTTCCTTGACAACAAAGATAGTTTTCTTAGGGTTTAAGGATATATCGTATTTCCTACATCTCTCGAAAATCTAAGTTAAGTGTTGTATGTGCTCTTCTCTGTTCTTTGAATACACTGTTACGCCATCTAAATACACAACCATGCATTTATTGATTAGTCCCTGGAAATCCATGTCCATGGATATTTGGAAGGTTTCTCCTGCATTAATTAACCCGAAAGGCATGTGCTTATAAGCGAAGGTTCCCCATTTGGTTCGGAAAGTGGTTTTTAAACGATATTCCTATGAAACAAGGACTTGGTTATAACCTGAGAAACCGTCTAGTAGAGAGAAGATCTCTGAGCCAGACATGGTCTGCAGGAGTTGTTCCATCAACGAGACTGGGTAATTGTCCTTTTCTAAAGCCCTATTGAGGTTCCTAAAATCTACGCATAGGCGGATTTCCCCTAACGTTTTCCTCACCAAAAAAAGGTTCGCTACCCAAGTGGAATGCCTAACCTGAAAAATGATCTTGGCATCTAAAAGCTTCTGTAATCCCTGATACATAAGAGGTTCCAGGGATGGGTGATACTTTCAAAGCTTCTGTTGGAAAGGTTTTACTTATGGTTTTAAAGGGATGGTGTGTTGAATGATGCGGGTATCATATGTTTTCAAATCCCTATAGGACCATGCCAAGACATCCTGGTATTGTCTAAATAATTTGAGGTAAGATTTCCTCTCTTTCTTAGATATAGTCTTGCCCAGATTCACATTCTTTGGACTCTCTAGGGTTCCAAGGTTTATAGTTTCATGCAGGGGACAAGAGCTACCAGTCTTATCATTTTTGGGTCCCTTAAATCGCTCTTTTAGATCAAAAATATTTTGTAGATTAGCTATCTCTTTCGGGATTGTGTGACCCTTTGATTTATCCATAGGTCATCTCGTCTGAGGATCGGTTTATGTGGACATCTTTTGGAATTCTTCATTGTCAATAGAGAGATCTTTGAAATTATCTTGGTTAGTCAAGAAGTTTATGATTTTTTCATCTCCTTCGAAGACTTTCTAATTGGAAATGTTATTAGATACTGATGGTTTGTAGAGCAGTTCCACAATGAATCGTGAGGCTTCACAATCTTCTACAGGCGACATCCTGGAAGCGGATGTGGCCAAGGAGTCGGCAAGAATATTTTTTGTTCTAGGGATCGCAGTGATATTAAAAGCCTCAAAGTGCTTTATTAGCCTATACACCTCCTACTAATAGTTCTTCAGATGAGGATAATTTCAATGTATAATATTTCTTACTTGTCTAACAATAGTTTCAGAGTCCCCGAAAACTTTCAATTCTTTGATATCCAAATCTATGGATTTCCTTAATCCTTGTACCAGATATTCATATTCGACAGTGTTATTGGTACATTCGAATTATATCCGACAAGACAAGAAATGACATTTACCAATAGGATCGATGAGGATGCATCATACTCGAGAACCTTCTTGATATTTAGATCCATCAAAATAGAGGGTCCAAATATGTGAACGGGAAGCACTATTTTCGTTTCCCTTATTAGTTTCTTTCTCCCTGACCTCTTGTTTCACAAGATCTAGCGCCGTGTTTTGGTAGAAAAGGGTGTCTCCTGTCGGTATCGACAATTTCTCTTGGAAAATAAATTCAGAGTTCTGGGTAGGAGGAACATCAGATAGGAGGGGGGCAAAATTTCTGAAGTAAGATTCACAGGAATAATTGCCCAGTATGGGGAAATCTGTGGATGAGGGCTCATTAGGGGATTCTAAGTCAGTGACCGTATGTTTTAGATATCTCTCCCTGTCGATTTTGATCATGTTCTTATATGCCTTCAGTGGTAGCCAAAAGTGTGTCCAGTCCGTACTGAAGTAACCATTTATCTTTTCAGACCAATCTTGACTCAGTAATAGCCCATATGCCTCTGGGATATCTATTACAATAATGTCGATTACTTGCACAAATGTGGGGTGCGTCGATATTCTGATCAACACGTCTTTGAGTTCTCCTATGAACTTGACCTGGGTCATGTCCAATTGTATGACATGTTTATCACTCTTGAGAGGAACGACATTCAATTTCTTGTAAACATATAAGGCCATGACGTTTGAGGATGCTCCAGAATCTACCAGACAGTTGAAGGTTCCTATTGAAGATTTCAAACGTTAGGAGGAACGGGGGAACAAAAGGTTTTTCCTTTCTATCTCCCGAACAAGTATTCACAGTTGGTTTGCCCATCGGATTTGTGTGAGTCAAAATTCTTTCTGGGCAATTTCCCGTAGTCAGGTTTTCTGTAGAGTTCAAGGCCTATAGCAGAAATTCTTTTTGCCAAGGGATCCTGCATATATCCATAACTGAAATATTGGCCTTTAGCTTCTTCAAATCTTTGACCACGTTTTAATCTAGTTTGGGAAATTCCTGGGTATGGCTTCTTATAGTCTTTTTACTGAGAGCGAAAGATGTCTTCGAGTGGTCGATATTTAACTTACCTTGTGAGGCTTGAGCGACGTCAATATTTTTGGAGCCGGGTGGGCCCTTACTATGTGTCTGTATCACTGAAACTTCCACGGGTTGGTCCCGAGACTCAAACAAATCGTCGAAAGGCATGATCAGGTCAGGATCCCATATCAACATGGTTGTATCTCGTGGTGGGTCGACTTCTTCCTGGTCAACCATATTCATAACCAAACTGCTTGGTTGTTCAGTCAGGGAGACTTCATCTAGAAACCTATTGGCCATCCAATTCATGGCATGTACCCATTGAGGGCAGTCTCTTTCAGAGTGGTTTTCCTGATGATAAGTATAGAAAGAATCATACATGACATTCCCTAGATCGATATTTAAGTTAGCGGGGGGAGGTTCAAATGATTTCAAAGGTGGGTTTCTTTTAAAGAAAGGCTTCTAGAGCCTTTGGCCTTGCTTACCCTCCCCTGCATTTCTCTTCATGTCTATGATTTCATTTGATAATTTCTTAACCATGCATTGTAGATCTTCTATATCACCATTACCTTTTTCGAGAGTCTGTTCAACCGGTTTTCCCGGAGGTCTAGTCAGAAGGAGTCCTCTCTTGGGAGGGGACTAGCTTTCTTTTTTCACTAAGGAGACCTAGCCCTCCTTACATCTTCTCATCTGGAATTCTATTTTCTTGGCCTCCTCAAAATTTTCGACCAGGGTTTGCTTAGCGACTCTTTTTACAAACATAGAAATAGAAGCTGGGAACGCGTTGGCATAAACCTCGATTTGCAACTCTTGAGTTGGTTTTGCCGTGGGTTGGAATTTGTTTAATATGGTCATGAATATCTGATTGAAATATTTGACCCTCTCTTTCAGACTCATGGTGGCTGCGAAAAAGTCAGGCATCAGGGCTCCTGTAGTAGTTTCCTCTGCAAATTTATCTAAAAAATCTTTCTGGAACTTAGTCTAGCTGGTTATCGATCCTACTGGCAAGTTGAAATACCAGGTGGAAGATGAATTTTCAAACGTGTAGGGGAAGAGCCTGCAGACTACGTCTTCATGTTGAACTTTCATAAGTCTGATCATGAGTATGAACTTCTTGATATGATATTCAGGTAATACTGAAGTTTTGGGTTCATACTTAGGAAGTAGTTTCTCCGAATGCCGAGGAAGATTATGTATTCGTCCGAGGATGGCCACAACGTCTCCGAACAACTAGGGCTGATTGTTCTGAAGCAGGATTTCTCTTTCTTCATCATGGTTATTATTACCCTCCATATCTTCGAAATCTGATTCGAGCTCTTCTTCTTTCGAAAAGTTGTTTGGCTCAGAGACGTTGATGGATGACGTTTCAGGTATTAGATCGAGAGGTTCTTGGATTTTAGTAATTGTGAAATCTATTAATTCTTCTACGGAGTGTACAAAAAATTCGTCGGGAGTGCTAACCACTGGTTTTCTTTGTTGTTTTCTTCGATGGAGGATGGGAGCTAAAGACAACGCACCGATCTGTCGGGCGTAGGCTTTTGTGATTCTCCTAAATTGATTCACTTCCTCGTGAGGAAGGGCGTAAGGTATTTCAGGGTGAAAAGGTTCTTTCTCGGGCTGGGGTGAGTTATCTGTTTAAGGGATACTCAATGTGTGTGGATTGTCTCGTGAAGGACTATCCATGCATGTGGGATGTTACGAATCTGTAGGCTGTTTGAAATGATAGATAAAATATATATTCAGCCATTCATTCTTAGGCCCTCCTTCTAGAGCCAATTTTGTTGATGGGTCGTGAATCCCTTGAATCAACAGTAGGAACCAAACCCACCATTGAGTCCCAATTATACTCTGCAGTGTTTAAAATGGAATGGTTCTCCAGATCTTGCGATCCGACCAATTTATCGATGGGATTTTGTGTTTTCTTGTGAAGGCTCTTCGTTCAGTTAGGATTGTTTTCTTCCGTATTTTCTCTTGGGTGGGGTTGATATGAGAGATGAAATCTAGTATAAACCAAATTGACAAACAATAGGATTATGTTTTAACTACTGGGGAAGAGGTTAAGCTTGGGATAACCCGCTACTCAACATGCAGACAATTACTCTATACCACAGGCCTAGTACTAATACATTAACCATGTGAGAATCCAATTATTGTCTGAGAAACTATCTATCAGAAAGAAAGAACATATGTAATAAGATAATGGCAAGCAAAATAATTCATCTACCATAACCATGCATTACATAATAACACAACGATTTATCTTCATCATTAAAGCAAAGAACATCAAAACATTTCACCAGATAACTTGACAACATAATTAATTGCTCTTACTCATTACTGCATCATTCATGAAACATGATAGGAAGTAGTTCTTATCCAAGTCCAATCACATGCATCTGATGAAAACAGTTTGTCTTTGGTCCAGAAGGACTTCTCAATTCATAGCAGTCTCAAAATAATTCTTAACAACCAAAAAGAAAGAGTTATTACAACAACCATCGACCCTTTGTTAATTGGCTGGTGTCCTTATTTATAACATAAAGTTTTAACTGAAACTAACGACTAATTTTAGTTTAAAAAAAAAACAAAAATCGCCACATGGCGTTATATTCTAACAGATTCTTTAACATTCGTCCTAAGATACTTCTTAGAAAGGGTGAATTCTCTCGTATTCAGTCCAGCTAACAAACAGTTCTTCACAAGTTTGGGCCTATGGAAATCTATGTTGTTCCATCGGGGCCACATATATTCCCCTGATGTCCACTGCATGCACTCGGTACTTTACTAAAATGGAGTTCAGCTACTGTAACATGGTTCAGGCTCTGATCATATGTTCTGCGAATTGTCGTACTTGCCTTGGCTTTGCATCAGATATTTTTGTGAACTCTTTAGTCCATAGCGCATCTTTTTCGGCATGTAGCTTGACCACGTTGCTCAGTTCAATGAAATTATCGGGGGTGCTGAACTCGGGGATCTCGACGTCCTTTATCGCTCTATCGATTTTGCTTCTGTGTTTCTTTTGGGTTCATCGGCGAGATCACGGAGCAAGATTTATTCCGTAATCGGGGAATCTTTCCTGCAATAGGGGTTGATATTGTAATGTCCCCCACCTCTTAGAGAGGTGATGAGGAGACTCAGTGGCCCGGGCACCCTCACTAGGTCATAGTTTTACACTGAAGGGGGAAGTCAATGAAGCTAAAGTTATGTTTTTAAGTTGACTTAAGAAAGGAAAAAGGGATTAAAGGTAAAAGATAACTCAACAGAAGAATAGAATATTAACCCCAGGAGTTAACCTAACTCAACAGAGAATTAGAAGGAAAAGGTATAAGTAAGTGGTTGGGGCGCACCTATCATTCATTTTGGTTTTGGGATTTTCATTTTCTATTGCTCTTGAGCATTCAGTTTGGGGGTTTTGCTGTACAAACCCTTGTGAGCAACTTAGTGGTGAAATATCCACTCACCTTGTTCCACAGCTTGGTCTCGGGGATGAAAGACTCCTCCACACCATTCTAGTCTCAGCTCATCTCCATCCAGTGCTTCAGAAGGTAACAGGCCGTACTGTTCTTGTGATTCCAACAAGGGCGCACCATTGTCTAGAGGGAGGTTCGATCCAGCTTATCCATAGGGCATGGGGCCATTCCGACACTTGGGTTTTGTTTGTAGGGGCATGATCATCAGTTTGAGTACTTTTTTGGAGAGTTATCATCCTCAAATCATTATCTGCAGATTGGGACGTCTTGGAGCCATAGGGGACGTCCTGTGATTCGGAAAAACTCAGATCTAGAGAGATCTGTTTGTGATTTGGTCCTGAAACTTCTTCCACAGGGTTCTCTTAGCCTGATCTACATTCTGGGAGAGTTTCAAGACATTTGGAGTCATATTTATACAAGGACGAGTTGCATTGGGGTTTCAACTATTCATGAGGGCGCAACTCCCTTAGGAGAGCCATCAGTTGGAGCGGTTAAACTTGGACGTTGGGCCTGAAAATTTTGGAGGAGGTTCCCACTGCCCTGATCTATCATTGGGCCGAGTTTGAGCTCATTTGGAGCATCTTGCCATCAGGGTCAAATTTCTTAAGGGTTTTCGTCTTCACTTGGAGCGTGGCACTCTTCAGCTAGAGGGTTTGACACCCAGATCTACTGGGTATTAGTCTTCATTGCTTCTTCAGCCTTTGGAGGCTTCTTTTGTATCGGCAGAGCATTTTGTAGCAGCTCATATATTTTGATTGTACGACCATCTGAGGTTTATGCCAGATCGACCATCTATTGTATTGATTCTGCATAATAAAAAGGTCAGATCTTGCTTGTTCTTCCATATCTTGATTGTGTTATGATCTTCATGTGTTGGATGAATCTTGTATGCACTTAATAACTCAATAAACACCTGCATAACAATAAATCAGTAGTAGTTAGTGACACCAAGCGAAAAAATTGGTTTGGGATCATTACAGATATAGTTTAGTGATCAAGTAATATGAGATAAGGTACTAACAAACATAATGGACCAATACGTACCTGTGGATCTTGTTAGTCTCAATCGTTTAATACTTACGTGATCCCAGTTGCTCCTTTGTATGACCCGAGCTGCCTTTTATCCATGCCTCCGCTCCTCTTTAGTTTAAACGAGTCGCATCGGCGCACCATGGCGTGGCAAACCGAGTACGACGGATATCAGCGTTGGAACCGTCATAGTAGCCCCTTGTCCTTTGGGGCCGAGCAAATATGCTAGAGCTCAGCATGTACGTGTATGCTCCTAGAAGGTCGGCTACCATAGTAAGGAAGTCATTAAATGCCTCTAGAATCCATATTACCAAGTGTGTCAACTATCATTCATCAATAATGGAAGTTGGGGAGTTTAAAGAGATTGGAAAGATCATGTTGCACAGTCTCTGCAACTCCGATCGACGATGCTTTATGCATTATGGATTACATATGACCAACATCTATGACATGTTAAGTCTTTGAGGCATCTCGTCACGAAATGTGAGTGTTATTTTGGCACGCTCTGGTTTGCTCCTTTGTTTGGCTATAAATTCTAGGAATTCTGTGGGGAATTCTATGCATAAGTCGAGTTGATACCTCTGTGACGCTGATCTTGTGCATTTATTTAGGTGAAACTCAGTGTAGTGGTACTTTATCACTTGTGGACGTCCAAGCCACCACGTTGTTGCATTATGGGATCCCCTCCTAACAAGGGATGGGGTTTGTGAGGTAGCTAGATTGCCAGGTCTGAGCCCCAACGTGCTTGGGATTCATTCTTATTGGCTTATAGTGTCCTTGAAGCTTCAACATGAGGTACATAATTTTGTTCAGAGAGGGTGTTAGTGCCTCTAGCATAAGATGGGGTGGAGAGAAGTACACTTGAAGGAGGTATGCTGGAGACCGCGCCCCCATAGGAGCGGACACCACGGAGAAGAGGGAGGCCTAGAAAAGATATGGGAAAAAAGGAGGAAGAGCGCCGCCTAGCTAAGCTGAGTGTACATCCCGCCACTGAGGGGTCTATGACGCTTACTAACTGGTTGCGGCCTGTGGGGACTACCAATAAAGGAAGTGGGGGATGAAAGGGGAGGGTGAAAGCACTGGATCCTCTTGTCAAGAGTTCCATCCAACAGTTAGAGCAGGCCCAACTTGCCATAGCCAAACTCTACCAAGAAAATAAAGAGTTGTGGCGCCAGTTGGTGGTGAAGAACCAGGAGGTATCGGCGTCGCAGGGTCACGAAGGAATCATGGTTTGGTTCCAGAGACAGCTTTGAGAAGCTCAAGACAAAATTGTGTAGTTGCGAGAGGTGTAGAGGATGGCAATGAAAGAGGAAATGAAAACGTTACAAGGTGCGAGAAGTAGTCCAGGAGAGGTTGTGTGTGTAGGGGATGCATAATGGGAGAGTCTTTGCTTTGCATTCCCCGAAGTGACACTTAACATTTCTTCTCTTTTGTTTTAAGGGTTTTGTATTCTCACTGCGACCGGGTCGGTTGGTAAATACATCGACGATATATTTTTGTATGTGGCCCAAGTTTAGCGGGAAAACATTTTTAATTATATGGAAGTTCAAAGCGTCTTGAATGTATCCCATTCCCTTTTGGATGTAAATTAACTGTGTTCTTTATCTGAGTTTTTCCGCGCAAATTATGGGATTTTATAATTGTTATTATTGCATTGTAAATTTGTTTATATGTTCTCTCTTAAAACTTCCGATATCGATTGACGTTGACGTGGCTTATTAACCTGGGGTTACCTAAAGTATTTTAACATAAAATTTAGCATTCAGATGGTGGATAAGGATTGCACTTAGGGGCTCTACTAACGTCGAAAGCACTAAAGGAAAAAAGATATTGCGACTACCTATACTTGGGTGGCATTAGGGATCGGTAATTTAAAATGTAAAATTTAATGTGTATTTTATTTTGTAACCCCCCGACATTGAAATCGCGTCGGGTGTCGGAAGTTGGTGATACCTCTCTTTTCTTTGCGCGTACCTTTTCATTTTCCTGCCGAAGCCAAACAGGTCAGTCTTCGGTGATACCCCTGTCGAAGTTCAATCGTAAAAATAAATACTTTCATCTGTCGACGTCGATGAAGATCAGTGTTCGGCTATTTTAAACTTCTCAAATGATTTTCATCACCTTTAATGTTTACCGATGTTGAATTCCTAAGCGCGTTGGGGAAAGATTTAGTGTGTCGATTCCTTAAGTAGCTTGTTCAGGACTGTTCAATGTTTAATATGATTCTTTGTTGTATGTTCAGGCAAACTTTAGAAAATTCAAACATGAAACATAAAAAATAAGCGCAGGTACCAGTTTCATATTGAAGTCAAAACAGACAGTGCAAAGGATCGAGTGGTACCCAAAAAGTAAAAAAATTGAACATACACTTGTAGGGTGTGTTGAGTGCTCAAAAGGTGGTAGGGTGGTGCTAGGGAGGATGCAGTCCTCTAAATTCTAGTTGGTGCTAGAAGATATTTTGGGAGTTGGTGCTTCCATCTAGTGGGTGCTAGAGAAACCTAGGATTTGGTGCTTCCATCTAGTTGGTGCTAGAGAAATCTGAGAGTTGGTTCTCTCTGCAAGTTGGAGCTTTCTATCAGAGGTTGTAGTCTCATATTTGAGTTGGAGCTCAAAGACTGTGATGTACATGTAAGTTGGAGCTTGATTGACATCCTAAGAAGAAGAGGTTTTCACCCTTTATGGGTTTCCTTAGGAAAATCAGTGTCTCTATGTATTCTGTGTGATTGATCATTGTATATCTATACATGTTAAGTTATCAAAAACACATTAAATAAAAATCTAGAAAGAATCAGAAAAACAGGAAAAGTTTCAATCTTATATACATAACTGATTCACCCTCCTTGTCAGTTATATTTCCAACGATTGGTATCAAAGATGATTTATTTGATCAAAGGTAGATCCATAAGCTTGAACATGACTAGTCATGATGGACGTTCAACTAATAGACCCCCTCTATTTGATGGAGCAAACTTTTCCTTCTGGAAAATAAGAATGAGAACACATTTAATGTCTTTGGGTGTTGATGTTTGGGATGTTGTTGAAACGGGATATGTGAAGCCTGTAGTCTTGGCCTCAAAAGATGATAAGATGGAGTTTAGATTTAATGAAAAAGCAATGAATGTCATCCTCATTGGACTTGCTGAAGCCGAGTTTTTCAAAGTCATGCACTGTGATTCAACAAACGTTATGTGGGACAAGATGATAAGTAGTTATGAAGGTAATGAAAAGGTGAAAGACGAAAAAATTTAGACTCACATACTGAAATTTGAGAAGTTAAATATGGATGAAGATGAAATTATCAGTAAGTACTTCTTATGTATAAAATAACTTGTAAACACTATGAAAGGCCTAGGTGAAACAATAGATGAATCTTTTCTAGTCCAGAAAATATTAAGATTTCTTCCTGATAGATTTAACTCAAAGGTCTCTGCTATAGAGGAAATAGTTGATCTCAAAAAATTGACACTAGATCAACTTCTTGGAACCCTAACTTCTTATGGAATGAGAATCACCAAAGGTAAATCCACTACAAGAGAGGCATATTTTAAAGTAGAGAAAAACACAGACTCCAATATATATGAGATTGAATCAAATTTTGTGAGAAGACTGAAGAAAGGATCAGGCAAATACAAAGATAAACTGCCCTTCAAATGTTTCAACTGTGGTAAGATAGGTCATTTTGCATCTAAGTGTCCTCACAAAATAAAGGATTAGACATATGACGATGAAGAGAAGCACAAACACAAGAAGGTCTATAAAGAGAATAATTTTAAGAAGAAAATCTTTTGTGTAAACAATGATGATGATCCCTCAGATGATGAAAGTAGTGACTCTTCTATTGAAGATAAAATAAATGATATCATGCTAATAGCTTTAGAAGATATAAAAACTGAAGATATAGAAAGTGAGTTCGCTGATTGTGAAGTAGTAGTAGATCTTGAAGGATAACTTATTAGTGCCATGGAAGAGATTGATAGACTCAGAGAAAAGAAAAGAAAACAAAAACAATTATTACTCAGGTATGAGAAAACATGCAATGAACCATCTAAATAAATTACTCCGTTGAAGGTTAAGTTAGAAAAAGATAAGAAGATTGAAGACATCCTCAAACAACAATTAAAGGAAGCCGAAACAAAAGGTGAAAAATTGGAAGTTGAAGTAGTGACTATCAAAAAAGATCTAGAGACATTTCAGGCCTTATATCATCAGAAGCTGACAAGTATTAAATCCTCAGAAGGATTAGCCTCCATTATGAATCAACAAATAAATTCAAAGTTGAAAACTGGTTTGGGTTATGAAGAGGGATCAAGTAGTGGTCAGATAAGAAACAAATAATCCACCAAGTTTGTCAAATATATAACCATTGACAACAAAAAACCTGTAGAAGCAAAGGAATAGAATCAACCACCAAGGAGGAGTGAAGGAAAAGCTACCAGAACTGAATCTGTAGAATAAAGAAATAATACACCCTCTGCTCAAGGAAATCATCAGCATGGAAGAAATCAACCTGCTCAAAGAAGACAACAATTTTCCAGGTACAAAGATTTTTTCTATGGATATTGTTTTTACTTCTCTAACTTTGGCCACAAAGCTGTAAATTTTTCTTTAAGATTTAGACATGAGCAATCAAGGCAACCAAGGAATAAATATCTTCCACAACAAACAATGAGACAACCAAGTAAAAAACAACCATAGACTGCAAATCATGTGATGGCTGGGAAAAGGATGCATATTACACATAACAATTGTTATGATCCCTTATTCAATGAACCAAAATGTTACATTTGCCATAATTATGGACATAAAACTGCAGAGTTTCTCTTAAAAAACTATAAGCCAGATTCAAATCATAGACCCGAAAACGTCAAGGTTTGGAAGAAGAATGAAGATAACAAGTGTGGATTAGTGTTATCATCTCAAAGACAAAAAGACACCTGGTATATTGACAATGGATGCTCCAGTCATATAAAAGGTGACAAAAGTAAGTTCCTATTACTCAAAGAAAATAAATCAGGGAGTGTGACCTTTGGAAATGATGCTCCAAGAAAGATCAGAGGTAAAGGTCTAGTAAGCTTAAGTAATGGAAGAAGAAAATCTCAAAATGTATTATTTGTTGATGGTTTAAAGAACAATCTTGTTAGTGTCAGTCAGATATGTGACAGAGGATGTGAAGTCACTTTCACTGCCAAGAATTGTAAAATAAAGACAGTAAACATAGGAGAGCTGATTGCAAAAAGGGTTAGAACTGAAAACAATGTATATGTTATGAAGGAAGATAAGGAGAAATGTCATTTAAGCAAACTTGATGAAAGTTGGTTATGGCACAAAAGGCTTGGACACCTAAATTTTGATCATATTGTCAAACTGAATAATGAAGGCACTGTGAAAGACCTTCCAAGAATATCTAAGCCTAATAACTCTGTATGTGAATCCTGTCAAATGGGGAAGATGACTCGTGCTCAATTCAAATTGAAGAGTTTCGCATCTTCAGAGAAACCACTTCAAATTGTTCATATGGATCTGTGTGGACCATCACGAAAGGAAGGAACTGGAGGATAACGCTACTTAATGCTAGTCATTGATGGCTTCTCCAGACTTACGTGGGTTGCCTTTCTGAGAGAAAAGTATGATGCATTTGAGAATTTCAAAAAGTTTAAGGCGTTAGCTAACAATCAGACATGAAGGAAGTTAAATTCAATTTGCTCAGACAGGGGAGGAGAATTTTTGTCAAGAGAGTTCAAAGAATTATGTGAAAGACATGGAATTAAAAGAGAATATACTATTCCAGGTACTCCTCAACAAAATGGAGTTGTAGAACGCCAAAATAGATCAGTTCAGAAGATGGAAATGGATATGATGAGTGAAAGGGACATTTCACAAACCTTCTGGGTGGAGGGTGTTCACATGACCATTCATATTCTAAACAAATCACATCTAAGTCCGAACAGTGATAAAACTCCATATGAGTTGTGGTTTTGTCGACCTACATCAATCAAGCACTTCAAAGTATTTGAAGGTAAGTGCTACCTCAAGAATAATGATGATCATCTGGGAAAATTTGATAGTAGAGCTGACGAAGGTATCTTCTTAGGATATGCAACGAATAGTAAAGGATACAGATGCTTTAACAAAAAAATCCATAAATTAGTAGACTGTATTGATGTTCAAGTTGATTGAGAAGCTCTTGTAAAAGATCAATAGAGAATAATCACTAAGTCGGATGAAAAATATGACGAGAATAATGAAGATAAAGAACAACAAATCTCAGAGTCACAAGAAGATGATGAATCAGGTGGAGAAGAGACACCCAGACAAGAAGAGTCAGGACAACAATCAACATCAAATCCTTCCTCCAAAATTACTCAAAAGAACCATCCTGAAAGTCAGATAATTGGTGAGAAATACAAAGGTGTAAAAAGCAGGAGAAGGATAGTCAAAGACACTGGGAAATCACATATAGCCTTCATATCCATGGTGGAACCTAAGAACTTTAATGAAGCCAATAAATATGTAAATTGGTTAGAATCAATGAATGAGGAACTGGACCAGATTGAAAAGAATGACACTTGGGAACTCGTTCTTAGGCCAACAAATAAAAACGTGATAGGATCCAAATGGGTCTACAAAAACAAGATGAGTGAGAAAATAAATATTGTAAGAAATAAGGCCAGATCGGTTTGCAAAGGATATGCTCAAATAGAAGGACTAGATTTTGATGAAACATTTGTGCTTGTAGCAAGATTAGAATCTATTAGAATGTTTCTTGCCTATGCGTGTCATAAACAGTTTAAAGTCTATCAAATGGATGTCCAGTCATCTTTTCTAAATGGATATCTAAAAGAAGAATTCTATATGGAACAACTAGAGGGTTTCCAATTGTTAGATAAACCTGACTTTGTCTGCAAGATGAAGAAAGCCTTATATGGGTTGAAACAAGCTCCTTGTGCCTGGTATTATAGACTGGATAAGTATCTTCAAGACAAAGGTTTCAAGTGAGGAACAATTGACAACAATCTATATATCAAAACAAAGGGTAAATATTTGCTCATTATGTTGGTCTATGTAGATGACATCATCTTCAGAAGAATTACTGCTTCATTGGTACAATGGTTGGCTTCTGCCATGTAGTCTGAATTTGAAATGTCTATGATAGGGGAAATGTCATTTTTTCTTGTTCTGCAAATTACTCAGAGGCCTGAAGGAATATTTACTTCTCAAGAGAAATGTCTAAGAGAAATGTTGAAACGGTTTCAAACGAAAAATTTTACACCTATGAGCACACCTATGGTCACTGGATGCAAGTTAAGCAAGGATGATGACTCACCTGATGATGATCAGAGTTCATATAGGTATATGATAGGCAACCTATTGTACATCACAACATCCCATCCAGACATAATGCATGATGTTGGAATGGTAGGAAGGTATTAGGATGCACCTAAACAGAGTCATCTGTTAGCTGTCAAAAGAATATTCAGATACTTGAAAGGAACAATGAAATATGGCCTATGGTATCCTAGGAATCAGAATTTTCAACTATCAGTCTATTCAGATGTTGATTGGGCTAACTGTGTGGATGAAAGGAAAAGCACGAGTGGAGGTGCATTCTTCTTATAAGATTCTCTTGTAGCATGGTTGAGCAAGAAGCAAGGTTCCATTTCCTTATCGAATAATGAAGCCGAATACATTGCAGTTTCCACTTGTTGTACCGAAGTATTATGGATGATTCAAACACTTGCAGACTTGGAGGTAAAATACTAGTGCGATTAGTGTGTCAAAGAATCCTGTATTTCACTCCAAGACCAAGCAAATAACCATAAAGTATCACTTATTAAGGGAATAGGTAACCAACATTGTTGTTTCTTTGAATTATATTCCATCCAAAGATCAGATTGTTGATATCTTCACTAAACTGCTTGCAAAATCTCAGTTTGAGTATCTACGCCAGAAGTTGGGCATGACCCTGTTATCAAGTTAAAATAATCTATCTGATCAGGGGGAGCACATAATCACTCTCTGTTTTATTTGAAAATGATTTCAAAGGGGGAGAAAAAGGTGTTGTATGTATGCTATAGTTGGAGGTCTAAGAAAAATAGTGCATCCTTTCAGGGTTGCCATCATTTCCAAAGGGGGAGATTGTTGGCATGTTTACAGGAAGAATGTGATTGTCATTGATGGAAAGAATAGAAGAACACCAAACGTCGAGAGCACAGAAGACGAGAAATCTCAAAAGAGATAGCGGTTTCCAGAAGTGCAGACGAGGTCCAAGAGATGGACTCGCAGGAGGAGCAAAGGTCAAGACCTGTGAACACCTAGAAAACCTTCGAAGTCAGAGAGATCAAAATCTCAGGAGGAAGAGCGACAGTGGTCGTTGGATCACCAATCCAGACGAACAACAACCATCAGATTGAATTAATGGAAGGATAGGATAAGAGGGGCAAAAACAATTGAGAATTTGATCATCTAAATTTCCGTCAGCTATCGGATTTATTTGAGTGGAAGGATAGGATAAGCAAGAGACGTTGATCTAAGATCTTGATCAATGGAAAAAATTATTTTCGGGTCTAAAGATGTGAGGAGGTTACACTCCGGAGAAATCACTTTGAGAGTTTTAGTTTGAGATCTGAAATCCCCGAAGTTTGGCGAGCCGGAATAAATGTCATCCAATAGATCATTTTAAAGTGGAAGGACACAATAAGCTAGAAAAGTAGCATCGCAGAAAGATCGATCCGTCAATCTAAGAACATGATTGGCGAACAACATTTATTTTCGGTCTAAAAGTTACGAGGAGGTTACTGTTCGGGGATTCTCACTTTGGAAGAATTGGCGACTTGAAAAGTTGAAATACCCGAAGTCACGAAGGTAGAAGTCCCAAAGTTAATGAGGATCCATGTCAGCAAGACTACATCAACAAGGACATGTGGCACAATCAGACAATGACAAGTGTCAAGTTGATTCGACATATCAGGTATGTGCAAATCACAAATCACAAATCCAACTAACACATGGCAGCTACTAGGATCATGACACGTCATCAAGTGATGTAAGTAAGTGATGTCACTCCCAAAGTATTACTTTGGGAAATTTACCACCAACACTTGCCCAAATTTCTGAAGTCCCGAAGTGGTTTGGGGTCGTCCATCGTCAAGGAGGACAGGTGGCATGAGATCCACAACTTTAGAAGTTTATGGATGGGGAGAATGTGAAAATCGTCGAAGAAAAATATCTACCGTTGATCTTCAAGGGGAGTACGTGTCAGCTGATCTAAGATTTCAGAGAAATCTCACTTTAAGGATTTCCAGTTGAGACTTGAGAATTTTGAAGTCCAGAGACGCGAAAGGATCATGACTGTTGATCTGAAAGGGACACACGTCAGTGGATTGTTAGCTCTAGGAAAAATAAAAGGAAGGTTGAAAGGTTGGAAAGTTGAGATTTTCGAACCCCGAATACTTGAAGGGATCATGACCATTGATCTAAAAGGGACACATGTCAGTGGATTGTCAGCTCTGGGAAAAATAAAATGAGGGTTGAAAGGTTGGAAAGTTGATATTTCTGAACCCCAAATACTCGAAGGGATTGCGACCGTTGATTCGAGAAGACCACACGTCATTAGATCATGGACTTCGGGTAAAATGCTCTGGAAGAAAGCAGAGTTTGAGAATCGAGACTCCTGAAGCCTGAAAGGCGAAATCGATCTCATTCGTTGGTTTGGAGGGCCACATGTCACTTAGTCGATGAGACTAAGGATCACGCGTGGACGGAGGAAAGAAGGTAGGAAAAGACAATAGATTAGATTGTTGATCGAGGGAATCTGTCAGAGATTGCGAGATCAACGATCACGCCTGATTGTGGGATCAGAAGTTGCTCGAAAGTTAATGTTTTAAGGGTGGGAAACAATTGAAACCACGGTATCGGAGAAGGGGTACGTGGCAGATGGAGGTATATTGCAGGGAGAAAAGCAGTTAATCCCAAACCACTGTTGGATGCACCCATAATCGTTTTCTTACGCAAGGACGTAGCCCGAGGTCACATGCAACAGAGGGCTAATGAGAAGAGAGCTTGCACCCGCAATCACATGGTCATGTGAAGTTAATTGCCCAAGGTCATATTGGAAATTAGGGAGCTAGTGCTCACTAGACCAAGAACGCGAAGCACCTTTTGAATAGGTGTATGGTCACCACCAGAGGTCAAATGAAGGCAGGGACTTAGAATCCAAAGAAGACAAAAAGATGACTAGCTGTAACTACCAGAGAAGACGAAGAATTTCAACTGATAGAGAAGCAAAATATTCTCAGGATAACTGCTAGAGAAACCAAAGAACCTTGAATAACGACCAGAGAAGATGAAGAGTTCACATGATGATCATGTAGATGACTTGACGTGTGAAAGACATGCAGAATAGAGAAGGGACGAAGTATCTCTCGGAGAGTGATTCATGTGGGTAGGACAAGATGCAGTGCATAATCTGAAGGGGAGATCTGTGGCACAATAAAGAGTATGCAGAGGCAACACATAACATAAAAGGAAAAAGAGAAAAAATAGGTGATGTTGTGCGCAGGAGGAAAAAGAGCAGAGCATAGAAGTTGAACGATGAAGAAGAAGAACAAAGTGTAGAAGTTGAAGAAGGCAGAGGAGACTTGGAGTCGTAACAGACCATATCAGAGACAAAGAAAGTAAGTAAATTTTTATAAGATTCATTCAGGGTGGTAGGGTGGTGCTAGGGAGGATTGCAATACTCTAAATTCTAGTTGGTGCTAGAAGATATTCTGGGAGTCGGTGCTTCCATCTAATGGGTGCTAGAGAAACCTGGGAGTTGGTGCTTCCATCTAGTTGGTGCTAGAGAAATATGAAATTTGGTGCTCTCTGCAAGTTGTAGCTTGCTATCAGAGGTTGTAGCCTCATATTTGAGTTGGAGCTCAAAGACTGTGATGTACACGTAAGTTGGACCTTGATTCACATCCTAAGAAGAAGAGGTTTTCACCCTTTATGGGTTTCCTCAGGAAAATCAGTGTCTCTGTTTATTCTGTGTTATTGATCATTGTATATCTATACATGTTAAGTTATCAACAACACATTAAATAACAATCTAGAAAGAATAAAAAAATGGGAAAAGTTTCAATCTTATATACATAACTGATTCACACCCCCCTCTCAAATATATTTCCAACAAGATCTTCTCTTTCTTCTAGGGATGAAATATTAGGAACAAATCTCATTGGAGGAGACCTTAGTACTTTTGGAATAATGACGGGTTCTTTCATATTTTCTCCTAACCCTTTAATAATGTTCACTATTTCATCAATTCACAGAAAGTAAGCTAGAATATCTTCATCTTCCTTCATTTTCAACTATTCAAATTTATCTCTATAAGTTTGAAGCTTGACCCCTTTGAATTTGGCATACCCTTCATAGACATTTTGAAGTTTGTCCCAAATATCCTTTGTAGAGTCGCAATGCATAACCTTGACATATAATGAACTAGCTAGGCCACTCAGAATAGCATTCATACCCCTTGAAATTTTTTCACTGAGTTTATTTCCATCTTTATCTGTTGGGGGATTGGAAGGAGATATGTATCTGTCTACTACTGCTTTACATACATCAAATCCCTATGCTTGCAAAAACATTTTCATCCTTCTATTCCAAAAGGAATAGTTCTGACCATCAAACACTGACGTTCCATTTTTAGTGCACTCCATGATCTACCTTCCAGTTGTTAAATTGTTATTGAAGGAACCTGCTCTAATACCAATTTTTTGAATATTCACCCATATTGAGAGCGGGGGGGTGAATAAATATTGAGCACTTTTTACCACTTTTAATTAAAATATGTAATCATCAAGTTTTTCAATTAGTTATCACTTATGATTGCATTCAATGTATCATAAACATATAACCATAAACAATGCATCACATCATAATCACATATACACAGTACACCAAACTTTTACATGGAAACCCAAATGGGAGAAAACCACATAATGCTTTCTTATATATCAAAAGATTACATTCATAAGAAGCACCAACTTCCAAATTTTCCAACAGCAACTGAAAGGAGGCCCCACTCCCCTATTTACATGCTCCAACCTAAAGGAAGCTATAACTCCTCAAATTCTCCGGCTCCAACTAGAAGGAGGCTCCAACCCCGTGATTTACAAGATCTAACCTGAAGAAAGCTCCAACTAGAAGGAGACTACGATCCCCTGATTTACAGGCTCCAACCTGAATGAAGCTCCAACTCCATGTATTCTCTAGCTCCAACCAGAAAGAGGATACAACCCCCTTTCCTTGCCCCTTCCTCCCACCCTAAAATATAAGTGTAGACTCAACCTGTCATTGACACTGTCACTGATAATCAACCTGCCATTGATAATCAACATGTCATCCAACCTGTCACTGATAATCAACCTGTCATTGATAATCAACCTGCCATCCAACCTGTCACTGTCCCTGTTATTGTCTCTTTCATTGTCACTGTCACTTTCACTGCATCTGTCACTGATAATGATATATCATCATCAATATCATCATCAACAAAAAAAATATCTAGGGTAAAATCATGAAGATGGGTAACACTTTTGCTTGTTTTATGACAAAAAAAACTGTATTTTCACAAGTTCTTCAACTTCCGGCATACAAAATTATTTGTTTTATTTAGAATTTCACTTTACAGTAAAAACAAAACTTGTAAATAATTTTGTTATATTTCTAATGACTATTTTTCAATTTTTTTTTATCAAGATTTGATATGTCAATTTGACAA
>JZKD02S2013599.1:246679-279364 GCA_000966675.3 Picea glauca
TCTTGATGAGTCATAGTTGATGAGTAGTTGATACATGATTGGTACATACTTGGTACATGGTTGGAGGCACTTGTTAGTAGTATTGTTGACACATGGTTTATGGATGATGTAGCATTCTTGGATTATTAGAAGCACATATTGATCTTAGTGATGATTATGAGTTGTTGTGTTATGCTTGGTTGATGAACATCTTTGAGAGTTGTCTTGGTGATTGATATTGGTGAGTAGATATGATTTGGTTGATAAGATTGATGAGACAGGTTGTTGTGATAGGTTTTTTGGACAAGTTGTTGTGACAGGTTATTTGTACATGTTTGGTGCATGGTTGATGCACTTGTTTATGGTACAGGTTGATTATAGTTTGTTTGGTATAGGTTGGTGCATGGTTGATGCACTTGTTTATTGTCACATACCCACTACAACAAAAATAAATTTTTCTCTCTTCCTCAAGGGATAGAATCCCCAAATTCCTACGGGGGCCTAGCGCAGGCTAGATCTTCCCTTATCCACCTCCATGTGATCGTTGATTATGAACATAGGCCAAGCCAAGAGGTGCCTTTTGCATTTCGTGACTCATCGATGCAAGAGAGTCAAGTCTTTCGACTCTTCAAACCCTGAAACCCGAAATCTTATCTTCGATGAGATCGACGGCTGCAAATCTCCCCTTGTTCCGACGGTCCTGGCCATATCGGGATTTCGGTAACTGGGAGTTTGAAATGCAATGAACCAAACCACTGGTCACTCCTTTCCCTGAATTCTGAAATGGGAATTCGTGTATGAGATCAATGACCCTCATTGATCTGAATCTAACGGTCACTAACCCTCCTGAGCTTAAGGGTGTTGAAAAACACTCAGTCTTAATCGTGCATCGGGGTTTCGTATACCATAATTTTGTGACTTGCGAAGATGAGGGGTCTTTCCCTCTGGTTTCCTGGATGCTGAAATGCCAAAACTTATTCACACTAAACTGGTTGATCCATAGAGCGCATCGGGGTTTTGTATACCCGGATTTCGTGACTCACGAAGATGAGGGGTCTTACCCTCTGGTTTCCCGGATGCCGAAACGCCGAAAGTTATTCGCACTAAACCGGATCAACCACAGAGCACGTTGGGGTTTCATATACCGGTATTTCGCGACTTGCGAAGATGAGGGGTCTTGCCCTTTGGTTTCCCGGATGCCGAAACGTCGACCAACAACCACGTGTCCCTCCGATGGATGGTTGCGACCTTTAGCCACGATCAACAGATGTGATCTTTTCGGGATGATCAACGGTCGCGATTAAATCCTAGCTTCCTCCTTTTGGGGAATTTGGAAGAGTCTTCACTCTTGTTTCCCAGTGCCAAATCCCCAATGGACGGTTCTGAATACTTCAGGACTTTCAGGACTTTGACAAGTCCTCTCTCCCCTGCATGCACCAGGTTAAACCTCGTGTACCTTTTTTGGATCCGACGGCTATCGGTCCCCTACGCTCGATCTGATGGTTCCATTCTATTCTTCTGCACACTCTTCTCGGGCTGTCTGGACGTAGGCTCCAACGGTCCAGATTTTTCCCTACGAATCGGTGATTCGCCTTTCAGGACTTTGGGGAAATCCTCACCTCTATTTCCCCAAATTGAACCAACAGTTCAGATTTGATTTCGATCAAGGCCTCTATCACTCCTGAGCTTTCATATGCTTTGAAACCTCCAAAGGGTTTCTCGACCTCTGCACTCCATGCAGGGTTCTTGCACACATCGGTGCGATCCTTCCTGAGCTTGTCTAGGACTTAAGGAGTTCTGGGTTTGGTTTTCCTCACAGAGAGCCTGTGCTGATATGCACTACCTCTCCTGAGCTTAACAAACTTCATCCTCCAAGGGACTCTAGACAATTAGGAGGGTTGGCATGCGTACATGAAACTGTGTCCAAGGTCAACGAACACACAGTTCATGACTCTGGCTTATACCTCCACGGGACATAAGCATTTACGAGTATAAAAATCATCTCCTAACCATATAATTTCTTACTGGCCTAGTTATACAATCAAGAAGAAATAGGGGAGATACAGTATATCCATTAAGAAATATGCACAATTCCTGAAACATACACAGTATAACCAATTCATACACAGTTACGACTAAATTACACAGGGTAGGAAATCGCTTATCTATTACAAGTTGCCGCCAACCAACTAACTGTGGGTGTTCATCCTTCCACCCAACCATAGGCACAGAGGCATTCATTCTTAGCACTCTGTCCACCCCTGTGCCAAGCCATGATATCACCAAGGAATTCTCACACTTCTCGAGGGTTCTTCCTCCGTTTCCGCTTCTGTTTGGGTCTTGTTCTCTGTAACTTAGAGCTTTCTCTCTCGGTTATGGCCTCGGTGAGGTTTCTCATATGCTCCTCTGCATCAATCTCACGGCCTTCAGTTCATGACTCGCTAGAGAGATCTGCGCATCTCCCTTGCGAGCTTACGCTCTTTTTTTCTGGTGTCTCCTCTCCCATGTGTATCCCTCTTACCTTGGAAGGTTTGTCGACCTATCATGTTCCTTCTGTCAGAAGGAAGCTCAGGTCTGCAGGTCACTGCGGTACTTCGAGCTGACAACCCATGTTTCCATTCATGGGGGTGGTTGATTGTTCAACCACCAGTCCTTTCTTCATTAAATGATTTCTTTCCTTGGGATTCGAAGGAGGTTTTTCATCCTTATCAAGGGAAATTTGGGGTTATTTGTCATAATGAACCCTGTCTTATAGTTTTCACATTCTTCCTCTAGTGATATCATGGCCAGTAATTTCAAGGATTCACCCCCACAGTTAGTTATTGGCAACTCGAACAATAATACATTTACATTGTCCTCATGCATTAGCATGGTAGTTCCTATTTTATGATTAATTACAAATTGGGGGAAACAGGGTGTTACAATTCCCTCCCCCTTAAAGGAACACCATCCTCGGTGTTCTTTCTGAAAAACACCTATCATGCCTTTCTCATTCAGCCACTTCAAAAGTCTTGAACTTCGTCCTCGGTTAGGTCCTCTTTCAGGATCTTAGTCTTTGTCATTTGCCTTCAAGAATTCTTGGACAACAAGCACATTAATCGCAATTTTGTGAGAAAACATCTTATTGTTGTTCAAAATTCAAAAGGAAATTTTCATAATCTTAGCACAATACTTATCTGTGCAGTTTGTGGATCTGTATCCACATGGTAGTTTTGTTATCCATGCTCATCGCTTTCCTTGAAATACCCATTGGGTGCATGATTCCAATTCAATAGTTCACAAGAGCTATCATGATTTCATCTTCCTTTCCAAGGTTTTTCCGCACGGGAAACTACCCACTGTGTGCATGATCCCAATAGTTTACAATAATTATTAAGGTCTCCTCTTCCTTGCGGTCACTCACCCTCCAGGCCCAGGCTCAAGCATCCCCTTCACTAATATACAATCCCTTGGGCGATCCATCTTTCCCTGTCAAGGTTTTCTTTCACAGGAAATTTTTTAGAGAATCTATCGAGTCTTACAGTCGAGGCATCCCTCAGACTTTCTTTGCTGAGGTGTACCTCCGGCTTGTGTTACCTCAACACAATAATTTTTCAGGCGATCATGTCTTATCACGGGGTTTTCATGGCTCAGTTGTAGCCATGTTCATCATATTCAATTTTGACAACCCTCATCTGTCCTTTCTGGACATGTCTTTTCTTCTCACATGTATCACAGGTATACAAAATTCATGAGACATCATTATAAATTCTAACTTTCAGAATTTTATTACAAATCTGTCGCCCACAGATTTTCCAATCTCACGATTTGTTTTCATATTTGTTCCACACAGGAACCGGATTCATAATTATGGGACTTTCCTTCCCATAATGGTTTGGCTCAGCAAGCAATTGGCCTTCCTTATGGGCTTACAATGCTGCCATATCCAAGACCCCTTTGCTTCCTACACTTTCAACTTCAATCGGCCAAACAACTTGTTAGCTTTTCCATGCATATACATTTTATTGCACCTTTACAACATCGTCACAACAATTTCAGAATTGTGCATACTTACCAATTAAATTACTTTCTCAAAAAGGAGATACCATTCCTTGTAGTTTGGCTCAGCAGGCAATTGGTCTTCCTTATGGACTTACAACACTGCCATATCCAAGACCCTTTCCTCCCTGCAATTTCATTCCTCGGATAATCAAATTGTTAGTTCTCATGCACATACATTTTTATCGCACCTTTTCAACTTCATCACAACAATTTCAGAATTGTGCATACTAATAATCAAACTCACTTTCTCAAAAGGAAATACCATTCCTCACAGTTTGGCTCAGCAGGCAATCGGTCTTTCCTATGGGCTTACCGGACTTCCATATCCATGACCCTTTGCTTCCTGCAATTCATTCTTTCCACAACCAAACAAATTGTTAGTCTCATCTCAACATACCAAACTTTTCAAAATGTAATTCAACATTTCAAAAGGGTTTTAACAACCAATATCCATGGCCACATTCATACCCAAATGCACTCTTGCATTTATTTCAAGTTTGTCACACTTTATGATAGGTTATTGGCCATGGGGTGTTCGAATTTAACTAACCTTTTCCTCATATGGTTTATTTGTTTTCTTTCATTCTTACAACAGGACCATGCTTCCTGCTATAGGCCGATCACGATCCCAAATTAGTACACGTGAAACTTAAAAGTTTCGCATGAATGCACTCAAGAATTATGCCTTCATTAATAACCAGGGTGCCAACACTCATGGCCACCCAAATTTGGTTTTCTCTAACACCTATACAATGTGAGTAGAAATGTTGGAAGGTCCTCCTTCCTCAATGGGAAATCCATTTTCTGTCCTTTATGCAAATATGCATTTCCTTGAAGTAATTTCATGCAACGTGCTATCTATGAGCACTTTTGTTTCCAATCGTTCCTTGATTGGTCCATGTATTCATGAAATATCAGTTCATGAATTCTTCTGAGGGTTACAGTCGGTCTTTACTACTAGAGGTTCATGCCTCCATCATTCAGGTTCTCCTTCCTAAATCATACCCTACTTGGGTATCCATGGCATACCACTGCCCTTTCAATTTTCATGCATAACATGAGATAGTAAAATATTTCAGAAGGGGTTCTTACCAAATCCCTCCATACCTTGTGCCACATAGGCATGAATATCTTTATACCGATTCTTGGCTTCTAGCACTCTCTTTCTGATCTCTACCTCATCAACAGTGCTTTAGCGGGATTTTCACAGTCCTGTCAACAATATTTCGACCGCAGCCTTGCCATGGTCACCCTCTACTTGAGGTTGTTCATTATTGGCAACTGTCTATCTCAACAGTTCCAATCTTATTTCTTTATACACATGACATACACCATAGGCACATTAGTCGTCATGTAAATTAAAATGAAAGTACCATAGCATTTAAATTAATAAAATATTTTTGGACATGTCCCAGCATATCCGTATGTACTTGATCACACTATCCTTAATATTTTCATGAGTGCAACACAACAATTCTCAATCGTTTTCACAGTATTACAACCATCATCACTATGGTGTCAAAACATTTACGTTCATCAATGTACTAGATTTCTCATCCCATAGAAAACATAATACACAGCAAGGAAATAATTGAGGACTCTCCCCTTCTTCCAATTCTTTCTACATCGCCTGGGACTTTTCAGCCTAGCCGAGTTATTTCTAAGGCCTCACTGTCTCTTCTCTACTTTTGCAATTCTACTCCCTGTTGGGATCTTCCTGCTCTTTTCCTTGAGCCACCTTGGTTAAGCCTCACCCTAACCCTTTTTGGGATATCGCAACATGCTTTAATAGAAACTCTTTGCTCATAATGAATCATGAACATGTGCATCCTACACACTTCCATTCAGTTATCAGAATGGTCAATATTCAGTTGTTAGTCTTCTATTAATTACATGATTCTTTCAAAATGTAATCCAGGATTCTTATATATGGACAGGCCTTGCAGCCCATTATCCATCCTTCAACAATTATTCGGGTTGTGACTATATTCCTCTGACAGAGTCCTTATACAATTCCTCCACCGGGAACTCCTTCGGTATGCAACTTCCTTGTTGCATATAATCCATCACTATCTGTGATGGCTTCAAGCTCGAATTAGCTTTAGCTTGTTAATAAGCATTCTTTAAGGGACATAGACATACCTTTCTGGTATGTATTCCAGATTATTCATCCGCACAGGTTCTAGGTTTTTTCTAACTTACATCCACGATGTACTTAGCTATACTTATAATCGTAAGCCTATGTGCAGTTTCCATAGGTATAATTTACAACCCACATGCATCTTTACTGTTAAGATCGGTCAATTCAGATTCATTCACAATCCTTCTCATGTGATGCTCAAAGGCGTAATCATTTGTATCTTATTATGACAAGAGAGAATCTTTGCTCATTTACCCTTTCATCTAATTATATTTGTACTTCCTGAGGAAATGGAATAAATTCCCCTCAGGCTATTATTTGGAACAAAACTTTCATGACTCCCCAGAATGGAGTCAGCTATGCCTCCATGGTATTCATTTAATCTGGACAAGAGCAATACTTGCTTCATGTTTCACTCATCAGGGCAATCATATTGGGCCTCTAGTATACTTATACTCTTACATCATACATGTGCATTACTTGCACGTTTAATATCATTCATACCTTACCAGTATTAATATCAGGCTTCCTATTATGAAGCTTCACAATGCATTAAAATCATGCACTCAAGTACACTTGAACATAGATAAGTATTCATCATACTAGTTCACGCCTTCTCCTCAGGTGACCACCGATGGTGACCATGATCCAAACTAAAAGGCACTTCGCATTTCACGATTTCGGGATTCCTGTTGCAAGGGACTCTGGTTCCTCGATCCCCAAAATCTGAAAACCCGAAAGACCGAGGCTAAGGTTTTCTTGGCTCTTTTATTCACATGACCCTTCACACGGAACCTAGGGTCAACTCCTAGACACGCGTCAGGATCCCGTGTTTCGGCGAATCTGCGGACAATGCTCCACTGTTTCCCAAACTTATGATCCTTGAGGGTCCGACAACCTGGATCCCATGGTCCAGATCTCTCTGCCAATCAACGGTTCTGATCAAATCTCGACTTTCCACCTTTCGAGATTCTGGCGGAGTCTTCACCTCCTAACTCCCGATTTCGAATCCCCAAAATGTGTATGTGTCAGATCAACGATCCACCGCCTGTCTCGATCCAACGGCTCAGGTTGGATGTTGAGATTTCATGACATGTGAGTTCTCAAAACTCTGTCCGTTGACTTCTAAACTTCTGACTCCCGAAGATTTGATTACACTGGATCTACGGTTCAGGTCATCTGCTAACCAATGGCCCTGATTGAATCGATGATTTACCTTGCGCGACTTTGGGAAAGTCTTCACTTCTATTTTCCCAATAGCCAAAACCTCGAAGCTCTGGATCAATGATTCTCATTGATTCCAATCTAATGGATACTATTCCTCTTGAGTTTGTGAGTGATGAGAGGTTATCGTCCTTATCTTCTCCACTGATCTACTAGATCTAACGGTTCACAGAATTTCGGTATTCCTCCCTCCGAGAATTCCACCATCCGTTCATATTTTCAATGACTTCCAGCCATGAACTTGACATCAACTCTTCTAGAATCAACCTCTGTGTTCAACCTACGGAGCTTTCAAACTTTAACACAAGCTTGTTTCTATATGCACTCCTTGTGCTCTATATGCACACTCGGCATACGAAATTTCCCTGCTATCTTCTCTGAGCTTTTAAGTTACTCACATGACTAATCTCATAGTCATAACTCATACGGATGTTACCCTCTCTTTATGGGAACAACCAACAAGGGTCACTCTTGGGAATTAGCAACAGTCCCAAAGGACTCCTCTTAATCTTGTTTAAACAGATTATCCTTGTTGTCGATTCTAACCATTATAGGTCAGGTAATCTGACCCTACATATTTTCATCAGTCCTCTCAATCATGAGGATTTATATGCTTAGGGTTTAGTCTTTGAATAATACAATAATTATAACTTTCTAAGGATCATACCAGTCCTTACAAGATTTCCTAAATCATGAAGGAGTTCTTCATGAGGATCTTAATTCTTACCTAACCAGCCATCTCAATTGCAAGAGACTCTGCCTGCTTTAGTAGATAGCCATTGTCACACTATAACAAAACAACTCAGTTCATGTCCCTTTTCTGGCTCGTGTAGCTTCATAGAACAATTTATTCCACCTCTGTTATTCATACTCAGGTCTTATCAGTAATATTGATCAGTGCATCCCTACTCCTATAAGAGTAGTTATCATTTTGACAAAGGAACAAAATAATTCCTTTGCTGGAATTTGTAGAAATTCTCAAATTACAGTTTCATTCTGCAATCCTTCTCCTTAAAGAGAAAATGCAGATAACAATATCTTCTTACATGGCTTGTACATGAGCCCAAGTAGGCCAAGTGTTGTAACCATGCTCTGATACCAATTTGTCACACACCCACTACAACAAAAATAAATTTTTCACTCTTCCTCAAGGGATAGAATCCCCGAATTCCTACGGGGGCCTAGCACAGGTTAGCTCTTCCCTTATCCACCTCCATGTGATCGTTGGTTATGACCACAGGCCAAGCCAAGAGGCGCATTTTTCATTTCGCGACTCAGCGATGCAAGAGAGTCAAGTCTTTCGACTCTTCAAACCCCGAAACCTGAAATTTACCTTCGATGAGATCGACAACTGTGAATCTCCCCCTGATCTGATGGTCCTGGCCGTATCGGGATTCCAATAACCGGGAGTTTGAAATGCAGCGACCCAAACCACTAGTCACTCCTTTCCCTGAATTCTGAAATGGGAGTTCGTGTATGAGATCAACGATCCTCGTTGATCTAGATCTGACGGTCACTAACCCTCTTGAGCATAAGGGTGTTGAAAGACACTCAGTCTTAATCGTGCGTCGGGGTTTCGTATACTAGAATTTTGTGACTTGCTAAGACGAGGGGTCTTGCCCTCTGGTTTCCCATATGCTGAAACGCTGAAACTTATTCACACTAAACTGGCTCATCCACAAAGCGCATCAGGGTTTCGTATATTGGGATTTCGCGACTCCCGAAGATGAGGGGTCTTGCCCTCTGGTTTCCCGGATGCTGAAACGTTGAAAGTTATTCGCACTAAACTGGCTCAACCACAGAGTGCGTTGGGGTTTCATATACTGGGATTTCACAACTTGCGAAGACGAGGGGTCTTGCCCTCTCATTTCCCCAATGCCGAAATGCGGACCGATAGCCACGTGTCCCTCCGATGGATGGCTGCGACCTTTAGCCACGATCAACAATTGCGATCTTTTCGGGATGATCAACGGTCATGATTAAATCCCGACTTCCTCCTTTTCAGGAATTTGGAAGATTCTTCACTCTCGTTTCCCGGTGCCAAATCCCCGATGGACGGTTCCGAATACTTCGGGACTTTCAGGACTTTGATGAGTCCTCTCTCCCTTGCATGCACCAGGTTAAACCTCGTGTACCTTTTCTGGATCCGACGGCTATCAGTCCCCTGCGCTCGATATGATGGTTCAGATCTATTCTCATGCGCACTCTTCTCCGACTGTCTAGACGTAGGCTCCAACGGTCCAGATTTTCCCCTGCGAATCGACGATTTGTCGTTCATGACTTTGGGGAAATCCTCACCTCTATTTCCCCAAATTGAACCAATGGTTTAGATCTAATTTTGATCACGGTCTCTATCACTCATGAGCTTTCATATTCTCTAAAACCTCCAAAGGGTTTCTCGACCTCTGCACTCCATGCGGGGTTCTTGCACACATCGGTGCGATCCTTCCTAAGCTTGTCTAGGACTTAAGGAGTTCTGGGTTCGATTTTCCTCGCAGAGAGCCTGTGCTGATCTGCACTACCTCTCTTAAGCTTAACAAACTTCGTCCTCCAAGGGACTCTAGACAAGTAGGAGGGTTGGCATGCATACATGAAATTGTGTCCAGGGTCGACAAACACACAATTTGTGACGCTGGCTTATGCCTCCACAGGACACAAGCATTTACGAGTATAAAATTCATCTCCTAACCATATAATTTCTTACTAGCCTAGTTATACAATCAAGTAGAAATAGGGGAGATACAGTATATCCATTAAGAAATATGCACAATTCCTGAAACATACATAGTATAACCAATTCATACACAGTTATAGCTAAATTACACAGGGTAGGAAATCACTTATCTATTACAGGTTGTCGCCAACCAAATGACTGTGGGTGTTCGTCCTTCCACCCGACCATAGGCACAGAGGCATTCATTCTTAGCACTCTGGCCACCCCTGTGCCAAGCCATGATATCACCAGGGAATTCTCACACTTCTCGAGGGTTCTTCCTCCGTTTCCGCTTCTGTTTGGGTCCTGTTCTCTGTAACTTAGAGATTTCTCTCTTAGTTATGGCCTCAGCGAGGTTTCTCAGATTCTCCTCGGCATGAATCTCACGGCCTTAAGTTTGTGACTCGTTGGAGAGCTCTGTGCATCTCCCTTGCGAGATTACGCTCTTTTTGTCTGGTGTCTCCTCTCCCATGTGTATCCCTCTTACCTTGGAAGGTTTGTTGACCTATCCCGTTCCTTCTGTCAGAAGGAAGCTCAGGTCTGTAGGTCACTGCGGTACTTTGGGTTGACATCCCATGTTTCCATTCATGGGGGTGGTTGATTATTCAACCACCAGTCCTTCCTTCATTAACTGATTTCTTTCCTTGGGATTCGAAGGAGGTTTGTCATTCTTATCAAGGGAAATTTGGGGTTATTTGTCATAATGAACCCTCTCTTATAGTTTTCACATTCTTCCTCTAGTGATATCATGGCCAATACTTTCAAGGATTCACCCCCAGAGTTAGTTATTGGCAACTCGAACAATAATATATTTACATTGTCCTCATGCATTCGCATGGTAATTCCTATTTTATGATTAATTACAAATTGGGGGAAACAAGGTGTTACATTTATGGTATAGGTTGATTACAGGTTAAGGTATAGGTTGATGCATGGTTCAAGTTATTGGTATAGGTTATTTGGTGCAGGTTGATTGGTATAGGTTTACAATAGTATATCTCATAGTGATAGTGTGATAGTGGTTCCATCATTCTACTTGTACTTCAGGGCGGTTGGATGGGCAAGGACAAGTGGTTGTAGCCACCTTCCGGTTGTAGTCAGAGAACATAGGGGGTTGTAGCCTCCTTTTGGTTGTAGCCAGAGAATTGGGGAGTTGGAGCTTCCCTCAGGTTGTAGCCTGACAAACTAGGGGGTTGGAGCCTCCTTCCAGTTACAGTTGGAAAACAAAGGAAGTTGGTGCTTCCAATGAATGTAATTCTTCAAGACATATAAGAAAAATCATTCCATGGTTTTCTCCTACTTTGGGTTTCCACGTAATTTACTAGTGTACTTTGTATGTGTATGATTGTTAATTTGTTCATTACTTATTTACTCTGCAGTTATTGGATGATAATGATACATTGATATAACACTTGGATTATATGGTTAAAAAGGATTAAATTTCTCTATTACCGATTCACACCCCCTCTCAGTAATCCAAGATAGATCTGCTGCAAAATATAGTGGATTTGTGCTTGGTCCTTCAAACACCCACCGTGACACTCTTGATCCAATAGACCTGTTTCTATAACCCTAGATATGAACTAGATCTATCTCCTAGTCACTCAAATCTAATATATCTGTCATTGTGCAACTTCAGATTGGATCCCTCTTAGAGACACAACTTTGATACCATGTTGAAATCCCTACTCTGACACCTAGGTATCTTGTTATCTAGTGATTTCCTTACTACAAATCAAGTTAGCAACTCATAAAACAAAAATACACTGCTGGAATAATCAACTCAAATAAAGATAGGGGAAGCAATACATGAAACCAAAATCTCATGCACAATACACAAAAATATTCTGCCCATCGACTAATCTTATCATTCAAATAACTTCAAATATTACAAGGGATCCCTTACTAGGAAAATTGCGCAATTGAAAAAGAGACAAAGTACATCAAAACCTAACTGACTGATATGCTACCAAAACTGTTGTATGATTCGGTATGAAAATTATGCGATTGTTAGGCTGATACCTACACTCCCCTGTGCTATCTACGCAACTATTATGCTAAAACCCGTGCTGATTGCATGACCTGTACTTGGATACCTACACTATCCACATCAACCAATCCTTCTATTGTACAATTGTTCTCTCTCTTCCTTTGGCATAGATCTCCATATGGAAGTCCTTCTCCACCTATCCAAGATCTCTTTGAATCACAATCCTTCATGATCCAATCCTTGAGAAAAAGTCCTTCTTTTCTCTCTCAGGTGTAAGAAAAAGTCCTTCTTTGCTTCTACACTCTCGAATGACTCCACACCAGCAAAATTTCTTCTTTGCTATCTCTGTGTGAAAAGTATCACACAAGTGTGAAAGTATCTTCTCCTTCACCCTTTCCATGCTTTTATAAGATTGAGTTATGAACTAACCCTAATCTCCAAAGTGATTGACGACTGAGATTACTTCTCACCTCACTTCATATCAATGACTATTATTTAATTCACTAATTCTAATTAAATCATTTCTTTAAATAAAACTCAACTCACAAATAAAAACAATTTACTTTAATAATTCATTTAATTAAAGTAAAGTCTCAAGGTAGAATGGTTTGGACGACTTCCACACGTCTAGACACTTAGACCTGTGCAGAAATACCTGCTCGATGCTACCAAGCATCAACGATTCATGGCACTTGATCTTCAGAAGCAATGTTTAGGGCCCAAGGTTGTTGTTTCCCTCCCTCGATCATTGTTAAAGGCCTTATGATTTTGGGACCCTATCATGACTATGGTCAAGGCCTCAATACCCAATTGTGTTGCATGAAACATATTAATGACACACATATCCAATGACAAGGGTAAAGACCCCCTAGTAAGGTCCCATATCATTGTGCCTATGTTTTATTCATGGTCATTAAGCTCAAGAAGGTTCAAGAAGGATAGCGTACATTCTTATTAGACCTCTAGACACATTCACAATATGCTTAGTCAAAATAACACATGTGCATTATAGGAATACACACGTGCTCTGGAACGTGTGTGTGTTCTTTCCATTCAATTTTTTGGGGAGAGATTGACAACTTTAACATACGTGTTTGTTGATTTGCTTGCCTCAGATTTAGGTTTGGAATGACAAGCCTAGTGGTTTGGGCCACAAACACATCAAAACCTCCATTTTTCTGAATGGCTCTCAATATCTCTATTTTTCACATTAGTTTTGTATAGGCTACGCAAATCCGTTGTTAATGATACTACACATACATATAGAGTCGACTATTCATATTCCATATATATATATATTATTAATATTATAATATATACATTTTTAATATAATACTATTAATATATTTTTGTCTTGACATATATCATAATCTTAAAATAAATACATCTTTTACTCATGCTATAACTTTTTATCAACTTAACCATTAAAAAAAAAAGATATATGCCACACTAGTATGTACTGAGATATACAATAAAAAAAAAGGAGTAAAATTGTTAAATTATGTTAAGACCCTCATACCTTGCACTAACGCATGGCCTTGTAACTTCAAGGATATAATGAATTTGATAATTTTAAAACATGGAAAATTAACATTATAAAATTTGAAAAAATAGTCTTGCACAAGAACAATGTGTTCTTTACAATTCTACAATTTTTTTTAAAGAAACTCCCATCATTTATGTACTCAACATATGCAATAACGAGAACATATGCATTATATTTTGCATGAAAAATAACACAACATTGTGAGAAAAACTCAAATTTCACATAGTCATATACAAATTCTATAAATAAAAATTATATATTCGGAAAACTAATTCAGTTTCCTACATTTCATCTTTTTATACCATATTCAAACTCATTGCAAATGTACCTCAAATCATCCCTCCAAGTTAACATATTCTTGTTTTTCCATGTTTGCATTGTCAATAAAACATCATGAGAGACCATCATTATATTACACCCACCTATAAGTCAAGCAAGATAAATGTTGCAATATGACATAACCATTGAGGAACGTTGCAATGCGACATAACCAAGATGAGCATCACAATGTGACATAACCATTTATGAATGTCGCAATGGAACATAACCATTTATGAATGTCACAATATGACATCACCCTTAAGGAATGTTGAAATGCAACATATTCCTTGATGAACGTTGCAATGCAACTTAACCATTGAAGAATGTAACAATTTGACATAAGTCAACCAAGATGATTATTACAATGCGACATAGCCATTGAGGAATTTGTAATCCAACATAACCCTTGAGAAATGTCCCATTGCAACACAACCCTTAATGAATGTCGCAATGTGACATAACCGTCGAGGATTGTAGAATGTGACATAAGTCAACTAAGACGAATGTCGCAATGTGACATAACCATATTATCAACCTCCTAGTGTCATAATGTGACATAATATTGAAGTTAACCTCTTCATACATATGTGATACAATATTGTAGTCACCCATAATGTCATAAAATTAAATTTTGTTAAAGTTAACCTCTTAATGTTGTAAAGTGACATATTTTGAATTCAATCTCTTAATGTTCTAAGTTGACGTAAAATTCAAGTCAACTTCTTAATGTCACAATGTGACATAATATTAAAGTCAACCATATCATCACATACGACATAATATTGAACTCAACCTCTTCATATCACAATGTTATATAATATTGAAGTCAACATCTTAATGTCACAAGTGACATAATCTTGAAGTCAACATATCACTGCCCTACTGTGACATAATCTTGAAGTCAACTATATTGTCCTAGTGTGACATATATTTGAAGTCAACCTCTTACATCCAATTTCTCTTGAAAAGATGCACAGTCAACCATAGTTAACAAAACCCAAACATACTTGAACATCAACCATTATCAACCTATGATAATCAAAGTCAACCACATACCATAGTTAACCAAAGTCAACCAAATTTAACCACACACCATACTCAACGTTTGTTAACCAATATCAACCAAATTCAACCAAAGTTAAGCATATTCAACCATACTCAACATGGTCTACCATATTCAAACATGGTCAATCATAGTCTATAATAGTCAAACATAGTTAACCATGGTCAACCATTATAAAAAATGGTTAACCATGGCCAACCATAGTCAACCAAAGTAAACCATAGTTAAACATAGTCAAACAATCAACCATAGTAAACCATAGTTAAGCATGATCAACCATAGTCAAGCATAGTCAACCATGACTAGCCATAGTTAAACATGGTCAAACTTAGTCAATAATGGTTGACCATGGTCAACAATAGTTAAACATGGTCAAACATAGTCAGCCATGGTCAACCATAGACAACCATAGTTAAACATGGTCAAACATGGTCAACAATAGTTAACCTTGGTTAACCATTATCAACCATAGTCAAACCATGGTCAACCATATCCAACCATGATCAACCATAGTAAATCATGGTTAACGATAGTCAACCATGCTCAACCATTGTCAATGATGATAAACCAAAGCTAACCATGGGAAATGAAAGTCAACCATAATTAAACATGGTCAAGTATAGTCAAACATGGTCGACCATAGTCAAATATCACAGATATTCTAATATTGTTGATATTGATATTTTAATTCATAGTTCTAACCATGACTAATGGAAGTCAAACATAATTAAACATGGTCAACTATAATCAAACACGATCAACCATAGTCAAATATAACAAATATTCTAATATTATTGATATTGATATTTTAATTCACAACTCTAGTAATCCTCCCGACACATGTTGGTGCCAACTAACACAACTACATAATTAAAGGTGGTTAATATATGTCGATTAACATCATTTTCAACATTTTTAAACTAATGGCGTGGATCGACAAATATCAACCGCCTTTAATTATGTGGTTGTGCTAATTTATAAGCCATTTCTTTCACCTCACTAAGTCTTAAATCATAATAATCACTCACTCAAAACATTAACACATTCCAAAATTCACAACAAGTCACGAGTTGATTGTGTATGCGACTCTTCAATATGGACACAATGTGTAATCATTTTTCCAAAAAAATGTGTAAGCATTTTAGCCATGTAGAAAAATAAATTATATATTTACAATAAAAAGTTAAAAACACATCCAAATCATTAACGATAATAATAAGTAATGCATGGGACTAAAGCTAGATGTTAGTTGAAGGCACATGATCCCAATGTTGTAGCCTAAATGATGACATTCACTGATACTAATCTTCTTGTGGACATTGTTTATGCTGAGAAACCATATTTTGGTGTTGAAGTATGATCTAAAATTGTTTTTTGTTTGGTTACGGGCTTATCTTACTTAGATGTAAGGAAACCTGTGAACAACCCAAGACCTACAGACATTTGGCATGAGTGGAATTTTGCCCCTTTAAGGACCACCAACCGGTTATTTCAAGTGACTAGTTGTTCAAATACTCAAGTTAGAGTTTTGAGATTATATCATTAGAAATTAGGATTAAAGTTTTAGATCTATGAAAACTTTTACTTTCTATATATTCAATTTATTTTTTATGTCGTAGTCTAAATGTTTTAAGAAATGACTATTTTCCAACGATATTTTTCGGGGACCTTAAGAAATTGTTAGATCCACAGATTTGAGTGATTATTTTGTAGAATCTGAGTGCCCTGGGGCTTTTCAGCATGCTAAATCCATTTTTACATTAAGAAATGGATTTTAAACAACAAAAAATAATGATTTTGTGCAGATTTATATCGCTGGTTTCGGAAGAAAAAAATCATTTCGTAGAACAGTTAGACATCACCATTTTTTTATCATCAAATTTTTTTTGAAAAGATTACATCACTCCATTATGCTGGGATGCTTATTCTTTTTTATTTGTTATGTGATATAGTTAATTAAAACGCTTCATCTTCACTGGAATTCTAGGAATTAGATTTTTTTTAATGTATAAATAATAGGTTGTAATTGAGTTTGAAATTTTGACAGTCTAAGTTGGTTAGGAGAGTCAAAAAATTGAGTTTGAATTTTTGACAGTCTAAGCTGGTTAGGAAAGTAAAAAATTACAAAGCCACCCTAAATTATTGATTGTAATTTTGAGAAAAGATGGGGCGAGATTTTAGGGTTTGGTTTTCAAGACAATAATACCGGAAAAGTGGAAAAGGGCGTATTTTAGTTAACTCCTAGCCCACCCCTGGATGGTTTGGGCTTTGTTTGTTTCTACAGCATCGATCAGTGAGCAAAGACGTTGACGCCGATGGGATTGCCAATTTCTTCATCTTTGATGGGCGTGGGCCCACGAAATCCCCTGCTGACGCTCCATATCTCGGCCTTTCTACTGGAAAAGCACGGCACTGTCTCCTCTCCTACTCAGCTTTTCTTCCACGTTCAATCCATCACTTTTTATGTCAGGTTGAAAATATATATCAACTCGTTAGTTTTTCTGTGGATGTTTTCTCCAAAGTAGCCAGGAAAAATGGTGTCTCTGACATATTCCAATCTGGTTCATTGAACTCGACTATTCTATCACGGACTCCCGGCAGAGAGTAGCTGGGAAAAATTATAGGCGTACGAATGTCGATCAACCGAGCTGAGATTTCATCATATCCATGTACTGTCGTGTAAATGCCATATTGTTCTAAATTAATACTCTTGCAGTTATGGGCAGACGATCAAGACAAGTAGCGGCCTGTGCAGAAGACAGTCCTGGCTTTCCATGAAAGACGCATACGTTCCAATGCAGTGTATATGAATCGGCTGCGGGGTACTCAGATTCTTTCATTTTTGGTTTAATATTCTATTTTTTTTTTAGGTTTTTTTTATCGGAATTCTGCGATGTAAATTTTGGACAAAAATTAAATTGCATTTTTAAATACATAAATAGTAAAACGTTTAGACTATCCTATATAGAGAGGAGAAAAGAAGGTAAAATAAAGAAATTTTAATACATGTGGTTAACATTAGCACAGTCGCAAAGTGGCTGGCTGCTGGTGAACGCCTAATTGCATATAGGGTTGGTGTTGTGGTTGGTGAATGCTGAAACGCATATAGAGCTTAGGAAATTCAAAAGTTAATCTTAAATGTGGTAATTTGAAAGGTTAATCAGTTAAACGTGGCAATCATATGGTGGCATAGTAATTTCTTAATATGATTAGGTAAATGTTAAAAAGTAAACAGGTTCACTGATGCATTCAAAAATACAAGGAAGTTATGAAGAATAAATCACATTCATTGATTTGGGAGGACGACTAAGAATATGCCAGCATCTTTAATTGTTAGCCACCAGATTAAAATTTTAGATTAAAAGCTGATTAATTGTGCCCATCTCCAATAGGTATATGCCTTTAGGTGTAACTAGTTTCTGGGACAGATCGCTTCAAACACACTGATTTCTGTATTTCAATCTTTTTCCTATTCAGTCTGATAATAAACTCTCCCAATTTCTACACTGTCCTCTCGCTGAATAAATTATTCCAAAAAATAGCTACCAAGATACATGTCATATCATACTGTTGCTGGATCCATTATTACCCAAGTAATTCTCTCCTATGCTTTGCAATTTCCGCTCACCATCTTCACGAGAATAACGTGGAATGCGTTGTTGTCGTACATTTTCCATGGCGATGCAATGTTCTCTCAGGGTATGATGTGATGTTCTGACCCGCTGCAATGTAAAAGAAGGTCAAACAATTTTGGAGCGAATTAATGGTTCAATCGTTTTTTCAATGAATTCATAGTTCAACCAAGGATGTAAGTCGAAAGGATTGTACAGGAAGGACAAGAGCAAAGATACTCTGAATCTTACTCTCTAAAAGCTAAACGTGAAGAAGTGACAAGGTGACTTTGTGACATTAAAATAACAAAAGCTAAATGTGAAGAAGTGACAAGGTGACTTTGTGACATTAAGATAACAAAAGGTAAATATGAAGTGACGACGTAAGTTGGTGGGATCAATGAACATGGTCAAGAAAACTTGAAAAACTTGGTCAAGAAAAACTTGAAAACTTTTTGAACGGAATATCATACTCACACTCACATATTTGTGTGATAGTTAGAGATATCATATTATCTTAGGAAGTAGTCTAAATGTTGTACACACTTATTTATATAATAGAAAAGGTAGTAGTCTAAACGTTCTATCTTTTGGAGGTTTTTAAATAATTTTTTCGTTTGATTTTGCTCAAATAGTTATATCTGCAGATTTGAGTGATTAATTTTGTATAATCCAAATACTTCATGAGTTTTTCATCAGGCTGAAATCAATTTGTAATCCTATGCCATGCATAAAAGGCGTGGCAATGAAACGCTCCCTAAGAAATGCAAATAGATATGGAGATGGAGATTGACACAGAGTAGGATATGGAGAAGCTGGACCTTATTTAGTGTGAGGATATACAAATAGATAGTGCAAAACAAGTAGAATCCAAGGAGAGACCATAAAGATTGGGCTGGTGGAATCCGCGTCTCAAAAGAGGCAGAGGGTTGTCACAGAGGCATTCAGTGCTTTGTAAAGATATGGCAATGGCAATGCCTTGAAATAAAAATACCTAATATTTTTCATTTTGAATATAAATACCTTAGACTTTATGAAATAAAGATAAATCCCCTTTATCCTAACTTGGTTTCTAACTGAAACATTTTCCCATGTTCAGAAATTTACAAAATTTCCTTCCATTGCAAAAACCAAAATTAATTATAGCTGCTCTGCCATGGTGTCCTTCCATGAAGCATTTCATACATTTCGTTGTTTCAGGTAAAAATATATGCGAGATTGTGGACATTTAAAAGATCATTTCTTTTTAATAAAATATCGATTTAATAAGCTTGTGAGTTTTTCAAATTTTGCTTGGTTTGGCTTTTGGTTTCATCATTCATTATTTGTTGTTTACTTTTATCATATTTTCATATTGTTTGTTTATGTTTTTTAATAAATTTAGATTTAATGTTTCATATTTTAATTGATTTGGTTTTTTATTTCACCATTCATGATTAGTTTATTTATTTTTAATAAGTATGTGTATAAATGTTATGATTTATTCACCATATAAATATAAACAACTATCTTCCTTAAAAAAAATTACATTTGATTTGATTTAGTCACACTTTGCAATTTGGTATAAATAATAATAATTAAATATCAAATTTGCAATGGAAAATACCAAATTTGTTTTTTTAATAAGTATTTATATAAAAGTTTTATGTTTTTTAATAAGTATTTATTTGATTTATAGGAGAATTATAAATATAAACTACTTTTTACTAGATATTTTACAATATGGTTAAAAAATTACATTTAATTTATTCATAAAATATTACATTTAATTTATTCATGAAACATTTTACAATTTAGTATAAATAGTAGTCATTAAATATTAAATTTGCAATGGAAAACTCCAAAGCAAGATTACAAGCATTTTATTAGGTAGAAAAACTAAAGATGAAATATCATAAATTCATTTGGATCCACACTTATACAAAAAAAAAATGTTTGTACTTAGTAATCAAGTTCCAATACAAGAGACATTGAGTAGAAGATTGCAATGTTTTAAAAAAAAAAATTAAGTGGATGAATTGAATATTTACGATGTGTTTTTTTTATGGATTTATATAGGGTATAGGGTTACTTTGTTACTTGTTCATAATTGGTCAAATTGAGAGTGGTTTTATATAGGATTTTAAAAGTTAAAGGCTTTCTCCCTTAATTGTTATATTAAAACACAATTTTATTGAAAAAAAATTATTCACTTTAAATAATTATATTTAGTAACATATATATATATATATATATATATATATATATATATATATATATTTAATTTAATTTGAAAGTGGTAAAATCTATTATAATTGAGTTGTTAATTTGTAGTGAGGATAATAATCATCGACTGTTATTTTGTAATGAGGGTCTCATTGTTATTCAAAGAAAATCATGCCACCTGAAATGATCGGTAGGTCTTAGGCCTTACTATTCCTTACTCTTAGGAAGATGATCACTTAGCTAATAAAAAGCAGTTTTAGGTCTTACTTGAGGACCATTCTTTGTATTTTATGTTAACATAAATAACATTTAAAAAGAAAACAAATTAAACTTTACACTTCTTCCTTACAATAACCTAACACCTTACTAATTTTGCAAGGCTTCGAGCATGATTTCGAGGGGTGTTTAATTTTTACTAATAAGGAAAACTTTAAGCACCACTTACAAATTCTCTCTAGAACATTGAAGTGAGAGATTCCTTAATCAAAGTCATGGAACTTGTCACTTCAATGTTTAGTGCAAGATTTCTGATAAGCACTTATTTTTTTCCAATAAGAGAAGCCTTAACCACCCCTCGAAAATTCTCATCAGAACATGATTGAAGTAATAGGTTCCCATGTTAGTTGTTGAACTTATTAACATTGGCCTTTATTTTAGTTTTGTTATAGGAAATGAGATCTTTGAAAAGTCCCGACGACACCAAGGCCTTAGTTCTATGGGTTTGATGTGAAGAACCCAAAGGTTTTGTTGGGGTGATTTCACAAAAGTCTTGATGGAAAAATATGTGGAAGCTCCACAAAATCCTTCATAGTATCGCTCCGGTAACATATTATATCTTGTAATGGTGCTTTATATTAATAATTGTTATATTATGTCTTGTAATGGTGCTTTATATTAATAGTAGTTATATTATATCTTGTAATGGTGCTTTATCTGTGTTATCAACCATTCTATGTATTATGTATATACAATAATTTATCTTCATAGACATCATTCTACTATTACATAATTATTTCTAAAAATATATTTTTTCTATTGAGATGTGACTTGCAAATGATTTCTTACAAGTGGTTAAACTTGTCAACATGTGATCAGATTTATTTTTCTTGTGACGACTAGACCCCTTGGTTAATAGCCACAATCCCTATGGCTAGAAATCCTCCATTGTAACCAAAATCAAATACATATAAGGACTAAGAAATACTAAATCATGAAGATTAACATAGAGAGAAACATTGTATCATCCAAATTCTATCATTGTGCATTTACTAAAAAACCTTACATTTTAACCAAAAGAAAATACATACAAGCACTAATAAATGATAAGAGTCATGAAAAACATAAAAATAATACATATCATCTAATTTTTAGCATTCTTCATTCACTAAGAAATCACTGATATTAAAAATTGTGCAATCTGTTTGTGTTTCCTTCTATATGCATACTACAATTCTCTTGAATACAAATGCAACTTAGATACTTTGATAAAGGGAGCACATATGCAAGCCTCATTTCTAGGCATGCGTATTAGTGTGGGACAAACCATTGGGTTGTCCCACAAAGGTGCATATTAATGTGACATTTCAATACAAGAACACATAATTTCAGAAGTTTTTTAATCACCTTTGTGGGACAACCCAATGGTTTGTTCCACACTAATGCACATGCCTACAAATGAGGCTCGCATATGTGCACCCTTTATCAAGCTATCTAAGTTGCATTTGTATTCAAGAGAATGGTAGTATGCATATATAAGGAAACACAGACAAAGTGAACAATTTTTAATATCTGTGATTTCTTAGTGAATGAAGAATGCTAACAATTAGATGATATGTATTATATTTATGTTTTGCATGACTCTTATCATTTATTAGTGCTTTATTAGTGCTTGTATGTATTTTCTCCAGCTCTTGTTCTACCTTCCCCCATCACCCTGCATAACTTGGAACTAAATAGAGTGTTTTTGAAATGTGATCGGGAACAAACGAGAGGCAAGATTTTAAATTTCAAATTTGAAACCATCCCATCACATTTAAAATTGTTTTGGTTCTTCAACCCTCCGCAACGACGATGGTAGTTATAATAGAGACAACGTTGGGAATAGAGGTAAAAGTAAAATAGATGGCTGGAAAAGGTGTAGGTGGACAGGAGAGTTGGGCTTGCCCGAGTCGTCCCATCTCTAGTTCCGACGATCCATTTCATAGAACATTTAGCTTTACTAGTGCATAATCTAGTCTTGAAATTGCCTGAGAATTCCTACTAAAATCAAAGCAGTAAATTTCCAAACTCACAAATGGAAATGGTTCTTTTGGCCATGATCACTCAAACTTAATTGTCAATGTTAGGGAATCAGATTACAAGTAAATCATTCACTCTTAAAGTGTTCCTACTTGCAAACACACTTTGTTTAGTTAACCAGGCTTCAAGACGAAACAAGGTTATCTCAAGGTGTGATTTAAAAGGCTGGATGAAAGACAAATTACTCTATTAGTGCAAAATAAGGGAATGTGCTAAAAAGCAAGGCATAAAGGAATTGCAAACATAGTTTAACTCTGAGTATATTTGTGTGAAGATTGTTTGTATGGAAGGGAAGAGGAAAGATCAATCAATCACATTATTGTCTTTAACATCTATATCTGAAACAATCATAGATCACATAGTCAAAGTAACATTGCTTGCAAGTTAATTAAAATAAATTTTGATTCTAAAAGAAATCAAAACATAACATGCAAGTAACAAAAGAAAATTCTAGAACCACTTACATAAAGACAACGTAGACCAGGGGGTCCTCCTAGAATATGTTGTTGAGGAAAACTCATACTTGTTTGAAAAGATCTAACACATTAATTAAAAGAAAAAACTCCATTATATTGATAGTTTCAGAACAATTCAATAGTTACAAAAGTTATGATGCATAATCATAATATCTCCACTTCAATTGATCCATATGTTGTCCTTTGAGGAAATATGTATACAAATTATTCAATGGGGAGAATAAGAACCAATTCCCCAATCCTATAACTAACCAATCAGGTCCAATCTGGATTTTACAAATTAAGAAAATTGAAAACTGGTCACAACAGGAAAATCTAGGAAATTTTGTTTCGAAGAAACACTCTTACAACCCACATATTTCACTTTTTGGGGAATTTTCGATCAAATTAACCTTAATGACCCTATTCTGCACAAAACCCATGTCACAAAATTCTCTGATTCATCCTCATCGCTCCAAAAATCACCTCTGAATATCATTGTCCGGAAATTGCACATTACACTCTATTTTACAAAAGTGATTGTATAAATTGTAGACTGGATATCCATTCTAGCGCATGGAATAATATATTTTTGATATTGTGAGATGTATCCTCAAGCTCCTGGCTGGCTAAACTTGATTTTATGAGCATGTAGGTGGATATATTGCTTACTCTACACATTTCTTGTAACTTCTTTGCCGATTTTGACCATATGTTGACCATCGGGTTCCAATTGCTATGCGGATGGTGGAATAGGTAAAACACCATCTCTTGATGTTGATGAAGTGCCACTTGGTGGAATTTTCCCTTCTGAGCGAGCAAAAGTATGATAATCACCAATTCATGTAATAACTGGTAAAACTTGTAATCACTGGTAAAACAAGGTTAATTCCTGTAATAGTTGATTTATAGGCAATTGTTTGCAAAAATATCTTTAATTATCATCTCCAAGAAAAACTAAGAGTTTTCTTCGAAAATACAACTTATTATCTTGTCTGTGCATGCTATGCCATTAAGTAGATGAAAATAGGCAAAAATAGAGGGTTTTAAGGTAAAAATGGAGGTGAATGGGCCTGATGAAAAGATAAAAAATGACACTCAACAATCCTTAATAGGAAAAAAATAAAATGTTTGGTGATATTTTTGTAAAAATATTCAAATTTCTAAGGATTTTATATATTTTCTATAAAAATTGGGCTATTTTTAAGGTAAAATAATTTTATTCTATAGAATTTGGGCGATATATAGCCCTTAAAAGTTTCCTTGTTCAAAAGACCTTTGACATCACCCAAAGGGAGAAACTATGGGAGAGGTAGTTAAAAATGGGGTTCCAAATGGTTGGAGGGTAACTATACATAGGTTGTATGTGCATGTAAAGGTTAAAATCATAATTGTAGAGGATTTTTTTACTAATCTTTAACAATGAAATTGGGGTGAAACATGATTTCCCCCTTTGCCACACTATTAGGACTTTACATAGATAAGTAGAAGAATGGATAAAAATGGGGTGAAACAAGATTGCCACCTCTTTGTGTTAAATACCAAACACTTGAATACATAAACACCACAAAAGATCCAGAGAACAATACACAAAATCTCACACTTTATTATTATAAAACCCTTAGGGTATGAAAACACCACACAAAGGATCCTATTATGGAAGGGATCCTCTCCTATTCACTTTCCTCTTCCAGGGGGCAACCTCCTAATGAGCTACACACTCCAAATACAACACTTCTTCTTCACATCTCATTACATTTCTTGAACCCCTTTATATAATGCTACCAACCACCCAAGAACATTCGGGAGGAGGAACCTTCTAGAAGCAGAACCTTCTAGTAAGTCCTCTTACATTTATTATGTTTATATTGATATATCTAACTACCACATTGGACCTTATTTAATAATATAGTGGACCTAGTCCACCTTACATTGAATGACCTCCAATATTATCACTATGGGCCTTCCAACCCCCCCCCACTACCTCTCTAGCTACACTACATTCCATCCCCCTTATGAAAGCGTTGTCCTCAATATTGGTTATGAGGGTGTACAACCATATACCTGGTTGAACACCCTATTTCCCTTAGTTTGTAAATATAACTATAATGGCCAAGAGACTATGGAAAACTCAATATGTGTGAACGTTTGATTTGATGGACCTTTGTATAAAGGGCCAATGAATGTGAATCCTGTTATTTACTAGAAAATGGATAAGTGTTGCATGACTACTGGAAGGGGGATGTGCTAAGAAGAGACCACAAATGCTATGAAAGAGATGGTGAAGGGGACCAGGAATGGTTGCATTAACCTTCACCAAACCAGTACACTACTGATTTTAATTGCTCAGGACCAGAACAGTCCTCTGACCCATAAATGAATTTCAGTCAGATTGGTAGGTGGGAAGACCTCCTCAAAGAGTTAATGAGGGGATGGGGCAGTGCTCTCATCTATAAGGCTTCTAGACCTAACCACGGACTGGGAATTTGAGCCACACACAACCTTGCTAAAAGAGGTGAGAAGGAAAGGCGTGGTGGGCAGAGGAGACCTACAAAGAGTGCAGAGACAAGAGGTTAAGCTCTCGGGTTCAAGAGAGAACTGAAAAATGAACGTTCTGGTCGCAGGGAGATGGCTAGCGGGGTTTATGATACAAGATGATAAACGAGGCTGGTCCTCCTTGGTTGGTATGGTGTAAACCATTACCAAGGCCCTATGGGAGGAGGAGAGTAATCTTTGTCCCTACTATCACTTAGCCGGAAGAAGGTACTCTGTGCAGAGCATTGTGGTATAGCTCTAGGGTGGCTAGTCGTAAATTCGTTAGGAGTGACTAAGCCTATGGTTGGGAGGAAACGTGCACCCCTTTCAGCAGTTGCTTCACGTTATTTGGTTCCGATAAATATTTTCCCTGTTTTATGTATTAATCGGGAATAATGTATGAATGTTTGGATTTATACATCTATGTAATTATAAATGATTTATGTGTGGAATGGTTATGATATGTGTATGTCTTCATATCTTCGTGAAGTTACCCTTCTGACTGATAGTCTATATGCCGATCTTAGCTCCCAAGGCTACCTGGGGCATAATCCTGTAAGACGACGAAGATGGGAGATATCGCATCAACCTAAAACCTGTCCATCTGAAGAGGATATATCTTCCAGAGCCCTGGTCGTGCGATCGATATTATAGGCCCAAGTCCTTAACCATTTCATGGAAATGCTCAGGATGAATAGCGAATTTCAAACCTTGAAAGGAGAAGGTCTCTTCATTTGAAAGACGATTTGACAAGATCCATTCAGTAAAACCCATATGACCAATACCCAGGAACCTTGGGCTAGGCCTAAGAAGGCTATGTCCTCTTGGCTTCGGAGCTCCGGAAGTTTGGGACTTCGGAGTATGACCGAAATTACCAACCTTATACTGGCCGAAGGTAACCGAGATACTCAGTTTCCCATAAGGATTGACTGGTGTTAGGCAGTTCCTCTGGTAGCTAGGCGAACCAACCTAACCAACTAGGTCGGGATTTGAAACCTCGAAGGCTAGAGCTGCAAAGGACTCAACACTGTAGATTGAGGGATCCTTCCAGTTCCTTCCCAGTCATTGATATACTGGGGATGCGTGGTGCTAGCCCCTTTTGTTCGGAGATCAGGCCCTTCGGGAGATAAGAGGAGTTTTCATCGTAACACTCTCAAACGTCAAACCTCTGAGGTGACGAGAGCCGTACATCTGCAAATCTATGTGGCCGAATCTCGACCATGAGATCTGAGGAGTGTTGGAATCCTTTCAGTCCAGGGTGACATGGTGCAGTGACATCACCTAGGGTGATGTGGGCCCTATCTTGACGTGCCAAGTGTCACCCAAAGGAAAGGCAAGAAGTGAAAGCATTCCAAAAGGCGTGACCCTGAAGAGTTAAAGAAAGCCAAACCACCCTCTTTCAATGGAGAGATTGAAAAGGGGGAATAGGGAGAAGCTTGGATGCTTGGTTTAAATAAGTACTTCAGAGTTCATGACTACTTTGAAAACTTGAAGGCTCAAATAAACATTTTCAACCTGAATGGAAAGGCTTCCATTTGGTGGGAAGACCTTAAGAATGTGAAAGGAATCCATGAAGAGAAATTATCATCGAAACAGTTTGAGAAACACTTCAAGAAGAAGTATCTGTCAAAGAAATAACTTGATGGGAATACTAAGGAGTTCTATGAACTCAAACTGGGGTAGCTCATCATAGAGGAATATGTTAATAAATTCCTCGAGTTGCTAAGGTATGTTCCCTACATAAGGGATGAAAATATAAAAGTGCAACGATTTATCAGTGGGTTACCTCAGACCTACTGGAATAGGATTGAGTTTGACGAGCCAAAGACCTTAGAAGACACTATCCATAAGGTAAGGTATTGTTATGAATAGCTCGGGTGTCAGACAGAACCTCGTGAGGACTGGAAGAAGAAGAGCAATTCAGGATTTAATAAGAAGGGGTTAAAATCCTCAAGTTTTAAGAACTATAGGAAGGACTCTAGGATAAGCCTTCCTACCATAAGTGTGTATCAACAAAATTTCCCCTCCCAGAGTGGAAATAAACCTCTTGGAGCAACCCCAGGAAGGACTGATAACCCAAAGAAGGAACCCTTGAAATGTTGGGGTTGTGGAGAAGAGCATTTGCTGAGGGATTGTTCTGATAGACAACAAAAAAATAGAAGGATCTACAACATCCAAGAAGCTATCACAGTCAATGATGTGGCTAGGAGAATGCCACAAATTTATGCAGCCATGGATAACAAACAAGCTGACCACCAAGCTTCAATGGTGGATATGAAAGGTATGATCGCCAACCATATACTTTATATTTTAATTGACCCTGGTTCTAATTTGAGTTATGTGGCCCCTTAGACTGTTGATAAGTGTAAACTGCAACCAGTTAGACATGCTAAGCCATGGTTGGTACAACTAGCCACTGGAACCAAAAGACAAGTAGCAGAGGTCATGCCAGCTTGCCAATTCATCCTGGACAGGTTGCCCGCCCAAGATACCCTTAATATACTTCCCCTAGGATCTTATGATGTGTTGATTGGTATGGACTGGTTATCTGCTCATAAAACTAAGTTGGACTCTTACCATAAAACCTTAGAATGTGTAAATGAAGAAGGGAGAAAGGTAACCCTCCAAGGGATTCAGAAGCCTGTCTCAGTGAGACAAATATCATCCCTCCAAATAAAAAAGTATTGCAGAAAGGGGTGTCCTCTATATGAAATACAGGTGTTGTAATTTGTTGAGGATGACAGACCAAACCTAGAGGACCACCCCATATTAAGAGAATATAGAGACATGTTTCCAGAAGAGATATCGGGTCTACCTTCGAGAAGAGACCTTGAATTCTAGATAGAACTTGCACCAGGAGAAGTGCCAGTGTCTAGGACACCCTATAGGATGAGTACACCTGAGCTAGTTGAGCTCAAGCTACAGCTAAAGGAAATGATGGAAAAAGGAGACATCCAGCCCAATGTGTCTCCATGGGGAGCACCAGATTTGTTTGTGAAGAAGAAAGATGGCACACTCTGACTGTGCATAGATTATAAACAACTCAATAATACAACCATAAAGAACAAGTACCCCTTACCAAGAATTGATGTCTTGTTCGACCAATTAGGGTGTGCTTCCATTTTCTCAAAGATTGACTTAAGGTTTGGGTACCTGTTGGCAGCCAATAATAATTTTGATTCTCAAACAAAGTCCCCACAAAAGATCATACCTTTTTGTAGCTGCCATCACCTTCTATTTGTAAATGTTTATGTTTCCAAGTTTTAGGCTGATTATTGGGTTAAGTTTACCTTATTAAGTTTTTGTCGTTTTCATGTTTGTTTTATTTTTAATTCATGATTATAAACATGAATTTAAACATAAAATTTGGCTTGGTTTCATAATCTTTTACCTTAGAAATATCATTTTAAAAGCCACCCATATGTGATTAAAATTCAAATCTTATGAAATGGTTGATTAATCCATTATCGAATTTTTATTGTTTTATTATGGTTGTTATGAATTCAATGGTTCGATAGTTCATTGTCGAAATGTTTTGATGCATGAAGAACCTTGGTTAACTATTGATATTCTTTTCACGAGTTTAATGGTCATATCAACATTCATGCCAATGAGGACAGGCATGTTGTACTTGCATTTTCACCTTACCTTGCTGGCCCAAAAAATTGATGAAGCTATTCATTATGTGCAGAGGGTTTTGTACTCTGTAGGTTTTGGCACTCATCGCGACAAATGGTATGGATTTCTGTGAACCCTCTAGTTTTTGTTCTCCCTAATTCTCCTATCCGAGTTATGATAGCCCCCAAGCTCTGCTATTTTCATGCTTTCACTCTCCGCTTAGACATGTTTCTGCTACTCATCTGTTGGGAACCTAAACCTAGCCTTGGTGATTTCTGATTATATCATTTTCACAGTGGCCATGGCTCCTTTGGTTCGGATTGAACCAAATGACTCTAAGTTTCTTTTTTAAGAAAACCCATAATTTCATATTTGAGACACGTTTTTGTGGGAAGGTTTCTAAGCAAACGGTTACGAATTTGGCCAAGCTGTTTAAAACCCATTTCGGAAATGGAGTCATTTACCTTCCATGCAAGAAGTTTTTTCAAAAACCACACAGTTTCAGAGATACGTCTCATTCTTTGGAAGGAAAATTTTCAGAATTTCTTTTACGGTTGAGGTAAGCGTTTTTGTTTTTATTTATTTTGCTTAGAGATCCAAGCCTGTATATTGGTTTTGTTAGGAGACCTTTCTAATAAGAAATGGATTCACACAGGTTGATGCTACAACCAATCCTCTTTTAATTGCAAACCCTAACTCACACAGGCCAGTGGTTGAAAGCCAGTTTGTTAATTCAATTGATGGACCAGAATTTATTGATAAAATCCCTCTAGATAAAGGATTACCATGTAGGTTTTCACTTGGAATATCTTTGAAACAAGCGATTTCCGAATTAAAATAAAAGGATCCTCCTATGTCGATGAATGATTCTAGTTTAAACATTGATGATAAACCTGTTATAAAGAAAATTCGTAAGGGTAAGAGGGCTGAGAATATAATCATTAAGAACACAACCAGTTTCAAAGCAATTATAAACTCTGAAATGTCAGATCCCTCTTTGGCTAATTTTTAATGGTAAAACGATTTTGTTTTGATTTCATTCAATTCTATTATCCAAGTCGAAATAGGTAGATTTAAATTTTGATTTCATTTGCTAATTCTATAGCAAATCTGTTTTGAATAATAATTAGTAATTTTTAATTGTTTTTCTAATATATCAAATTCATTTTTCTATTCTCAGGAAATGGAAGATTGTGTTGTTGATTGCTTGGAGTAAATACTTTCAATTATATGCTTAAATGATCAATAGTTTCTCCTTCTTTATGTTTTATAAAACTTTGATTTAATTTTGAACAAACCAACTCTTGTATGAGTGGTTTCCAATTCACTATTTTTGTAATATTACTTAATTTTGGGAGATTCAACTCTATCCTGTGTGATATGAGTATTTGGATCCTAGATTACTTTAAATACCGTTCACTCTTGTAGTGAAGGACATCTTTGATTCGAACGCATTATGGACATGTAATTCCCAAGACTGTATGAACAAGTTGTTCACATCTCGTCTTTAGACCAGCATGACACTGCTCCATTACATTTTTCCTTTTATATTATGGAATATTAATATGTTAAACAACTTTAGTCTTATTAGCATATGATGTTTCATTTTATTCAACACTTTAAATTCTGTCTATAATTTGTTGGTCATATATTGTATATGTGATCGTTATTTCATTTTAATATCATTGATTTAGGCTTGATGTTAAATTGATGTGTTATATGAATGCTTCATGTTAAATTTATTTTACTATAAGCACTCATCATTACAAGGTCACTGAATCTATATGTTTATTTCTCTGCTTTTATATCATTGCTCCAAAAATACCTTGAGTTTATTTTGGGAATGTTAGCACAAGCATGTTACATGTTTCCCTCACAGGCGAGATAGTTGGAAGTTTGAATTGCGCAGGGATATAGACAAATTATGTGACTAATCTCAGGTTAGTTTTATTCGTATTCTATTTCTGTTATTAGCTGATTTATTAATGAAATGCGACAGTTTAATTTGGCTGTGACTATTATTCTGTTCTTTTTTAAGATAATGTTTTATTAGTATCTTTTTTAGTTCTTAGATTTTAGACTATTAAATAGAAAATATAAAAATATGTGCTTTCTTTATCTACTTCATTAACAATTGAAAAAACATTGATTTCGCAAGACATCCACCAAAACTTGCAATTTGTAAATACCCTGTTCATATTTATGTTTATGTTTTAACACTTGTAAATAATTAAATTCATGTACATAGTATCGTAGTTATAGCTTTAGAATAGTTTATTTCTTTTCTTTGTTTTAGGACCCTAGTTGTCTAACGAAGCCATTAAACCCGTCAGGATAGATCATACCAAATGGCTTGGGTTAATTAGACAACCCCGACTCGGATCTATCCTTCCAATTGACAGTGTGTCACTTACGCTCGTCAACAATACCTTCAAGTCCGAATCAAGGATGAAGATTGTTACACGTCAAAATTGCTAAGTATCGCATTGTCCCTGTCAATCATCGTAAGTGTCGCATCTTCCCTACAGCTTTCGCAAGTGTCGCAAGTTGACTACTAGTGTCGTAAATGATGTTCAAACATAATGGCGTGATAACGACACTAAGGAAGCACTTATGACACCACATATGACTGAATTGAAGAGCAAGAACTGATCCACTGGAATCAAATAACTCTTAACACCTGAAAGAGGCCCTAAAATAGTGGTTTGGAAGGGGAACACTCCTCTAATACAGCTGGAGAAGCGTTGGCGCTCCTCTACCATGATTCAAAAGCGTTATAACGCCCTTCAGCCCTTCTAGAGGAGCGTTGCTTACCTTAAGAGCGCTGGCGCTTTCCCAAAGCACATCAGGAGTGCTATAACGCTCTGATACCCCTTTTGGAGGAGCGCTCCCTATTCTGGGTCAATTGTTAGCCCGTTGAGTCGAATGAGGAGGAGATCATTCGAG
>JZKD02S2013599.1:314510-337858 GCA_000966675.3 Picea glauca
ATCAAGAGGAAACTAACAAATTCCTATACTCCAAAATAGAATGGAGTTAATGAAAGGATGAACATAACTCTCATGGGCATGGCAAGATCTATGATGCAATTTAAAGGGTTGAACACAAAATATTGGATTGAAGTAGTCCATACTACAGTTTATCTTAGAAATTGATCACCTACATCAACTTTAGATGGTCAAACGCCTTATGAAGCTTGGTACATTTTTACACTCAAGGTAAATCATCTTAGGGTTTTTGGCTCAACATGTTATGCTTTAGTTCCTAAGGAAAAGAGGACTAAGATATAAAACCTAAGTATGAAGTGTACCTTTTGGCTCAACATGTTATGCTTTAGTTCCTAAGGAAAAGAGGACTAAGGTAGAAAACCTAAGTATGAAGTGTACCTTCATTGGATACTCTGATGAAAAGAAAGAGTATATGTTTCTTTCAAATGGAAAATTCATTGTCAGTAGAGAAGTCATTTTTTATGAAACTGAAAGTAAAATTTTTGATGAGATTAATCATCTCCTTAGTCATTTAGAGAAGAAAAACACTAAGGGTAAAGGTAAGTTGAACAAGTCAAAGAAAACATTTTGGTTTGAAAAAGACTTTGTTTCTTTAGACGACATCTCTTTATCAAAAAATTATTCTGATTCATTTGATAATGAAACTACAAAAGACTCTTTTGATATTGAAACTTCAAAAGAATCTTCTCCAACCTCAGATACTTCAGATGAAAGAAGAGCCTCATTTTTTGAAAATCCTCTTTTCAATAATAATGGTGATTCATATCCTCAATCCTCTCAACATAAGAAGCCAAAGTGGTCCGAACAACTTCTCAAAGATGTTCATTTAGATGAAATTAACAAAACATGAACTAAGGGATCTTCAAGAGTAGAAGCAAAGTTTTCTCATGCTTCCACTGAACCTACTTCTTTTGTTGAAGCAGTTTGACATAAAGAATGACAGAAAGCAATGATTAATGAATATGATTCGATACTTGCAAATGGGACTTGGAACTTAGTTGACTGTCCACATGATGTTAAGCCCATCAGTTGTAAATGGGTTTATTGAGTAAAGTGCAAGCCCAATGGTAAAATTGACAAGTAAAAATAAAGACTTGTTGCTAAAGGTTTTGCTCAACAAGAAGGAATTGATTATGAAGAAAATTTTGCACCCATAGCTAAATGGAATACCATCAGAATGGTTATCAATTTGGCTGCACATAATGGTTGGAAATTACATAAAATGGATATCAAAAGTGCCTTCCTAAATGACAATATAAAGGAAGATATTTCCATGACTCAACCACAAGTGTTTGAAGTATAAGGACAAGAACATAAAATTTTCAAACTTGTGAAGGATTTATATGGTTTGAAACAAGCTCCTCGAGCTTGGTATGAAAAAATGGATGATTACCTACGAAAGGTGGGTTTTGAATGAAGTAAATCAGATGATACATTGTATTTTCTAATGCAATATAAGCACATGGTGATACTTTTACTCTATGGTTATGACTTCATCATAACAAGAAATAATGAAGCTCACATCAAACATGTTAAGGAAGAACTTAAAGCAGGGTTCAAAATGACTGATTTAGGGAAACTTCATTATTATCTTGGAGTTGAAGAAACTCAAGATCCTAATCAAATATTTCTTATTCAAACTAAGTATGCCACTGAATTGTTAAATAAATTTAGCATGGAAGATTGTAAACCTTCTCTTACCCCCATAGAGTAGAAATTGAAACTTTCAAAATTTGAAGGGGAGGAATTGGTAAACAGTATAAGGTGCAGGAAATTGGTTGGAAGTCTCATTTATTTTACAAATACTCGACCAGATTCATCATATTCAGTCATTATAATTTCAAGGTTTATGTAGGAACCAAGGGAAAGTCACTAGAACTCAACAAAAAGGGTACTGAGATACATTCAAGGTACAAAATATTTTTGTCTTCTCTACAAAAGAAACAAAAATTTTACACTTGTTGGATACTCAGATGCTGATTTTGCAGGTGACATTGATGATAAAACATCCACTTCAGGGTATTTAATGAATATGGGTTCAATAAAATTATCTTGGAATTGAAAAAAGAAGACAACAATTTCCAATTCTTTAGTAGAGGCAGAATACATATCATCTTGGGAAGAAACATGTGAGATTGTATGGCTATGTAGAATTTTACAAGATCTTGATGAATCTCAAAAATCACGAACTACTTTATTGATCGACAGTCAGTTAGCAATAAAGATGACCAAGAATCCAATATTTCATTCAAAGACTAAACATGTCGACACCAAGTACCACTTCATCAGATCACTCATCATCAAAGACATCATCAAGCCTCAGTTTTGTCCATCTGAAGATCAAACTTTAGATATTTTTACCAAACCTCTTGGTAGAATAAAGTTCACTAAGTTCATAGTTGAACTTGGTATTTGTAAAAATTAACTTTAGAACTAAAGGGGGAATTGTTAGCCTCATAATCCTAAAGTTATATAGTCTAAGTATTTTCTACTTTAAATGTTTTTAGAAATTAGTTTATTCTAGTTTGTTAGGATAAGGACATCTAACTTCTATGTAAAGGACACCTATCATACTCATGTGATTATGTGATTGGTTGTTCTCCTAGATTTTAGTTTAGAGTTAAGCTATATAAACAAGCTCCTTCTTCAAGAGAGGTTAAGGAGATTATGAGTTCTCACTTCTTATTGTAATCACTTTTTTCCTTATTAATAAAATTACATGTATGAGGACACTTTGTTAACATGTGTTTCAACTTTGAACTCTTGAAATGTGGTTCTGATGTTTGCCTGGAAGTCTGCCAACTGTCGTTGAAGTTCCATGAGGAATTGAAAGTAGGTAGCCATTGGAAACACCACATATAGTATACCAAAAGAAATCCCTGAAAATTATCTATCCAATGGAACTAATCTGGTAGAAATCTGAGCAACTTGTCAAAAGCTATGATCTCTACATCCCACCGCCATCACGAAAAAACAAAAAAATTAGTTGATTTTAAATCAACGATATCTTCACTTCCGGAGCTCCGATTCAGGCGATTGTTTTTTGAATTTGGGTGCAATTGTGAGAGGAATTAAATATGTAATTTTTTTGAGTCAATTCAGCCCCATGTTCTACATAAATCTACAAAATCACGTGGTCATCCATGGAAAAACCTAAAAATTTCCACTAAAAACTATATAAATTCTCCAATAAAAACTATAGAATTTTTATGGAGTATCCTGACCCTCTTTTTTTCTTCAAAAAATATGCAAAAATAGAAAAAAAAACTGTCCCTTTTTTTGTCCAAAGAAAGTGCTCCGATACCAATTGCTAAGTACCAAACACTTGAATATAGAAACACCATAATAGATCTTGAGAACAATATATAAAATCTCACACTTTATTATTATAAAACCCTTAGGGTAGGGAAACACCATACAAAGGATCCTATTATGGAAGGGATCGTCTCATGCTCACTTTCGTCTTCGAGGGGGCAACCTCCTAATGAGCTACACGCTCCAAATACAACACATATTCTTCACATCCCATTGCATTGCTTGAACCCCTTTATATAGTGATACCAACCACCTAAACACATTCTAGATGAGGAACCTTCTAGAAGTAGAACCTTCTAGTAATTCCTCTTACATTTACTTCTAATGAGATATCTCCTTTTCTTCTATGTCCTATACCTTTTCCACCCATCATATTACTTGTGGCCATGCAGCCTATGTATCTATGGACTTTACCTTTTCTTCTTCTTAAACTGCACCTGCCCCTATGCTTGGAGGATATGAATCTGGATATAAAATGGGATATGCCATAGGATTTGGATTTCAAACGGACTTGGATGCTAGTTATTAATCAACTGTATGTGTGCTCAGAACCAAAACTCCTACTACCTTCGCCTATGACTATGCTTAGGGGATGGATCAATAAGATAAACTACTTCCTTCCCCGCTAAGCCTTATTATTATGTTTACACTAATATATCTAACTACCATAGTGGACATTATTTAATAATATAGTGGACTTATTCCACCTTTCATTGAATGGCCTCCACTATTATTACTATGGGCCCTCCGCGCCTCCCACTACCTCTCTAGCTACACTACACTTTTCCACATTGTTATGAGTTTACATAAACAAACCAAAGGAATGGATGGTCATCAAAGGTGGGGGATGGGTGAACATATTAGGGATTATCATAAAGATCATGTTGTATGTAGAGGATGTGACACTAACATCTAAGACACTATGTAGCCCACAAAATCACCTAGATCCCTTAGGGTCCTTTTGCATGGAGGTTGGTATAAACATGAGAACGAACAAAACTAAAATAGTAGTCTTCTCTCTAAAAAGGGAACAAAAAAATCACAAATTAGCATTAGAGACAAGATGCTAGAGATAAATCAAAACTATTGGGACCAGATTTCAATGAGAAGTTAAGGTGGAACATATGCATAAGGAAAAGACTACAAGGAAAGTGGAAGACATTCTTCTTGCTACAAAACAGGTTTAGGACCACATAGATTTTTTATTTGACAAATTTTGTGCTTCCTCTTTCAAACATTCATAACCTCAATACTCCTTTATGGATGTGAAGTATTGATATTTTATTAAAAATGAAGAATAACAAAAAACAATTTGTCATGTTCTCTCTTTAAATTAACCAAGCCATCATCTTCAATGAAATGTTTGCGAGAAATTACAATTTCTAAGAAAGAAAAAAATTGAATGGAAATTGATCATAAAAGTGGAAGGCTAAAGATAACCCTATTTGGACCAACACTTACAATTAGAAATCACATTAGAAGTTGCAAAGCTATGTTGATAAAATACACAATGTAAGGATATCATTATGAAAAATCAAACAATTGGATATGAAAGCTTCAAGTTTCTTGGAAGCTTGAATGGCCAAAATGTTTGACTTAAACTAATATAATCCATGTAAAGTGGGATAGGAAAGCTTCAAGTTTATTGGAAGCTTGAATGGTCAAAATGTTTGACTTAAAATAATATAATCCATGTAAAGTGGGATAGGAAAGCTTCAAGTTTCTTGGAATCTTGAATGGTCAAAATGTTTGACATAAACTAATATAATCCATGTAAAGTGAAAACACGCATATGAAGAATTTAAAGATTTTTAGCATGGAATGAAACCAAATGCAAAAATATTTTGAACATAGTTAATGGTGGACACTTCAAGGATCTAAAAAAACACATGCATACATAGACAAACAAACTGATCCACAAGGAAGTCGTGGAAAAGTGAAAGGATTATCAAGAAAAGGTTCTTTGGTTGATGTTGTGTTCCTTGAAAAACTTCTTTGGTTAGTCTAAAGACATAAAATTTCAAGTTAAAGAAAGAAAACATTTTAAAGAATACAAACAACAAGAGAATTTCTTGGGACAAGTACTTGTTCGATTTATTCATATTTTTTCATTTATAAAAAACATTGATTTTGTGAAATTGCTTTCTCCTCCTAAAATTAGGGAAGAGACTTGGAAATTCCATGTACATTCCACTTTTTAAAATTGGAACTAACTACTACTACATTGTGAACAAGTGATTTCCACCCTTTTCCAACATTTTCCTACTTGGAAATAACTTTGAACAAGCGTGAATGACAATTATGTCTCTACACAAGACAAGCTTATCTCCATTCACTACATTTGTTAATGAATATGTTGCATTACCCTCTGATTTGCATTTTTTCAATTTTACCACACCCAACTCCATTTCCCTCACAAAGTGATACTTCACATCAATATCCTTACTCTTGGAATTGTAAGCAGCCTCCTTGGCCATTGCAATGACACTTTGACTATTACAATTTTTTTCTAAACTACCTTGTTTGATGCTAATACTATTGCATAGTCTTAATGACTAGATAATTTCTTTAGTATCATTTGTTGTAACAACATACGTTGCATTTCATGTAGTGTTCCTTAACCCTTAAAATTGAAACACAACCAAGTATACGAAGAATATAATTGCAATAACCAGATATAAGAGACAATAATATGAAAGATGTAAGAGATACCCTTGTATTAAGATAATTTGAAGAAGGAAACAATGTTCACTTGCCTCTTAAAGTGGGGTGACCTTTAATCAAGCATATCTCCAAATACAATAACACAAGACCAACATTCCATAGTATCCTATCTTTTTAAATAGATTTTCAATAGAGAAAACCATAACTACTTGTGGTCCCATAACTAACGAGTACCAACTATGTAGTGGGCCTTATATAGTGGACCCTTTTATACTAAATAGCTATCCACTACTATCCAATGGGACTTATTCAAAGAGGATGGAAACACACAACAATTAACTAACTCCTAGGTTACCTAAAGTAGGAAGGTTAGGGTAGGACCCTAACATGCGCCCCATCCCCTCTGAAAGCAACGTTGTCCCCAACATTGAATATGTGGAATTTTCTACAGAATCCTACTTGGTTCCCATTTGGAATATTTGAGTGGTATGTCATTCCACTAGATTAATTCTTCATTTCTCATGCGTTGGTACAATTGATGCTATCTAGTATCCAATGCTACTTCTGACTAAAAACAAATGGAGCCTTTTTCGTGAAGTTCTAGTAAGTTGGTTTCCACCTTGAACTTTGATTCCATGACCTTCTTTAGACAATATCATACATGAAATACTAGATGAATCTTGGAGCGGGATGGAAGAGTGAGTTTGTATGCCACTTGTCCAATGAGTTGGATGATCTCATAGGATCCATAGAAATTTAGTTCTAATTTTTGAGGTGTTTTATCTTTGTGTGATGTTTGTTTATAGGGTTGAAGGTGAAGAAACAACTAATCCCTTGCTACAAAAGAATGTATGGAGAAACATTGGTCTTCTTGTTGCTTATTTTTGTTCGAGGCATAAGCAAAATTTCCTTTAGTATGTAGAGAATGGCTTCTTTACTGTGGAGTGTGTGATCCACAACACAAATCTTGGAAGTGCCTAGTAAATATGAAGTGATTGAAAATAGTTTTTAGCCATAAAAAAATTCATAGGGGTTCATTTTGATAGCTCCATGATAAGAGGTATTGTACCACCATTATGAAAGGGGAAAACACTATGCCCATTGGTGTGATTTTTTAGAGAAAAAGAATCACAAATATTCTTATAGGAATCTGTTGACCACTTTAGTTTGACCATTTGTTTGGGGGTAATATGCAATGCTCATTTTCATCTAGGTACCCTATAGTTTAAGAAACTCCTGCCAAAATTTTCTAGTGAAGGTAGGGTCTCGATCCAAGACAATGGAAGTGGGCATGCCATGTAACTTAAAAACTTGATCATGGAATACTTGGGCAATTGAGGAGGGGGTAAATGGAAGTGGTAAAGAAAAAAATGAAAATATTTGGAGAGATTCTTGACTAGCACCATGATCATGGATTTGTTTCCCACCCTCATAAGTCTCATTGTAAAATCCACAACGATGTCAACCCATATATGTGTTGGAATCGGTAGTATTTGCAATGCCCCTGCTATCTTTATTGTCTCCCCCTTGTTTCTTTGTCAAGTGTCATAGGTTGCCATAAAATATTGGATGTCGGTTTTCATGCTCTCCCAAAATAATGAGTTCTTAGTTCATTCATATGTTTTATGAAATCCAAAGTGAACTACTATAGGAAATGAATGAAATCCCTCTAATATTCGTTTCTTAGAGTAGAATTCATTACTAGAATGATGTGCCCTTTAATCACAATGTATCTAGTTTCCATGTATACCCTTTAGGAGGGTTTGGATATTTTTGAAGCCTATGGATGAGTTGAATGATATTATCATTTTCCAACCATTCTTAATGGGCTTCATCAATCCAAGCTTGAATAGGTAAACATAATAAAAAAGAGGGATCCATCCCCCTCAAATTGTTAGGATAAGGAATGAATTACTATATTGTATTTACCCTTCTTATATATAATCTTGTAATCATACCCTAGTAGCTTGGTGACCCATTTATGCTGCTCTATGGAGGATAACCTTTGTTTGAGAAAGTACTTTAGACTATGATGGTCAATATTGATATGGAAATGTCATCCTATGAGGTATGGACACCAGGTCTCTATTGCATGCAAGATGGCCATTATCTCTTTCTCATATGTGGATCTACCCAAATTGTGGTCACATAACTGCTTATTGGCAAATGCCAAAGGGAACCCTTCTTGCATCAATACCTCTCTAAGACATTTTCCTATGGCATCACATTCCAAGATAAAATTCTTAGTAAAATCTATCACTTCTAATACTGGAGTCATGCACATGGCATCCTTTAAAGTTGAGAAAGTTTGTTCAGTGGCCTCACTCCAAACAAAGGCATTTTTTTTTAGTAGCAAGGTTAAGGGAGAAACAATTTTTCCATATTTTTTCACAAATTCCCATAGTATCTTTCAAGTCCTAAGAATCCACACAAGCTCTTTAGGGTCTTTGGACGAGGCCAATCTTGCTAGCTATGATGTTTTGGGGATCAACTCGTACTCCTTCTTGACTTACACTGTGACCCAAGTATTCAAACTTTGAATTCTGAAAAGCACATTTGGAGCATTTCATGAATATCTGGTGGTATTTTAGAAGTTGCAAGGCTATCAACATTCTCTATACACTATTTCTATGTTTTGTTGTAGATTAGAGTATAATAAAAAAATATTGACACATAATTGTGTAGGAATGGTCGAAAGATCTTGTTCATGAGGCTTTGCAAGGTTGGTGGAGAATTACAAAGGCCAAAAGGAATCACTAAAAACTCATAATGACCTTCATGTGTACAAAAGACGGTATTAGGGATGTCCACCTATTCAATCCCAATCTAGTGGTAGTCTGAATGAAGGTCAAGTTTAGTGAAAAACTTGGTTGCATGAAATTTATCCAAGAGATCATCAATAACTAGGATAGAAAATTTGTCCTTTATGGTAAACTTATTGAGAGCTCAAAAATAAGGACACATGCTCCAAGTACCTCCCTTCTTTAATACCATGTCATTGTTGAGGAGTAAGTGCTAGTACTAGGACGTATGACTCCCACCTCCAACAATTCTTGAGTGATCTTTTCAATTTCATTTTTTTTTGCAAAAGGGTGTTGATAAGGATAAACATTAGGTGATTGACTACCTATAATGAGGGGAGTACCATGGTCATTCTCCCCACACAAAGTTGGTAAACGTTGTGGTGTTTCAAATACATGTTGATGCTTAGAGAGAACCATTTTCAAATAAAGGTGAATTTCTTTTGGGGTGGTGTCAACTACTTGTATGACATTGAATTATGCAATGATACCTAAGTGGCCTTTCTCCAACAAATTCTCCATACAATGAGATGTGATAATTTTAGGGGAACTAGATGTAAGTCCCTTGAGGGTATGTTTCTACCCTTCTCAAGTGAATCTCATGTATCCATGGTGACAAGTCCCAAAGTGTGCAACCATTATGCCTTGAGAACTATATCACAACCATTTATTTCAATAGAAAAGATGTGAGTTTTGAGATGATACTCACCAATCTATAGTTTCACATTTTCACATCAGCACCCACATTTCATCATACCGCCACTAAAAATTATAATTTGAATATTAGATATGGTATGTACAAAACAATGGGCTTATTTTGCCACTCTCATATGAATAAAATTGTGGGTGTTGCAATTGTCAATCAACACAATAACTTTTTGGTGCTTAATGTATCCAATCAATTTCAAGGTTTGGGGTGTAAAGAAATCTGATAGGGCATGGAAGAAATTTGGGGTTCCTCATAAGGAACTTGCAATGGGGATTCATATTCCATGGGAGGCATGGTGTCTTCCAAGGTTGGTTCAAGAGTATATTCAATGGGAATGCCCTTTGAATAGTCATGTGGAGATACATCCATTTGAAATACTTTCTATTTTTTTCATTTTTTCCCTTTGAAATATCACTCATCATAATTATAGCAACGATGGAGGTGTTGATGTTCTGTTATATGTTTAAGAGATGACTTGAGGATGTGGAGTGGTTGTGAGTTGGATGAGATGGGGATAGTCACAACACAGGGGGCTAGTATGAGTGGTGAATAAATGTCTCTTGGTTTATGCATTGATCACTATCTTAGTTTCTTTAGCTCTATCGTAAGATTCCAACAATGTGCTTGGGTGTTGCATCATGATGTGTGCTCAAAATACTTCCTTGAGCCCACTAATGGAACATTATTTAGAAAATGAATTAGATATTCCCTTTGTATATATTGCCAAATGATTAAAGGAAATGATATAGTCTATAAATTTGTCAGTTTGGTGTAATTTTTTTAGGCATCCCAAATGGCGGGTGTCATGTTCAAAACGAGAATAATAAACTTGCACAAACTGGGTCTAGGCCACGTTTCCTTTATAATCCTTCTTATAACATTTCCACCACTGCCAATGTTCGACATCAAAATATAAGTCCTTGACTTTAGTTTATGTAGGTCATCGTTAATGCAATGGATAGAGAAATAATGTTCCATTTGGGTAACCCACCTCGAGGGATGATTCCCATCAAATTTGTTCATGTCAACCTTTGGAGATCAGTGCCATGAATTGTGACCAATTGGTTGAGATAAAGGTGGTTTTAAGTATTCTCAAAGGACTTTTGATATACCCAGATGTACATGGAATTGAGATTCTATGCACATGTGATGTCTGATACAATAATACTAGAAGGGGAACCAACAATGGTTACAAGGTTTCCCAAAACATGATTCCACTTGTATTCCCTATATGTGTTCTTCCCAAAGCACATTTTTACCTGTTAAACAATGTATCATCATTTTATTTAAAGATGTTGGAATATGTCTCTAGCTTGAAAAACAATTCTACTAGAATTTGAAGGCGTGTTGGCTTAGAAAAGAGATTTGATACCACTTGTAGTGTTATTAACCCTTAAAATTGAAACACAACCAATCAAATAGATAATATAATTTCAATAACCAGACACAAGAAACAACAATATGGAATATGTAAGAGATACCCTTGTATTAAGATAATTCGAAGAAGGAAACAATGTTCACTTGCCTCTTAAGGTGGGGAAACCTTGCACAAAAAAGAGATCCAAATACAATAACATAAGACCAACATATCATAGTCTCATATATATCTACATAAATTTTCAGTAGCAAGAACCCTAACTACTTGTGGTCTTGTCACTAATAGGTACATTTGGTCTCAAAGCTACATGGAAATAGTTCAAAAGTTACATGGATACCCCAAAATTATTGTAATTGATAGAGATCCAATTTTCATTGGAAATTTTTGGAATAAATTATTTTCTTGTTTAGGTACTCAATTGGCCCACAACTCATCTTATCATCCTCAATCCAATGGGAAAATAGAGATTGTGAACAAATATCTAGAAGGATATCTTCATTGCTTTGCATCTGATAAATAAACACAATGCATCAAGTGTTTTTTCTTGGCTGAATGGTGGTACAACACATCCTTTCGTACTTCATAAAAAATGTCCCCATTTTTGGAACTTTAGGGATATAATTCTCCATCCATCACATTTACCTTGAAAGGGACTACAAAGGTTCAGGCAGTGGAGGAAAACATAGGGAACCAACACTATTTTCTCAAACTATTGAAGGACAACTTGGTTATGGCACAAAATAGGATGAAATAACAAACATATAAACATAATAGTGAAAGGAAATTTGAAGTGGGGGATTGGGTATTTTTGAGGCTACAACCATATAAACAAATGACCCTCGAGCAACAAAAGAAGAAAAATAAATTATCACCAAAATATTATGGCCCCTATAAGGTGTTGCAAAGGATTGGAAGTTGGCTTACAAATTGGAGTTGCCTCCATCTTCACATGTACATCCAATCTTCCATGTTTCTTACCTAAAGAAGGTAATCAACGACAAGATCCCAGTCCAAAATATTTTACCAGAGATTAATGAAGAAGTAAAAATCATACTAGAACCAGAAACAATACTTGAAACAAGGATTAAGTGACTAGGAAATTGAGCAATTATTGAGTGCCTCATAAGATGGAATAACTTACCAGTGGAAGAGGCAACATGGGAAAATGAGTTATTCATGCAAAAACACTTGTAGTTAGTCAAGTGTTGAAAACACCACTTATTTGAAGGGGAAGGGTATGTTAAGCCCTAGCCAAAGCCCCATGTTAAGTATAAAACCCCTTATTAAGCCCTAGATATTGAATTATTACATTTCTAGTGTTATATTTGTATGTAGGCTAGAACCCTTCATTGTACCCTTCCATTATAATTGCACCCTTTGTATAGTATGTATATACCAAGTAGGCCTAGTCTTAGGATCATCTCATCTCATATCATCTTGTACATTTAATATATTTTAAAAGGAGGTTTCACCCTTGAAGTGGACTATTGTTCATTGACTTTTTATCATTCTCAAGGTGTTGGTTCATAACATATCAACTACTAGTGGGGATTATAAAGTGGACCCTTTTACATTAAATAACTATCCACTACTATTGAATGTACCTTATTCAAAGGATGGACACACACAAAAATTAACTAACTCATAGGTAGCCTAAAGTAGCGAGTCTCTGCTCGCACGGGTGTAGACGGATTGGCAAGTGCTGTGTAAATGGAAGGAAATTTGTAAATGAAGTCTCATGTTCGATTCTCCCCGGGACTTACTCGTGTGCCATTCTTGCGGGTTGGGTGGTTGCACCTGGGGTTATAATGGTAGCCGCCTGGGGATCGACCCCCTGTCACGCGAGTACGAGAACCGCGAGTTGCTAATTCCCCCAGTAAAAAAAAAAAAAAGTAGCGAGTCTCTTGATAGTTTCTCCTGTCTTTCTCAGTTCTTGTTTCTCCATTAGCTCAATCAAGCTTTCCCTATACCACCACACCACTGCCCCGTCGGTTGGTTGGATGTTTGATGCCTTATTTGTGGTGCCTGACCGGTGTGATTAGATCTTTGTGGAGAGGAAGATTATATTCTATATGTAATATGGACTTAACCTCTGAACTCTAATCGATCTTCACTCTTAAGCTTGAAGGAAGCCTGGGCACACGAGAGATAGCGTGAAACCGTAGTACTGGGGTTGTTTTCTTGTTCTAGACAATGATGGATACTCATTCCACCACCATATGATGAATGTCACGTACAGTTAGAGTGCCATGATGCCACCATTTGTAAGGTCCAGTATAGGGAAACAACTAGTCCGTTGTCACTCACTGCATAGAGTTACAACAACTCTAATTAAATGAATAACAAAATAGGGTGTCCCTAGGACCCTAACATTTGAACTAGATAAGGAAACTATGGATTACCTCTTACTCATACAAATTATTACTCCTCCAAATAGATTAAATAAATATGCACTTTTTGGCTTTCTCTTTTCCACAACTCTAGCCCAATCTGCATCAACAAATCCTTCCAAATAAAAAATATCATTACCATGATCTTCATAACATAAGATATAGTCATTGGTTCCTTGTAAATACTTGAACATTTTTTTAGCATCCATACAATGTTCATTTCCTATATTAGCCATAAATTTACTCACTTTTCCCACCGAATGTGCAATCTTTGGTCCCGTGCATACCATGACATACATAAGAGACCCAATTTCTTTTCCCCTTGAGTTTTAGGAAAAATTTTAGTAGAAAACTTAACTCCCACTTGAAACAATGTCTTTGTTGCTTTACTAGTCTCCATCCCTAAATCATTGAGAATGTTTTCAATATATTTATTTTGACTAAGCCATATCTTTATGTTTTTTCTATCTCTTTTAACATCTATGCACTACAAGGTAAAGACCTTGTAGTGAAGGTTTTTAGTGTTACAAAATTGGCAAAAATTGGCAAAAATTGGCAAAAAAATTCTGCAAAACATTCATTTTGGTAGCATGTGTTTTGGTGGAGATTATAACAAAACTTCATTATAACTAAGAAAATATGGATGGGTGGAGGTTGTTGCAGATGTTTTTCTAGTCGGTGCACTTCATGGTCTATACGCACCAGTGCATTCTCAAACATAAAGCACCAGTGCCTACATTACACTGAAGGAACCAAACAACGAGTCCTATATTATTAGGGTAGTGATGCGTTTATACAAAATAACGCACAGATGCTTTAATAATAACAATGCATTGGTCAAATCTATGATACCAAGCACCGATGCATTCTCTAACTTAAAGAACTGGTGCTTACAATTACAAGAAAGAACTGGGGTTGTCCAAAAAAGGTTTGGGCACCAGTGATCTTATAAGTAATAATGCATTGGTTACTTAATAAGAATAAGGCATCGGGTGAATCTATGATACCATCATCGGTGTCTTAAAAAAAAAAAACCTATCGGTGCATGATACTCAAAACGCACTGAAGCAAAAGTGTCATACATAAACCCCGATGCGTTTATTAATTAAATGCACCGATAAAGGTTTTTTATTATTATAATTATTGGTTAAAATAGTATTAATATTGGTCTTGGTTCCTTGTATATCAACACCGATGGAATTTAATGATGGCACTGATGCATTTTATATTGAAACACACCGATGTTGTTTATCATTAAATGGACCGGGTGTCATTTTCTTTTTTTAGAAACATCGACCTGTGACAATGCACAATTATTGTTATATTTTAATTCCATTGTTCATAAAAAATTGGCATATATCTTAAAATAATATTCATATAAATTACATTTTGATTAGTGCATTTGGATATGATGTTTGGATTAGTTTGTTATATCATCATATTTCACATCTCTTCATTATAATATTTAATCATCCATATATTTAATCAACGATGTAACATTTCACATCAACATTGGACAACACAATAGAATAAAATAAAACAGATTTTATTATATATGAATAATATGCTCTTTGTCATACAATGATCCAGGTGTATATTGGTGGCCACCCACCTGTTCCAACTAGCTCCTTTTCCAGTTTTTTGTTCAACACGTTCTTCTGTACTTCTTTATAATTGTGGGTTATACACTTCCAGGATTGTCTGGATCCCTACACATCTTCCAGGTGGATACTGGTGGCCTCCCACCTAATCTAACTAGTTTATTTTGTATGTTTTTATGTTAGCACATCTTCTTATACTTCTAGGGCCATTTTGTGGCCCTAAACAATGTTATTCTGGATCACCACAGTCAAACTATAGACAGAGATAGAGTTTGATGGTGTAATGCATATTTCTCAAAAATACCTTTCCAACAGGCTATCACGCGCCTAAAACGAAGATCGTATGAAAAAGTTATGACCCTGGGAAGTTAATGTACTAACTTACCTTAGGGTTAGGTTTTTGGATGTCTAGGGTTTTGAAATTACTGTTTAACACAAAAAGGCCTTCAAATCCTCATTATAATCATATTCTGGTGAATGAGCGTAGTTGTCACATCTCTTCTCAGAGATAAAGATGCCACCATTCTAGCAAGTCTTGCACTCTGTATTTTCACAGTCTCTTTACAATTCTGTCATTAATAGAAATCAAGTATTGTTGTATTTCTATGTTTTGGGAAAGTTTCATGACTATTTCATTGTAATTTTTCCATTTTCATTTTGTTCCGAACATAATCTGGATTAGTGGTATCAAAGAAGGCTTCTCTTGATCGTTTTTCAGTGCATGTCCCCGACGAGATCCGAGTATAGCCAATTGGGTCTCAAGTTTTTCTCTCTTGAGGAAAATCACTCTTGCACACCCAAGAAACCCTCAATGGCGGCAGGAAAGAAATATGGTGGATCAAAAGATTATATTAACCTGTTGCTTGAGCAAGCTCTCATGCAATAGAGCGATGAAAGGATTGAGAATTTTGCACACATTCTTCAACGCCCGTTGATAGCAATAGACGCATCTTCATCAAGCGACCATTTTGGAGGAACCTCTCCCTTAAAGGTACAAATTAACTATGATATTCCCATATTTGAAGGTTAGATAGATGTGGATGCCCTAGAAAAATGGTTAAATATATTAGAAAGTTATTTATTTGTTCAAATTTTTTCCAACAGGGAAAATATCACCTTCTCACTCCTCAAGGCTCTCCCCCATGTCAAACAATGGTGGGAAAATTATTGGGAGAAAATTCGCACAAAGGAATATGGAATATATGGGGCTGAGCCCACTTGGGATTTTTTGTGGATGTGGTCAAGGAACAATACTATCATGTTGATAACTATGAAGACCAATACATGAGATGGACCACACTACAACAAGAGAAGAGCTAAAAAATGCCAGAGTTCACAAATACTTTCCATAACTTGCACACCAAGTTGGGTATCAAGGACTTCGAGCGACATATGGTTCTGAAATATTGTGGGTCTCTGCATAGGTACATCCAAAACAAAATGGATTTCCTAAAAACATCATTATTGGGAGTTGCCTATCGATATGTTGTCAAAATCGGGCAGAAATTTAGGCACCAGAACAAATGGGCATTTGCGTCTGTAAATATGCAACAATCAAAGCACAGTAAAGGAAACTCTAACCAACAACCTCTAGACAACCAGTCCAAAACACATGACAAAAAGGGTAAAGGGAAAATGAAGAATGACACTGGGAAGTGGTGTGACTTCCAAAAAATCCCTTGGCACAATATCGATGAACGTCGCTCGAAAAATTCATTGGTGGTTGAGGTCAAAGACACAAAGCTGAACCCTGATTCAGAATCTGATCGAGAAAATATTGAAAACATACAAAATAATCCAGTTGGATTAGGTGGGAGGCCACCCATATCCACTTGAAATATGTGTAGGACTCCAGACATCCCCAAAAGTGTAGAACCCACAATTACAAAGAAGTACAGAAGAATGTGTTGAACTAAAGTGACACAAGGTAATATCTCATACTTCAAAATTCATCCTCTTCACAGCCTGTTCAAAGGATGCACAAAAGACTGCTACAAACATTGTAGCCTCAACACCTTCAATCTAGCAAAAATAGATTGTCAAAAAGAAAGAAGACATTGTTTCTTCACCTACAACGGTGCCTACACAATGCCCCGTCAAACCTAGAGACAACAGGTTGGTGGAGCATATCCAACCCTGCCAACAACCGGTTTGTGACAGTATTCCATAGACCAAGCATCACAACTTCTCCAACAAAGCACGCAACTCACCAAGATTAAGATTCAGAACAAGATTTCCCCTCTTCCCTAGGCACTCAATGCAATGGATACCATTTCTTCCTAAGGGGGGAGGATTGATCCAGGTGGATATTGGTGGCCACCCACCTATTCCAACTGGCTCCTTTTGCCAGTTTTTAGTTCATCACGTTTTTTTGTACTTATTTATAATTTTGGGTTCTACATTTTTGGGGTTGTCTAGATCCCTACACATATTCTAGGTGGATATCGGTGGCCTCCCACCTAATCCAATGGGCTTATTTTGTATGTTTTCATGTCAGGACATCTTGTTATACTTCTGGGGCCATTTTTGGGCCCTAAACAATGTTATTTTGGCTCACCACAGTCAAACTATAGACGAAGTCATATTTTGACAGCGTAATGCGTATTTCTCTAAAAGACCTTTCCAATGGGATATCACGCGCCTAAAACAAAGATCGTATGCAAAAGTTACGACCCTGGGAAGTTAATGTACTAACTTACCCAAATGGGGCCCACATGACTTTTGGCGTTTCATTTCCTAGGAATAGGTTTTTGGATGTCTAGGATTTTGACATTCCTATTTAACATAAAAAGGCCTTCAAAGCCTCATTGTAATCATCTTCTGGCGAATGATCATAGTCGTCACATCTCTTCTCAGAGATAAAGATGCCACCATTTTAGTGAGTCTTGCACTCTGTATATTTACAGTCTCTTTACAATTCTTTCATTAATAGAAATCAAGTATTGTTGTATTTCTCTTTTTAGGGAACGTTTCATGAGTATTTCATTGTAATTTATCTTCTTTCATTTCGTTCTGAACATAATCCGGATCATAAAAAATTGGTCAACACTTATTAGTAATCCCATGTCTTTCAATTGGTATACTATGTCCATTACATTAAACAAAGTGTCTCATTTTCACATACACTTATTTCAAAAAATACAACAACTTGCATTGATATCCAAATATATTGATCATCATTCTTCACTGGAATTGTTTTCAGTTCTCAAGCTACTTCCATGACTTGGTTTATTTGGTCGAATTTTTTGTTGATTGTCTCGATTGTTTTCCTCTTCTTCAAATGATTCCATCTACAAAAATAAAAATAAAGTGTAATCAGTGTATCTACATTGGTGAGAATAATGAAAATTGAAATAAATAATATACATGAATGTAAATTGAAAAGAGACATACCATAGCAAGAATTGAGTCCTGAATGATACCGAATTTTTCAAAACCAAATCTCATTCCTTATGTCAACAACTCTTCTGTTGGCACATTTCCATACTTTGTTTCTTGCAAGTTTTATACCCCATAATAAATCATAGATTTAATATAAAATATTTTTTTTGTTCCATTAAATATAAAATGAGAGAAGTAAAACAACATAAGATACTTACAAATTCCACAATTAATTTTTGATATGCTAACATATACTCAGAACCCTTACTTAACCCATTGTCAATCAATTCTTGCGATGGCTCTTCTTTGTATGTTAGCACCCGTTTGAAGACATTCAAGGATGGTTGCTGTAAAACAAATTAAAATATACAAAATTGAAATCTTAAGTTAATGTTATAAGGAAATAACAATTACTCACACACATTGCTATCAACCCTTTTCTTCCTTGTCGTACTGTTTTATGTGCTAAATGAGTCCCATTTTGTTTTCTTTCCTGCAAGAAAATAATTGAAAATTAATATTTAATGCTAAATTATGCATTTATATGTACCTAATAGAAAATTTCAGTGAGTTCATACATTTGAAGCACGTTGTTGTTGAGATGACTCCTTCTGTGATGCAATTATGTCCATTTCTTTTGCCATCTCCTTGTACACATTTTTTGAGATTCCTACTGACATATTTTGGATATCAGCTCGTTGATCCTAAGGGATTTTCATAATATTCTTGAAAAAAGTAACATGACAATAAACTATTTTTATATTGATATATGAAAACTAAATATAACAAAAATAATATTAATAAAGGAATGGTTTGTAGTAATATATACATATCCTAGAAAAACATTTTTAGGAATATTACTTTTTGAATGATTCTTTTGTTGTTGTTGTATGTTTTTTCTATTGCAAGTCTGACAGGTCTCATTGACCATTTCTATGGAAATGCTTCATGTAGTTTAGATATAACCTGGTTCTTGGAATCATTGGATTGATTTTTGTATTGTAAGTGGAAAGTATGTCTATACATTCGCTCCACTATATCCATCATAGTTTTGTAAAAAACATTCCCCCTTTCATTAACCTCCAACACTACTCTAGATGAGTTAAGGACCAATTCATCATCATTTACATCTTCTATAATTTTTATTTTCATAGGACGACATTATGTTTCTTCATTGTTGGTCCCTATAGAACATTAAACATATGTGAATTAATACATTCTTTGAAACATGTTATCTAATATTTTTAAGTATATTATTAATGCAAATTAAAAAAAAACTCATATTGAATAGAATATTTCCATTCACCCAATTCTTCCTTTTGCAATTTTTCCATCAAGCTTTTACGATGTTCTGCACTTAGATCCCAAAGAATCTTATCGTGATTCCTCATTTTATGGCTTTGAAAGACACACACTAACCAATACATATTAGTTAAACTTACATATAGTTCAAACATATTAATTTTGTATAGAATTTACAAAGAACTTGTCTTTTTAACATATTAATTTTTTATAGAATTTACAAAGAACTTGTCTTTTTAGCATTTTTGGATGTGTTATCATTGTGTCGATCAGAATTTTTGTTATTTGAACTATTCTCACACATTTATTTATCAATATATATCATGTACCAGTCAATATACAAGCTATTAAATATATTTTATAAATAAATCACACAATTTTCTGCAAAAAAAAAAGTTCCTGGTGCACTTTCATAATATAATAGCACCAGTGTGTTCCATATATGAAATGCACTAATATCAAAAATAGATTTTTAAAAACTATAAATTACAATGGTGTGGTATGTTTCTTTATCAGCACCACTCCAATAGAAGAAAAAAAATGAAAACAAAAAATACCATGAACAAATAAAATTACACATCGATGAACGATTTTTTTTTTTAATTATGTTGCAGCATTACCGGGGTGTTTTATCTGAAAGCACACTGGTGTGTTAGATTCAATTAGGTGCACCAATTACTCGAAACATTTAAAAAAAAAATGTGACAGGGCCAAGAGGGTTTAGATCCGATGCATCACATGTCAAATGCCTTTTATATGGAAACATAAACCCATTAAATCTAAAATGCCTAAAATGAAAAGCTGTAACTATGAAGTGATAGAGGGAGTTAAACCCTAAGGTGAAATTTTGCAGTCACATAAGCAAGAAGAAGCAAGTGTTTAAGTTAAATATGAATTTTTTTCATTTAAAAAAAAAAATATTATTAAAATCAACAGTAAAATTTAAATTTTTTACTATGCAGGGTTTTGAGTGAATCACAAAACCCTTCAAATTCTAGTTTTCTGAATAATTTTGTTTCTCCAAAAGGGTTTTGAATGAATCACCATACCCTTCAAATTTTGATCTTCTGAATAAGTCTCATGTTCCAAAGTATTGATCTGTTTCTCTAGAGTGTTTCCCTGTATGTCTCTTGCAAATCTCTCCCATGTAAATTTTGGCAAAATAATAAAACACTGAATAGCTTAATACCTAGGAAAGATTTTATGAAAAGAGTTTTAAATGAATCACCATAACCTTCAAATTCTAATCTTCTGAATAATCATGTTGTTCCAAAGTATTACGTTGCTCCACAATGCTCTCTGGTATGGCTCTCTTGCAAATATCTCCATTGTAAATTTTGGTAAAATAATGAAACAATGAATAAATTTTTACTATTTAAATGACTTTGTGAAATTAGATTTTAAATTTCCACTCATTTTTCAATTATAAAAAAAAATCGCGCTTATATGAAAAGAGTTTTAAATGAATCACCATAACCTTCAAATTCTAATCTTTTGAATTATGCTGTCAATAGTAACATGCCATCTTCTAGCTGTAATCCTCAGTCAACGACGATAATATTAATGTTGGGTATAATGTGATTTGAACAAACCATTTGCATTGTGCTTACTAATATCATCAATGTTCTAATGTTCAATATTTTTGAAATTATGATTCTGATGATGAGCGACCTACCTATCATCTTCCGTTGCACCCCACTACAATGTCAAATCTCGAGAAGACTGCAATACGAGCACAAATCGGAGATGAATCATATCAAGAATGGTTGAATATCTTAATACATAGGATGTATAGGTTGTCAAAGCTTTTTGAGTCATGTTTCATGTTAATAAATCAAGGTGTTGACTTTAACCTTGGGTCTAAAGATGATCAAAATACATTTTCCTAGTCTTGGTGTCATGATGGTGGTTGTCAGTATTAGCACAAGAGGGAAAGTAAAGGTATATAGTTATCTAAAGGTCACCATCAAATTTTGACATCCAAACAAGTGTCTAAAGGTTCTTATACATTCATCCAACCACCTAAATATCTTGTCAAGTCATAAACAAAATACAATGCAAACTCTCCTAGAAGTTCACAACACTCCAAAAATAGGGCATATGTCAAATCTTTTATGATTACGATTTCAAAAGAGTTTCTAATGATGATTTCTAGTTTTGAGAGCCATCACATCATCAAGAATCTCTAAAGTGTCATTTTCAAAAGGAATAATTATCACTTTGGTTCTTCATTACTGGCACTGCGAACTAACGCTACGAACTAATTTCATGTAGCATCTTTTTCTGATGTTTTCATCATAACTCCCAAATGGTGTTGTGGGTTCTTCTGAAACTTTTTGTGGAGGAGCATGATTATGGCATTGACCTGATGACCAAAAATAATCCTAACCCATTTTGGCATTTTAAATATAAAATTAAAACACCAGTTGGTAGCACATGCGCTATGAACTCCAAGTCTGCTACAAACTCATTTCTTGTAGCAACTTCTTCTAAATATTTTATCATAAATCCCAAATGGTGATGTGGGTTCTTTTGAAAGTTTTTATCATAAATCCCAAATGGATCATGATTATGGCATTGAATTGATGACCAAAAATCGGAATGAGCCATTTTTTCATTTGAAAGATAAAATTAAAACACCATTTTGTAGCACAGGCACTACAAACTCGACAATTATTGGATATTCTCCTTGTTTGGAGGTTGCCACCTGTCAAAGAGAGTTCAAATTACTTCTCAAAGATCAGTTAGATGATAACGAACACATGCACCTAAGATTTCTCTCCTTTAAAACCTCATGCAGTGAGTTGACAACAGATTTATTATTGACTTCCAACAACTTCCTAATATTTAGCAGTTTGTTGGATTTTTGTCTCTTTGACTATTGCCACCTATCTCCAAGAATTAGAATCCAATGAAGGAGATGGGATGTGACCTCCTAAGCATATTTTGGATGTTATTTCCTATTTAATGAAGGAGGGATCTCTAGGAGGGGGGGTTCATGATTGGAGATATGATTGAGAGAGTTGTAGGGGCAGTTTTATATGTTTATTTGTAAGCCCGAGGGCTTGTGATGTAGACATTTCTGTCGTTATAGATTCATGAAAGTTGTTTATCAAACTTTGTTTTATTTATTATCATTTTACGTTGTCATCTTGCTTGAATGGAATTGCAGGCATTGAATATCAATGGTTGTTCATGGCCAGGAGATTCATGAGCTGCAAATGATTTGTAGTAATTACTTCCTTTCATGATCTTTGTTCTAGTAATATTTTAAGTCATTTTTTCAAAGAGGATCTCAGCTTGATGACATTCTTCTTTTTTATCTTCTTTATACCTTCATCCATCATTTATATCCCTTTTGGTCTTGTAGGCATCTTGAGTGCCTTTGACATGTAGAATGTGTTGACTTCATGCCCAATGGAATGATTTTCAGATAGTTTTCTACCCTCCTTCTTGCTCTTCCTTGTTGATCCACCTGAGTTTAAACTTGATTTAATCACTTATATCAAATGGGTACTAGGATTATCCTCTAGCAGTATGAGGGTGACTCTCAGTGCTAATAGAATCAACCACCTGTTCAATTCCCACTATGTCCAGATTCACCAATTAAGAATGACTACAACAATAATAGTTATTCACAAGTTGGCAATGGAGTCAATGAAATAGAGGTTGGCAATGGTGCCAATGAAAGAGTAAGTGACTTATCGTTTTTCAAATTTCTACAGAGTAACTATTCACACTGAACTTCATAATGTATATTTTGATCTGATACGTACTATATGTCAGTTT
>JZKD02S2013599.1:346507-358010 GCA_000966675.3 Picea glauca
GGAATCACCCATAATTTTATTCATCGTCACATTGCCCAAGAAACTCATTGCTATATCCATGGAGTCAATAATTTCCAAATCATGATTTCCAATGGTGGCTCCATGAAATGTGGAGGGCTTTGTGAAAATGCGTGTCTCCAAATTGGTGACTACCACCTGAAATCTCATATGTTTTCTATCGACATGGGTGGTTGTGACATTGTGTTAGGTGCAGACTGGCTAAGGACTTTGGGTCCCATTCTCATGGATTTCAAGGAATTAACCATGCAATTTGACTAGGAACACCAAAAATATAAGTTCCAAGGCATCATCGTTGGTTCACCCGAGATCATTAGTTCCCATCGCATGGAAAAGCTGCTCAAAAAAGGTCATTATGGTGCTATTGCCCAACTCCATGCCATACAGGCAACCGAGACATCCTCTATGCCGCAAGACCTCCAATCCATCCTCTCTAAACATTATTTAGTCTTTTCCACTCCCCAGGGACTCCCGCCTTCCCGTGTTGTTCATGATCATTCCATTCCCCTTATACCAGGAAGCCTTCCTCTCAATATTCTTCCCTATCGTCACCCCTTTTCCCAAAAAAATGAAATTGAGAAAATGGTTCAAGAATTGCTTAACACAGGCGTTATCCCCCCTAGTACGAGCCCCTACTCTTCTCATGTGGTCATGTTCTTTAATAATGAAGGTTCTTGGTACATGTGTCCTAACTTCCATGCCCTCAAAAAACTCACCATTAAAGAAAAATTTCCCATTCCTGTCATTGATGACCTATTGGATGAATTGAGTGGCGCCCAGTTCTTTACTAAACTTGATCTTCGTTCTGGCTACCACCAGATCTGTATGAAAGAGGCAGACATTCCTAAGACTTCTCTTAGAACTCATGAGGGCCACTATGATTTTTTGGTCATGTCCTTTGGTTTGTGTAATGCCCCCTCCACCTTCCAAAGCCTTATGAATCATGTCTTTCGACCTTTTCTCCATCATTTTGTTGTAGTTTTCTTTGATGATATCCTCATCTATAGAAAAACCTGGAAAAACCATCTTGCTCATGTGGACTGCGTTCTCCATCTACTCTCTCAGCACCAACTTTTCCTGAAAAAATCTAAATGTGCTTTTGGCACCTCCGAAGTTGAGTACTTGGGTCATCTTGTTGGCAAGAATGGTGTCAGGGTGGATCCTAAAACTATTGAAGCTATGCAAGACTGGCCTCACCCAAAGACTCTCAAAATATTGTGAGGATTTATGGGCTTAACAGGTTATTATCACAATTTTGTTAAGAATTATGGAAAGATCGTGGCACCTCTCATCGCACTCCTTAAATAAGTCTTTCATTTGGACTCCAACAGTTTCTCAGGCTTTTCAAACCTTGAAGATGGCCATGTGCACTACTCTAGCCCTAAACCTTCCTGATTTCACAAAGGCCTTTGTCCTAGAATGTGATACTTCAGGGAAAGGTATTGGCGCTATCCTTATGGAAGAGGGTCGACCTTTGGCATTTACCAGAAAACAACTGTCTGAACGAAATTTGGGAAAATCAATCTATGAAAAGGAAATGTTGGCTATTTTGCATGTCGTTGATTTGTGGCACCCTTATCTATTGGGGCAACACTTCCAAATTAAGATAGATCATCAAAGCCTCAAGTATTTTCTGGAACAACACATTTCCTCCCCAGAGAAACAAAAATGGGTGACTAAGGTATTTGGATATGATTATGAGATCATTTACAAGAAAGGAAAAGACAATGTGGTTGCAGATTCACTTTCCCAAAAATATGAAGATGAAGCCTCCCTTTTTTCTCTCTCCTTCATTGTACCAGATTGGCTCCAAGACGTTCGCTGGGAATGGCTACATGATCCCAAAAGTTCGAATATGATACAACAATTACAGTCCAATTCTCCAGTTTCCCCAGGGTACTCTTGGCTCCATGATGAGCTTCGATACAAGGGTCGTTTGTATTTAAGTAAACAGTCAAAACTTAAATCCATGGTGCTTTCTGAGCTTCATGCTACACCCACAGCTGGGCACTCTGTGTTTACCAAAACCTATGACAGGGTCAAACGTTATTTTTTCTGGGATGGTATGAAACAAGACATTCGTAATTTTTTGGCCCAATGTGATGTGTGTCAATGCAACAAGGGTGAAACAGTCAAATCTCTTGGCACACTACAACCGCTTCTGATTCCACCTGTTATTTGGAGTGATATCTCTATGGATTTTATTACAGGCTTACCTAAATCGGGAAATAAATCAATCATCATGGTGGTAGTTGATCGCCTTTCCAAATATGCTCATTTCTGTGCTCTTCAACACCCATTTACAACATCCACAGTGGCTTAACTTTTCATGGATCAGGTCTTCAAGCTTCATGGCATGCCGCATTCTATTGTTTTTTATCGCAACCCAACTTTCACTAGCAATTTTTGGCAAGAACTCTTCAAGATACAAGGCACCCAATTGCATCTCAGCATAGCTTATCATCCCCAGACGGATGGTCAAACTAAAGTTTTCAACAAGTGTTTGGAAACATATTTAAGGTGTTTTGCATCAAAAAATAAAAATCAGTGGGTTGAATGGTTACCCCTAGTTGAATGGTGGTACGACACTTCATATCATACAACTACCCGCATGACTCCTTTTGAAGTGGTATATGGAAGAAAGCCACCATCAATTCTCTCATGTTTACCAGGTGTCTCGAAGGTCCAGGAGGTTGACCAAACGCTTACAGTTTGAAAGGCTATTCTCTGTACCCTCAAAGAGAATTTGGTCATGGCCCAGAATCGCATGAAGCCACAAGAAGATCAAGGTTGCTCTGAACGTCATTTTGCAGAAGGTTTTTCTTCAACTGCAACCTTACAAGAAAACTTCCCTCAAAGTCGACCATTGTCAGAAGTTGGTGCCCAAATTTTATGGTCCTTGTATAGTTCTCAAGCGTGTGGGACAAGTGGCCTATCAGTTATCTTTGCCCAGTCATTCTAAGCTACATACTGTTTTTCATGTTTCATGCTTAAAGAAGGTGATTGGAACTAAGTGCCAAACTCAAACCAACCTTCCCCAATTGGACGAAGAAGGCTCCATTTGGCTATAGCCACAAGCAGTTTTGGACCAGCATGAGCATTGCCTGCGTCAACAAACCATCAAGGAAGTGTTAGTCCAGTGGAAATATACAACTCCAACAGATACCACTTGGGGACCAGCTACCATTCTGCAGCAATTTCCACATCTCAAGCCTTGAGGACATGGTTGTTTTTAAGGGAGAGGACATGTTAGGGACCTAACCCCTCACATAGGTAGAAAAATGTATTCTGATGTAATAAAGGTCAATATTAATAAGGCCTTGCAATAAAGTAGAATAAGTCGAATGTAAGAAGACCTAATAGAAGCTTCTGCGTCTAGAAATATCTTCCTCTAGATGGTTCTATTGATAGACATATTTAGTATAAATAGGAGTTGAGGGTATGAGAACCCTAGCTTGGATATTATTGTAATAGAGCTATGATCGACTGGAGGTTGCCCCCTCGAACATGCCCGTGAACATTGCTCTCTTAATCAAAGTGCTCTATCTGGTGTTATTTTGATATCAATTTAGTGTTATTGTGGTGTTGTTTTGGTTATATTGTTGTTTATCTGCCATTTCTAGCATTTTATTTCTGTTCTGCATACTTTTTATATCTGGAATATTACACCATCCTTCTTGCAGTTCTTCGGGTTCAACTCTAGATGTAGTTTCCAAAAATTTTCCTTGGTGTGGAAATCAATGTTGTAATGATTGCAATGGTTGTTGGGATATTTACTCTGATGTGTAGTGGTTGTTGTATTCTTATCTTTTCCCCCTTTCCACTTATTATTTCCCTCCTTCGAAGCTTCCTAGTGATGTTTTTGCTTCGAACCACTTGGTTTCCCTTTCTTTTGGCTTATGTTTTCTAGGTACTTCTCCTGTACACATGCCTCATCCACTATCCTTTTCTTGAAGAGAATCACCTTATTTCATAGATGACTATGTAAATCCCCCAGATACTTGAGGAGCACATCTAGGTTCTTGGGAGAGATACCCAATATGATGGCCATCTTTCTGAACTTAGTGGTGTACTCATGTACATTGTGCCCATGCCTCTTCTTGAAGTAGTACCATCAGATCCATTGGTCCTCTGCATACCCGATAGGGTAGACTTAAGAATTAATGAGGGTTTTGAAGTCCTCCCACCCAGTTACTGATGGATCACCCTCCAACTCAAGTGTTTATGTGTGGATTTCCCACTAGGTTAACACATGGCCCTATAACTTCAATCTAGAAAATTAAATATTCGGCCCTTCATCTATATGGTGAATGCTAAAACAAAATTCTAGTTGTTGCAACCAATGATTCAGTTTTAATGCATTGATATCACCTTTGTATGTCTTTATGTATACTTTCACTTCCATCTTGAATATGGACTATGAAGGATTAACGACACTCGAACTCGACTGCTCTTTCTTGGATTCTTTTCGTGACCCCCTTCCTGAGTCTCCTCGATCTCCTGATTACCCCTCCAATATGATCACTATGTTAGATCCTCCATCATCTTTGAACGGTCTGAGCTTGCTTGCTAGATTTGCCATGAGGAGGTTCATATTGTGACTTATGTCGACGGCTTGCTCTTCCAACCTCTCAAATATCTCTTCTACTGGATCTCAAGGGTTATTATGAATAGACTCATCATCCATGGCTAGGGTTTCTACAACTTCTCTTTAAGTTGTTTCTTAGATCTTGCAACTTCCCACAAATACCCAATAGAAAAACCTACTCTAATACTAATATGATATGTAAAATTTCATGGATATTCCACTAGAAAAATTCATCACAATGGATCTAATAAATAACTAAAATCGTTATTATTAAGGTTATTTTTGGTTTAGATTTACAAAATATTTAGTTATTGATTTTTCTACTTATGCATGAAATAGATAAAATGAGGAAAATATAGAATAGTAAAATACAATAACACCATCCACAAATAAACACAATATATGGCCCATGAAACCCAATACAGGAGAAAACCCAGCTAGAAGGTGAGGTTTCTCTACTCTCTTTTCTCTGGTATAGAAATGATGCAAGTACAAAGAAATAGGCACTCACTATGGAGTTTCCTTTGACCTATGGTCTGTATGGATGCTACAAAATCTCTCCTCCCCTGTTATGTTCACAAAATCCAACTCTTAGATGTTTTTCTCAGCTATGGAACAAGATACAATGCAAAAGAATGGAACCCCTTCTCCTAGTGGTCTGATATTTAACATGTCCCAATAGCCATCTAGGGATAGGTTTTTGAATTCCTCAACCCTCAATTGTGGCATGGTTTTGAAACTTCTAAAATCTTCTTGAAATCCCTCATATGACTAGCCCCATATGCATGAGTAACGGTGGTTGACATGGCACACTCTCATACCATGGTGGTCAACGTGGTAAGTGAACTTGCGAGAGGCATAAATTTTGTATACGAGCTCTGATTGACATAATTTTTTCACTATTGGAAAGGTCTAGATGTGTAGAATAGCATCATGGAATATTAGCTACGCTGAGAAATTTTTAACCCAAAACAATGTTGTTTGATGCCTCAAAATTCCCTGGAAGGTTCCAAACGACAATTTTCCAAATTGGGACCTGCCAATAAAATGGACCTGCAAGATGATTCCTCTCATTTTTTCCACTCTAAAAGGATCAAGATAGATGACAAATAATATAATGATCCAATCCAAGTCATTTTTTCACTGTACTTATATAAAACCTAATAGTTATTCTAAATATATCAATCTACATAAATATTTACATTATAAGTTTTTGGTTAACTATATATAATATATGTTACTTTTGAAAAAAATATATATTAACGAAAAAATAAATTGAAAATGGTAAATAGAACATAATTATGTTTTACAATCAAGAGATAACAACAATATAAGAACATAAAGAAGTGAAACTAAAAATATTTTTAAGAATGACAATGAGGATACAAGATTGTAATAGATCAAAAGATGAAAATGAATCCATGACTAATTATTATCAAGAGTGATAGAATTGAAAAAAAATAAATAGATGATATCATCTAATGGTCTTGGTATTCTTATATCAAATAGTTTGTTTTAAAGTAATACCAAGTTTTTATATCAAATCTTGCAACTAAGTAAAATATTAAAATTTGAAGATTTAAAAATTATTGTTCTTGAAAAAACAAAAAAGAGAGAAATATAGTGAATTGAAAAAATATATAAAATTTAACAAGGAAGAAAGGAAAAAATATAGTGAACTGAAAAAAAAAAAATATAAAATTTCATTAATATAATAAGCTAAATTTTCTTCATCCTTTCTTTTCTTATCCTCTTGCGCGGTCTTTGGCCCTTCTCGTGTTCCCTCTCCTCCTTGTGTTTCTTCTCTCCCCTCTCCTCCTTGTGTTTCTTCTCTCCCTTGGGTCTGGATGTTAGTTTATATGAATGTTTTTATTAGTTCTTTGTCCTCGAAAATATATTATTAATAATTAATTGATTTTATGATTATATTATGTTTTATAAAAAAACTAATCTAATTATACTTTATATTATTACATATTATATTTTATTAACATTATAGTATTCATTATTTATAATAACTTTAAGATCGTAATAATATCTTAATCTTTATTACTATTATTATGGTATTATTGCATATTATACCTTATATAATAACTTTAAGATCTTAATAATACCTTAATCCTTATGACTACTATTATGGTATTATTGCATATTATACCTTATTATTATAATTATTATATTTTAACTTTACAATACCTATACTTATCACTTTATTTAATCCCTACTACTACGTTATTATATTATCATTGCATATTATATCTTAATACTATAATTATTATAGTATTAATATTTATTAATAATATGTTCCCTTATTATATTTTATGATTAACTACTATATTAAAATAAAATGTTTTATTTATATTTTTTTTGTTTGTTAATTTGTGCAGGACTTGCGATTAACCTGTGGCTTGAGAAACCGCGATTCAGGGGCATCTAAGCCGTCAAAATCACCCGGGGATCGCACCCGGCCCGAGCCACACCAACCCTTAACATGGTTGGATTTTTTGTCCCCGCAGGTTTCGAACCGGTGAATTTAACATCACGGAGTGACTTAACAACACACTCCGTCACCGACTGTCCTACACCTCGAGGACAATTTTATCTATATTTTAACAAAAGTTTATAATGACTTAATTCTTATTACCACTATTATAATGATATCACATATTATACCTTATTATTATAATTCTTATACCTTTACAATACCTAAACTTAACACTTTAATTCCTTATTAATCCCTATTATTATTATATTATTATTGCCTATTACATTTTACTATAATTATCATATAGTAAAATTAATTATTATATTGTAAAACTTTAGAATAACTTAATTTTTATTACCACTATTATAATTATTATATTGTAAAACTTTAGAATAACTTAATTTTTATTACCACTATTATAATAGTATCACATATTATATCTTATTATTATAATTATTATACTTTTACAATACCTAAACTTACCACTTTAATTTATTATTAGTCCTTACTATTATTATTATATTATCATTACATTTTACTAACATTTTACTATAATTATCATATTGTATTATTAATACTTATTAATATTTATTGATTTTAATTATATTTTAGGATTAACCTTTAATTATATTAAAGGACTCTAAATTAATTTTTAGAGTTTGTAGTTCTCTACTATTTTCATATTTATATGTTTGGCCTCCCTTTTAACCTACTAGAATAGTAGTCTAGAGACTCTAAAAGTTACAATTAAAATGATTAGGAACAATTCCATTAACAATTCTCACCACATAAACCTACAATTAGTAAATTTAATAATCTTAAAAATAGAAGCACCACAATAAAAACTTTTTGTTAAAAAACCCAAAATTAAAATAGATTTAAATTGATATGTGACATATATATTAAAAGATAAAAATTGCAACAATTTATATTTAAAAATGGGTAATTTTTTTTAATTTCCTATATCCCATTATTAATGGTTAAATATATTACTTACTAAAATAAGTAACTAAGTTTTAGATACTTTATTAAAATGATAACATCTCCAAATTGTTTTGGCATTTTCATTATTAATTAATGCACGAGTATTAGAACTTCCAAGCCATTAAGTTTTTGAAGGACAAAGCTTCAAGAAGTGGTCTATGTAAATAAATTGTATTTTCCAAGTTGATATATTTTATGACTTCTGAAACTAGATGAGTCATGTATTGTTGGCATGTTTTACAGACAGTGTGTGCTTGTCACTAATGGTAAGATCAGAGTGTGCATCGATGGAAAAACAGGAACAATGTAAATTAGTGCAGAGTCGCACGCAATGCATAGGTGTGCACCAGGGACGACGTTAACTCATTGCCAAAGCTCAAGAGAGATAGCGTACTCAAGATCTCAGGTGGATCAAAGGTCGAGGCCTTTGACACTTAGAAATTCTTCTAAGTAAGGAGGATGCGTAAGCTCGGGCAGAGAAGCGACATTGATCATTGGATCCCATTCAAAATTCCCAATGACCGTCAGATCTGAATCCAAATAGGAGGAGCGCAAAGATGGAGGACAGATCTATGGCGTTAGATCCGAGCGCAGAGTCCGACCATCGTTGGATCAGGAAGAACCTGCACGTTCTTTAAAGTGCAAGATCGAAGCGGTGGTCCAACTCCATTTCGAAGTTTTGGCTATTGGGGTTTCGGATACCGGAAGTTGGAGTGTCGAAACACTTTGCAACAAGAATGTCGAAATTGCGATATGAGAAATCACGATATGATCTGAGCCGTTGAATCAAGATTAGATATGGACCATCGAATCATAGTACATGTGGCGAAAGATCGTCATGACGCCGACTGGAAATTCAAAGGAACGGGGTTCCCTAACCTCTCGAATTTGCGATATGTGAAATCGTGAAACTATATTAGCCATCAGATCGAGGTTTTTTCTAGACCGTTGATCTGAGCTCCATCTTGGAGCTTTGCCTATCGTGACTTAGAGTGACGAGAACCTCCATCTAAGGAACAACGAGATGCGAGATCGCAAAAAGATCAGGACCGTCGGATCACCAAGAACGTGGACCGTTGATCTGAGCTCCATCTTGGAGCTTTTCCTATCGCAACTTGGAGTGATGAGAACCTCCATCACAGGAATCACGAGATGCAAACTCATGATAAGATCTGGACCGTCAATACACCAAGATTCTGGATCATTGATCCGACTCCATTTTAGAGTTTTGTGAATCGCGACTTGGAGAGGTAAGAAACATAACCACAGGAGTGTCAAAGTGTCGAAACGCGAAATTACCAAATGCAGTTGTTGAATAAAGGCTGTGGTCACAGCCCTTGGTCACATTGGTGAGAGATGGAGGAAAGAGCTAGAGCAACCAAGCTCCTTTTCAGGGATCGCGACTGGGAGTGTCAAGACATTTGGTCACCTGAATGTCGAATTGTCAAATGTCGAAATGCCGAAATGAATGCAAGATCACATGGAGCCAATCCAACGGTGCAGGTGGATTTGAGCATAATCAGATGGCTAATATTGCTCCTCGCAGTGTAACTGCTAGAAACCATTGATGGTCTCTGCCAGAGAATTCGAAGAGACCTCTATGTGATCGCCAAAGAAGATGAAGAGTCTCCAAGCTTTGTCCAGTGAAGGAAGATGATTCTTAGAGGGATTGACAGGTGGATGAGCATTGAAGTCTATAACTGGAAAATAAAGGATAAGCTCTACTGTGCCAGAGAAGACGAAGAGTCTGAACTGCCAAAGAGGCTGAGGAATCTTAGCAGAACACCCAGTGATGCTGGACGCATGGTGGAAACCACCAGAGAAGCTGAAGAGTTGCGATGATGATCAGGCAGAGCACTTGATATGTGGAGGAAATTAGTGTGGTGTAAGCATGCAGAGGAATGACGAATATTGCATGCACAAGGTGCAAAGAAGCTATATATACACGGTATAGAGAAGAAATGGGGTTGTTGTTGCTGCTGGAGTTGTTGTGGATGTTGTTGTTGATGGTGATTCATGCATGAAGAAGGAGCAGAGTGCAGTAGCTATATAGAATAGAAGAAGAACTGTGCAGTGAATGGACATGGCACACAGAGCATAAAAAACAGAAGAATAGAATGGGTAGCGGATGCATGTTGGAAGATAGTGAGGAAGTTTGAGTAGCAAAATCTTGCAGAACAGTGATGAGACTGGTAAGTTGTTATTGAACACTATATCACTGTAATAGATTTCAGTATTTCATATTCATAATCCAGGGTGGTAGGGAGGTGCTAGGGAGGACTGTTGTCCTAAGAGGTTCAAGTGGGTGCTTGAACATAGGGAGTTGTAGCTTCCTTCTAGTTGGAGCTAGAGAAACCAGGGAGTTGGTGCTTCCTTCTAGTTGGTGCTAGAAAAACCAGGGAGTTGTAGCTTCCTTCTAGTGAGTGCTAGAGAAAATAGAGAGTTGGTGCTCTCAGCAAGTTGCAGCTTGCAAAAACAGAGGTTGTAGCCTCACAATGAGTTGGTGCTCATATGTATGATAATGTAAATAATGTAGATAATACTTATCATATAAAGAAGAAGAGGTTTTTACCCTGTATGGGTTTCCTCGGGAAATATCTGTCTCTGTGTTTCTCATATATGTTACTGATGTTGAATGTGTCATTGTTTATATCCCTGCATTATTGTGATCATCATTAAGTGCCTTGTAAAGTTTTTAAAAGAAGCATAATTGTTTAAGCATGGTAACAATTGATTCACCCCCCCTCTCAGTTGTCCAACAATTGGTATTAGAGCAGGCCCCTTTTATTTAAGGGTAGATCCTAGAGCTTAAACATGTCAAGTCATGAAGGAAATTCAACCAATAAGGCTCCTCTGTTCAATGGAACAAACTTTGCCTTTTGGAAAGTTAGAATGAGAACCTACATAATGTCTTTAGGTGTAGATGTCTAGGATGTGGTAGATACTGGTTATGTAAATCCAGTTGTACTAGCTAATAAGGATGACAAGCTAGAATTTAGCTTCAACTCTAAGGCTATGAATGCTATCCTGAGTGGACTTGCAGAAGCAAAATTCATAAAACTTATGCACCTAGGAACTGCCAAAGAAATGTGGGACAAACTCATTAGTAGTTATGAAGGTAATGAGAAGGTAAAGGACGCCAAGCTTCAAACCTACAGAACACAGTTTGAACAGCTGAAGATGAAGGAAGAGGAAACAGTTGAAAAATACTTTCTGAGAGTAGAAGAAATGGTAAATGCTATGAAGAACCTTCTTTAGTTCAGAAAATCTTGAGATCTCTCCCAGATAGATTCAACCCGAAAGTCTCTGCCAGAGAAGAACTTAATGATCTAAAAACCTTGGAGTTTGATCAACTTCTAGGAACATTGACTACATATGAAATGAGAATAGTTAAAGATAAACCCACCTCTAGAGAAGCATCATTTAAA
>JZKD02S2013599.1:367347-377493 GCA_000966675.3 Picea glauca
TCAAGCAATGTAATGAGACATGAAAAGAAGTATTGTATTTGGAGCGGTATCTCAATAGGAGGATGCCCCCTCGAAGAGGCAAGTGAACATGAGAGGATCCCTTCCATAATAGGATTCATTGTATGGTTTTTCCCTACCTTAAGGGTTTGATATAATAAAGTGTGGTTTCTTATATCTTGCTTTGTGGATCTATTGTGTATTCAGTATTTGTGGTGATTATATTTGTAGATCTATTCAGAATCTTAACAGAAGCTATATATACATGGTATAGAGAAGAAATGGGGTTGTTGTTGCTATTGGAGTTGTTCTGGATGTTGTTGTTGAAGGTGATTCATGCATGAAGAAGGAGCAGAGTGCAGTAGCTGAATAGAACAGAAGAAGAACTGTGCAGTGAATGGACATGGCGCATAGAGCATTAAAAATAGAAGAACAAAATGGGCAGTGGATGCATGCTGGAAGATAGTGAGGAAGTTTGAGTAGCAAAATCTTGCAGAACAGTGATGAGACTGGTAAACTGTTATTGAACACTATATCATTGTAATAGGTTTCAGTATTTCATATTCATAATCTAGGGTTCTAGGGAGGTGCTAGGGAGGACTTTTGTCCTAAGAGGTTCAAGTGGGTGCTTGAACACAGGGAGTTGTAGATTCCTTCTAGTTGGAGCTAGAGAAACCAGGGAGTTGGTGCTTCCTTCTAGTTGGTGTTAGAGAAACTAGGGAGTTGTAGCTTCCTTCTAGTGGGTGCTAGAGAAAATAGAGAGTTGGTGCTCTTAGCAAGTTGCAGCTTGCAAAAACAGAGGTTGTAGACTCACAATGAGTTGGTGCTCATATGTATGATAATGTAAAGAATGTAGATAATACTTATCATATAAAGAAGAAGAGGTTTTTACCCTGTATGGGTTTCCTCGGGAAATATCTGTCTCTGTGTTTCTCATATATGTGATTGATGTTGAATGTTTCATTGTTTATATCCCTGCATTATTGTGATCATCATTGAGTGCCTTGTAAAGTTTTTACAAGAAGCATAATTGTTTAAGCATGGTAACAACTGATCCCCCCCCCCCCTCTAAGTTGTCCAACATGTATAAGTCTGATGGTCTATGTAAATAAATTGTATTTTCCAAGTTGATATATTTTATGATTTTTGGAACTAGATGAGTCATGTATAAGTCTTAGTTTAGAATGTTTGAATAAAATAGAATTTATGGTCTATGTAAATAAATTGTATTTTCCAAGTTGATAAATTTTATGATTTCTGGAACTAGATGAGTCCCGTATAAGTCTTAGTTTAGAATGTTTGAATAAAATAAAATTAGTTGAGAAGATGTAATTGAATATGCACTTACAAGCACTAGTTTAGAATCTTTGAGTCTCAAAATAGAATTAGTTGAATCACTAGTTTAGAATGTTTGAATAAAATAGAATTACTTGAGAAGATGTAATTGAATATTCACTTACAAGCACAATTCTAATAGGAGTCTTCTATGAGAGATTGTAGGAAGCAATCTTGGAGAGATGGTGGGATGTAAGAGAGTGTAGGAGAATGATTAGGAGTTAGATTAGGAGTTAAATTAGGATCTAATAATAGATTCAGTTAGAATGTGGAAGAACAATGGAATACTGCAACAATACAGTCTGCATAATGATAAATGAAACTACATCAACAGTGTGCAAATTCACATGAAGTTGAACACATAAGTAAATTTGGTCTTTTGTTTTCAATAAATCTGTGAAGTAAATTATTGATTACGAGTAGCAAAGGTAGAGATGATTACAACACGTAGAATGTAACCGAGAACAATTGAAGTTCTTAAAAACTTGTGGCAAAGAACCTATTCATGCACAAAGGTGGAAAGAAGAGGTGAGCGAGATGATTGTAGAAGCTAGAGGAGCAAGGAGTGCTCAAGAGAAGGTTCTAGAGAAAGGAATCAAGAGAAATACCAGAGGAGACTAGGCCATGGAGAAGCTTAATAAGGTATTTGGTGATAGGTTGATGGAGTCAACACGTTATAGAGGCTTGATTGTAGCTCATGATGAGCGTGAGGAAGCTCATAGAGGAAATATGAATATGACTACTGATGGTCATAAGAAAGTTTCTAAGGTAAGCCATAGGAAATAAAGTAGTGATAAACTTGATAGAGAAATAGTTGCAATGAAAGTACAACTAGATGTGATGATTGATCCAGGTGGATATTGTTGGCCACCCACATATTCCAATTGGCTCCCCTTGACAATTGTTAGTTCAGCATGTTCTTTTGTAATTCTTTGTAATTGTGGGTTCTACAATTCCAGGGTTGTCTGAATCCCTACACAGCTTCCAGGTGGAGATTGGTGGTTGCCCAGCTAATCCAATTGGCTTATTTTGGAATTTTTCATGTCAGTACATCTTTTTGTACTTTTAGGGCTGTTTTGGGGCCCTAAACAATGTTTTTTTGGCTTGCCACGGTCAAACTGCAAGTTGAATTGGAGTTTGACGACATAATGTGTAGATCTCGAAAAGACCTTTACAATAGGATATCACACGAATAAAACAGAGGTCGTATGCAAAAGTTACGACCCTAGGAAGTTGAGGTACCAACTTCCCAATCCGGGCCCACATAACTTTTGGCATTTCATCTCCTAGGGTTATGTTTTTGGATGTCTAGGGTTTTGGAATTCATGAGTAATGTTAAAAAGGCCTCTGGAGCCTCATTGTAATCATTCTTCTCATACGCATGCGCATAACAACCACATCTCTTCTCATAGATAACTACCACCATCCAAGCATGTTGTTTTCAGTTCTGCAATTTTACAGTTTCAACCTATTTTATTTATTCAATAGAAGTTATTGTTCATTGGATATCTTTTGTTGTTCTCCATATCTTTGTGTTATTGTATTCAATCTGTTATTCCTTTCGTTCCACTCATAAATCTGAATCAATGATGGAATTGCTACAAGAGAGTGAGAAAGACCATGAATATAGATGGAGTCTACAAAAGAGAGTGAAATGGAATTTGTTGGAGGTGAAACTGAAACATAGGATGAATACTCACTGGAGGAAAGAGAAGCTCAAAGGAGTTGAGCTTAAGAAGAGGTTGACTATTGAAGGAGGAGTTCACTTTTGTGAACCAAGGGAAGAATCATTAGTTGGAGAGGATGTTTATAAGAAATCTATTGAGAATCTTTTGAACTATCTAGACAGTTCAAAGCATCATAAGGATTTGATGACTGAAATGTCAAATGAGGCCAAAGAGCCTTATGTTTTTCAAGCTAACAATGTGTGTATGATTGCAGGTCATAGGAGAGATGAAGATGGACAACCATCTATAATTGTCACAAAAGGAGAAGAGAGACATAACCAAAATTATGTTTTAGAAAAAAATGAGGCAACGTTCTCTCATGAATGAAAAATGGTGACTCATACACAGTTTTATAATGCAATTATTGGAGAAAAAAATTAGAAATCTGTTAGAGCAGAAAGCATAATGGAATTGGCTCATACAAACAACCAAAGGAAAGATGAAGTGAAGCATTCATATGCAATGCTCATGAAATGTGATGAAGAAATCATGTTGTTGGAAAATTTGTTGCTAAAAGGATCTGAGTCTAAACAAGAGACTACAACGAGAGAGGAGAAATGTTCACGAATTCCTAGCCATAAGGATGTGTTTACAACATTTGAGGAAGTTGAGGTAAATTTTAATTTACAAGTTAATTATGAGGATATATGCATAGAAAATAAAGATGAACATGAGATTGTATTAAAGAAATAGAATCCAAGCTATTTCATAGAAATGAGATAAAACCTCAAGTAGAACATTTAGATTTAATGTTTGAAAATTTTGAGAACGAAATGGGTTTTTTGGAGAAATGGATAGCAAGAGATATAGGTGATGAAAACTACAAAAAAAATTTAGACTCAACTAATTTTGAGGGACAAATTAGAATGTCATACAACAATGGCACAAAGGAGAAGAAGATGCAATGGTTGGTGAGTAGCAACAACACATTTCGGTAAGAAGACAACAATATTTTTGTTATAAGACACCAAGGGAGAATACATTCATATGTCTTGAGAATTTATGAGATCATTTATGTTGAGGAGGAGGAGCAGGATAAGAATTTTGAAATTCGTATGCAGTTAAGAGAGGAAAAACAATGGATTTCAACTGATATCTAGATTGGATGTTGAAATAGAGAGGCTGCATAAAATTATGATGAATGTACAAGAGAGAGTGCATACTAATGTAAGAAGGGCATTCAAAAGTAGGAGGAAAATGATTGTACAAGAGTTCATCAAAAAAATTAACGGAAGGTTGCAAAACAAGGTTTGGAAACTTGGAGAGATGAAGGTAACGACAACAAAAGCAATTGAATGACAAGATAATTAAATAGATGACCAACTACAGTACAAAGTTTGGAATCCAAGAGGATTGGCAAATCAAAGGCTTATGACCAGGAGGCCATACAAATTTCTACCTTGGGAGTCTGATGCAAGAGAATTAGAGATTCCAAGCCATTAATTCTTTGAAGGACAAAGCTTCAAGAAGGCATCTTGACTTTTGAGAAGAATTCATATTCTTCTATGTAAATAAATTGTATTTTCCAAGTTGATATATTTTATGAGTTCTAGAACTAGATGAGTCATGTATAAGTCTTAGTTTAGGATGTTTGAATAAAATAGAATTAGCTGAGAGGATGTAATCAAATCTACACTTACAGGAATAATTCCAATAAGACTCTTTTATGAGAGATTGTAGGAAGAAATCTTGGAGAGATTGTAGGATCTAAGAGATTCTAGGAGATTTATTAGGAGGCATATTAGGATCTAACAATAGATTCATGTATTTTCTTGTTTATATGTGTTGTAATCCTAAGGGCATCGCATGGCCAAATGAAAGATGAATCAGGCCAAGAGAATAGAGAAGATTAGAAAACGATTTTTTAGTAGAATTATATGTACAGAGTTGAATGAATGAGATATAATTTCATGCCATTTTATATTGTCTCTGTGTATATTTAATTGATGAATTCCAGTTTGTGTGTGTGTGTATCTGAATCGATAATAGATTAGGATAAATATTTCATATGAGGAAGGTAAATCGTATAGAGGATTCGAGACAATTAGGTGAGGAGAAGAATTTTGTTCATAATAATTTTATTTGTGAGACAAGCCAGAGGGAGACTCTATACCAATAGAGTAAGGTCAAATTCATGTTGGGAATTCAAGAGGGGTTTTTGTATGAGTTAAATCCATGAATCAAGATCTAAAACTCGTAAGTGAATATTCCAATGTGTGTTGAGAAAGGGATAAAATGGACTCGTTGAAGAATTAATGATCCAGGTGGATATCGGTGGCCACCCACCTGTTCCAACTGGCTCACATACAGATTTCATCTTGGTTGTTTTTTTCTAGATTTTTGGGTCCTAAACTTCTGGGGCCATTTTGAGGCCCTAAACAACAATTTTTGGGCTCGTTGCAGTCACACTGTACACAAATTAAAAGTGTGATGGCATAATGTGTAATCCTCAGATAGACCTTTCCAATGGGCTATCGTATGCCTAAAATGGAGATCATATGCAAAAGTTACGACCCTGGGAAGTTGATGTACCAACTTACCCCAACGGGGCCCAAGTGAATTTTGGCGCTTCATCTCTAAGGGTTAGGTCTTTTTATGTCTAGGGTTTTGGAATTCGTGTTTGATGTAAAAATGCCTTTGTAGCCTCATTGTACTCATATTATTGCAAATGAGCGTAGCCGTCACATCTCTTCTCAAAGATAAGAGGCTAACATTCTAGCAAGCTTGTTTTAGTCTGCATTTTATAGTTTCAACATATTTCTTATTTAATAGAAGACAAGTTTTACTATATCTCTGTTATTATTCATTGTGTCTCTTTGTTAATATTATAGACTTGTGTTTTCATTTCGTTCCTCTCATAAATCCTTATCAGTGGTATCAAAGCGATATGATCCTTGTCATTTTAGTGCATGTCCTCAATGAGGTCAGGGTATAGAGAGTTGGGTCTCGAGATTATTTCTCTTGAGGACAACTGCTCTCACATGCCCAAACAACCTTCTATGGTGGGAGAAAGGAAAGACAATGGGATAAGAGATCATTTCAAAATGTTTCTAGAGGAAGCCCTCGAGCAATAAATGAACAAAATGATGGACAACTTTGCACAAATCCTTCGACGTCTGCCGACAAGTGATGCATTTACCTCAAGCGGAGGCCCCACCCCCTTCAAGGTACATATCAAATTTTGATATTCCTATATTTGAAGGTCAAATAGATGTGGATGTTGTAGATAAATGGTTAAACCTTTTAGAAGGGTATTTTTTTGTCCACAACTTTTCCAATAGAGAAAAGATAACATTTGCGCTCCTCAAGGTTGTCCCCCATGTCAAAGATTGGTGGGAGACTTTCTGTGAACAAAAGGAAATAGAGGGATCTACATTATTTGTAGTTTCACCCACTTGGGGTTCCTTTAGGGATGATATTAAGGAACAATACTACCTTGTTCGAAGTTATGATGACTTATATACAACATGGAACACACTACGACAGGAAAGGGACCAAACAATGTGCACCAAACTATGTATCAAAGACTCTGAGCGACATCTAGTCCGCAAGTACCACGACAGTCTGCATAGATACATCCATACATAAATGGAGTTTCTAGACATTTCTTCCTTGGGCATGGCCTACAGATATGTTGTCAAAATCAAGTAGAAGCTTAAACAGATGACATGATAGTTTGGGTCTGCAAACCCCTCATAACAGAAGCATGGAAAAGATGTCCCCAACTCGTAGAACAAAGAGCAGGGCAAGGATGAGAATCCTTAGGACAACCAGTCCAAGCTACAAACAAAGAAGGACAATGGAAAGTAAAAGAAATACACTATGAAATGGTGTGAGTTCCATAAGATCCCCTAGCATAACATCGTTGAATGTCTCTCAAAAAAGTAATTGGTGGCTGAGGTGAAAGCCTCTAAATCAGATGCAGACTCTGACTCTAAGTCAGAACCAAAAAAAAAAAAGAGATAGATCATTGATGTAGAACCCAGTGCCATCGTTGCTACCACCACCAAAGTCGAGCTCGATGAACCTAATGATCCAGAGGAAGGTCAGCACCTCTTTCATTCACATATGTGGGTGAAGGGTACTCCATTGCACTTCATCATCGATAGCAGTAGCCAGAAGAACCTCATATCAATAGATTTCGTCAAGTGGTTTTCTCTGCTGACATCACCACAACCGCAGTACTACACCATCGAATGACTCTGCCAAGGGAACGATCTTCGCGTTAGCAAACAATGTCGCCTAGCCTATGGAATCAAGACCTTCAAAGATGAGGTATTGTGTGATGTCTCCCCCTTTGAAGTTTGTGATGTTCTTTTATGACAACCTTATTTATGGAAATGACATGCTCTATATGAGTCTAGGCCTCGTAGTGTTACTATTACTTTGTACAGAAAATTATACAGGATACTAGAGGTAGTCCCATCTACCGTGATTTCCTTGATCTATGCAAAGCAATGCAGGAAGGTCATCTCTTAGACCGAGAAGTTTTTCTTCTTCGTGATTCACACTCAGAGTGAGCGGAAGGTTGTAGACACATCCATGGCCTCTGCGACAAGTCTCTCAATGCAGCAAAAGAAAGTGGATAAGGTTGTGGAAGAACACAAAGACATCTTCTCCTCACCCACCGGGGTACCTTTGCACTGTCAGTTGTCAGGTCAAGCACTCAATCGATCCGACCCCCAATGCATCACTACCTAATGGGATAGTCTATCTCTTCTCTCTATCAGAAAATGAGAAATCAAATCCAAGAGCTACTCGAAAAGGGTCACATCCGCACAAGCTCATCATCTTGTGGGAGCCCAATTGTGCTTGTGCAAAAGAAAGACGGGGCCTGACGACTCTGCATTGATTAACGGGTCCTAAATAAAATCACAGTTAGGAACTGATACCCAATTCCCTAAAATTGATGATCCCCTTGAACAACTCAAGGGGACCAAATACTTCACTAAGATTGATCTAAAGTCCGGCTACCACCAGGTCCCAATAGAGCATACCGATGTATGGAATATTTCCTTCAAGTCCAAAGAAGGTTTTTTTGAATGGTTGGTCATGCCCTTTGGCTTGACAAATGCCCCAACAACTTTCATGAGGATGATGGATGATATCTTGTGAACTTTCACCAATTCTTTTGTGGTAGTGTATTTGGATGGCATCCTCATCTTCAACAAGAATTGGGTGGAACACTTGCAACACATTCAATAGGTTTTTCACACTCTACGACAACACAAGCTATATGAAAATTTGGAAAAATGCTCCTTCGGCATGAACAAGGTTCAGTACCTATGCTACATTGTTCATGATAATGGACTGCATGTTGATCCAACCAAAATCCAGGTCATCCAAGATTGGCCAGCCCCGACCACACTCACTGAGCTATAAAGGTTCTTAGGCCTTGCCAATTTTTATTGTAGGTTCATGTTGGGATTATCCCACATTGCATGGGCCCTTAGCCAAGTGAACAGGGGTGGTGGTAAGGAAAAAATTGTGTGGGGCCAATCAAAATAAAAAAAAATCGATGATTTGAAGCATCTCTTTTTCTCATCCCTAGTGCTCTCATTACCCGACCTACAACAGTCATTTGATATTGAGACATATGCTTCAAACTATGTTGTCGATGAAATTCTCACTCAACATGAACATCCCTGTTAGTTGTGGAGCCTGATTATCTTCTTGATTCAGAGGTCTTTGTTTTCAGCCATGTTTATATCCCATGAAGACTTTACACCCTGGAAGAATGTACACTCCTCCACGCAGGGGAGTGCAAGGGGGGTTACATCCTCTGTGGGATCTGAGGGTTCTATCCCCCTAGCTAGGGGGTCCGGGGGTGAAGCCCCCAAAGGAAAATTTTCCTTGTAAATGTATATTTTAATTTCATAGTAAATTTGGACCGTTCATTATAAGGTCGCAGATCTGATAGTAGAATTTTTTATCACATGAAGTTGTTAAGGGTTGCCTATAATTGTTGTTAATACCTAAGTCTGCACCCTTGCTTTGTCTCTCTCTTTTTCGTATGTCGGTCCTAGAATTTTTCCCTTCTGACTGGTAAATTTGATTTCCCTTTTGTTTAAGGACATGGTTTCCCTTGGTGTCTTGCTTGACTGAGTCTCAACCCAATTTTTTTATGTTTCTCTCGAAGGATAAAAACTTATCAGGATTTGGGTTCAAAGTACTGGTCATCTGGTTTTCTTGTTTTCACAGCAAGTCGTCCAAGTCCTTTATTGATATAGGTCATATCCATGAGCACGAAGCGCAGCAGTCAAAGGGAGTCCATTTGGGCCGAAATAGAAGCAGCGGGCAAGTTCATGTTTCAACGACGGAGATCCCAGGGCCATTCAGATCAATGACCATGCTTCATTTCGATGCCACAACATGATCATGTGTTAAGCTCCTTGAGCGGGCCGAAATCTAAACCATGTTATTGTGGGCGATATACGTGGCAGAAGGTGGTGAGTTTCAGGCCCAAAAGCTGTGTGGGTCCAAATCGCTTTCGATGGCCTTGAAATCACGTGCTCATTCAGCACTGAATACAATAACAACACGTGGTCGCCCCCTAGTCGTTAAGCCTCTTCCCGATCCTGAGGATAAATCAGTTAATGAACAAGGACTGGTAGTTGAAACCTCAGTTCACTCCATAAATAGAAGGTGATGCAGGAGCATTGCTCACTCCATCAAGCGAGCCAGCGCGTGGAAAGAAGAGACAGTTGGACAGCGCCAGCATTCAAATTTTGGAACCATTGTAATATGGCTGCGCCAAACATTAATACGTTGATGTGATGAAGCGCATTTGTACATGTAACGGACCTTGAGCGGATAAGCTCTCGTCCTTAGGTAGCTGAGGCATTTACTAGATTTAATGCAGTTAGATAGGATAATTAAGTCTAGATTAGACAGTTTTACTCTAGAGAGGGAAAACGGAATATAGACACCCTCCCTTGTATCATTGTATGATGATCAAGCATTAGCAAGAAGAAGAGAGCAGAGCAGAGAGAATTGTGAAGAAAACCTCCATGTATAGTTATTGAATTAATAAGAAGAGCTTTGATTCAATTCCATGGACGTGTTTGATCTCTGTGTGTTGTTAGTA
>JZKD02S2013599.1:383664-397058 GCA_000966675.3 Picea glauca
GCCGTTAAGAAAGAGAAGGTCCTGGTGGGTGCGGCTGTGCGAGGAGGCCAGTTGCAGTCAGAAGACATGGAGGGTCTGGTCATGGAGACAAAAATGTCAGCCCGAGGTACCACGATGGACGGTTTTTCTTGTAGGCCCATGTTGATCTGAGCTTGCGTCTAACAGAAGGATACACACACAGTCTGACAGAAGGATGCATAGATGAAGAGCCTTGGATGGGATGGCCAAACGACTCTCCTATTGGTTGTCCACTGATCTGAGTATAAATAGATCAGTTTCAGAATTTTTTAAGGGGATATGGTTGAGCAAAGCTCCCTATTTTGTAATAGTTTGATAGAAAAGTTATTCTCTGGTTATGTATGAGACCTGAGACTTTCTCATTAATAGAAGTCAGTTTCTTTCACTATCTTGTTTCCTATTGTGATGAAACACTTGTGCATCGATGATCCAGATGAGATGTTGTAGTTGCATTGTAATGAAGGTTTGATTATAATGCTCCTATGATCTATTTCAGTATTTTATTTCATTGTCATGTTTCCTCTTATGATGAAATGTTCATGCATGGATGATCCAGACGAGGTGTTGTGGTTGTATTTTAATGGAGGTTTTATTATAATGCTATTGTGATATGATTAAGAATCCTAAGCTCAAGTTTAAGAGTGCTATTGTGCCTAATTTCTTCTGCACCAAGCTGCTTGAAGGTCGGGTGCTTATGGAAGACTTGTCCACTTTCCTCACTAAGTCTTCCTCCTTCTCACCTTTAACCTTAAACCATTGACGGAAGTTGTTGGCACAGGGGCAGAACCAGGGTTCAATGCTTCAACAGCGCACCAACAAAACCCTAACTATCGACCCTTTTGGCAACACCTACAAAGCAGATGAAGTCTCACCCGAGGTAGAGACAGGGGGGGTTGCAGGACTCATGTGTCTACAAACTAGCTGGGACATAGATTTGTGATCACAATACTTAATAGAGAACTTATCAATTAACATTCATTTTTCTTTAACCCTTATTCACATTGTAGGTTAAACCCTGATTACAGAACAACGCAGTATTAATCAAGATCTAAGTACATCTAACCATTCAGTACATAACATCTGAGCAGATATAACATTCATTCATACCTAAAGAACTAAGCATAAGTATATCTATCTATTACACATCAATATCAATGCACTAAGAAGATAAATACATAACCAGCATAAACAACATTGCACAAAGCACAATAACACACGATATACACGATTCACCCCAGTGTGGGGCTACGTCCACCAACTCTTCTTCTCTTCTTTATTAGTCTCTTCAATCTCCTTACAACACCAAGCTACAAATCCAACTCCACATAGGACAAGATATTTGCACACACCTCTCCAGATCCTCCTTGCCCAAGTTAGATCAAGCACAAAGCCTTACACAGTTTGTGCACAAAGTACTTACAAAACAGTTGCACTTAGCTCTGCAAGCCTTAACACATCTTCTTGCACATAGCTAATATTATCACTAAGCCATCGACTCTCTAGGTATCTCTTATTACATCGCCTAGCTACTTATTTATACATTACCAAAGTGCCTAAACATGGGAAAAACCCATGGGCCAACATCCCATACCCATTGCATAAACCCTAAAACCCAAAAAGCTTGCAAAAAGGGCGAGATCTTGTGATCTTCGCTTCGCCTGGGCGCTCCGTCTTAGACCAACTTGTCGAAGTCCCAAAAATGGTCAAACATGACCAACGTTTCCACAAAACTTGGTCGAGGGACAAAAAAAGTTAATGAGAACCTTATTTTCTTATGCATTGCTAGTCCATTTTTCTGTGTTAAAACATTCTTATGTTGAGCTTTGTCTATTTGACCTCCACTCATAAACCTACCTCCACAAACATTTTAATGGGTACTAGGATTATCCTCCTGCAATATGAGGGTGACTCTCAGTTCCAACAATATCGGCATCATTTCCGGGAAACAAATTGAAGACATTTCCCTGTGATTGAATGACAAAGAAATTAGGATTTTGAAGGTGCATCAGAAATCAGTACCTTGAAGATTGCAACTTGCACCTGGAGACTCCATTGTTTCAGTTGTGGCTCCCAAAGGAAAACACACGAGGTCTACTCCAAAACTACCTCTGGAAACACCTAAAGTTGACCCAAAGAAGATTATCAAGAAAGGAAATACCTCTCAAGAAGGACTTCTGGTTGTTGTACTAGGTGATTTTGGTAATTTACATGATTCTTCTCTTAAAACTTCAGTAGTTGTATCCAATTCTCCTTTTCTACCATCTGCTGGAGTTTCTAGAAGTTTATATTTTGAAAGATTTCATGTTGAACTTCCCCCTTCTAGTCTTCATTTGGATAGAGAAAGTTTTGAAACCCATGTTTCCCCTGATATTGTAAAGTGGTTTAGACCCAGGAGCTTAGAAGATTTTCCCACTTTGGGTTTTCCTACTCCTCCCCCTATCAAATTTGTTGTAACTAAAGAGGGGGGAACTTATTTTCCCTTGAACCCTATACTATTCTCCTCCAACACTCAACCGCTTCCCCTTTCTCCTATAAACAAAGTTGCAATCCTACTTGTCCAAACTCCATCTTTCCCTTGTTCTCCTACAATTCACATCCCAATGGAAGGTGCTAATATTCCTAGAAACATGATGTATGCCATAGTGGTTGTTAGATATGCCCTTCTTGTTTTACCTCAGCCCATGAATTCTCTACCTCTTGGAGACTACCTTAAGTACATGCCCAAGTTCACAGAGAAGGAAGACATAACTTCAGAAGAACACCTTTCAGCTTTTATAGTTATGCATATAATCTTAACATTGAAAATGAAGATGTGTGGATGAGAGTTTTTGTACAAAGCCTTGATGGCGAGTCTAGGAAATGGTTTAGGGGTTTGACTCTTGGATCTATTGCTGGGATTGAAGCTCTAGATGATTCATCCTTGAGGCATTGGAGGGATAAAAAATATTTTCTTTATTATATTACTTAATTTGGGTCACTAAAGAAGAAAGAGGGTAAGCCTGACATTTCTGATCAGCCTACTAGAACAAATAATCATGTTAAGGGTGTGGCAGATAGCAACAAATAAAAAGAGGCACAAGACCCTCGGACAGTGGTTAAGATCCCTACCTCAGAAGTTAAGGAGATTTTGAAGCCTCCCTACTCTTTTAGCTTTGAGAATGAGATTCAAAAATTTAAAATCCCTATACCTTTTTTGGAGCTAATTAAGAATGAGGATTTCAAAAGGTACCTTTCCAAAATGCTGCAGCTTGAACCTTCATCTTATTCCATAGATTCAGTCAACCTCCAAGATGAAAATCCAGGAGTCATACTAGGACCTTTAGTAGAGGATAGGGATGACTCTTCCCCTCCGTTCTATACATCATTGAACATTCATGGTAAAGTGTTGCACAACTATTTGATGGATTCAGGGGTGTCACATAACCTCATGCCTAAGACTGTCATAGATGAGCTTGGGTTGGAGGTTACAAAGACCTACCATGACCTATACTCATTTGATTCCAAGAAGGTGAAGTGTCATGGGGTTATCAAAGACCTGGTTGTTTCCTTGTTCCAATTTCCAATGAAAAGTGTGGTCATGGATATTGTGGTGGTTGATGTCCCCCCTAAGTTTGGGATGCTCTTGTCTAGATCTTGGATCAAAAGGCTAGTGGGAACTTTGTAGATGGATCTTTCATATGCCAACATTCCTTTGTTTTGGGGGGAACATAGAAGGCTTTATACGGAAGAACAACTTGCTTACATTATCAGTGATGAAGCGAATCCTACCAACCACCCCATTTTTGCAGTTGAAACTGATCTAGAAACCACTATGATACAACTCATTGATGCTCCTCAAACACCTATTGAAATCAGAAAGCAGCCTATTACCTCTTATGAAGATCCTCCTCCCAATACCTCTATTTGGAAGATGTTTTTTGATGTAGCCTATTGTAGGGAGAGTGCTTGTGCTGGGGTAGTCTTTATTTCTCCTACCCAAGAGACCATATCTTTGTCTTACAAGATTGAATTTGAAACAACAAACAATGTGGAAGAATATGAGGCTATTGTTTTGGGTTTGAGGGCTGCTAAAGACATGAAGATTGAAGAGTTAGCAATGTTTGGAGATGTTGAGTTAATTGTTCATCGAGTCAAAAATATGTATCAAGTTAAACACCCCAGGTTGAGGACCTACATAAATGAAGTCTGGGATCTTGTTGATAGTTTCTTCTTGAATTTTAATATCTTACTTGTTCTGAGAGAGGAGAACACTGTGGAAAATTCCTTGGTTGTCTGAGTAATTAATTTCAGGGTTCCTTTGCCCCCCAAACTCAAGTATGATTTGGAAGTAAAGTATAGACCATATATTCCTGAAAATGTCAAACATTGGAAGTTTTTTGAGTATGATCTTGAGATAAAAAGATTTCTTGAGATTGTGGGTGAATTTTCTGCTTTACATATTGATCAAGATCAGGATACTGAAGAAATCCCTCATGCTGATATTTTTCTGAATAAAATTGTTGAACATCATATTGTTCAGTTACCCAGTAACCATATTCCAAAAGGACTTGTCCCCTTGGAGAGATTGTTTGACATAAATGATGTGGCTGTAAAGATGAAAGGTCCAACTGAAAATGTTAATGTGACTTACTGCAATTTAGGAACAAAGGAACAACCAAAGTATGTTAAATTGTCTAGAAATTTGTCAAAGGAACAAAGGGATGAGTATGTCAAGTTTTTGAAAGAGTTTGTTGATGTGTTTTCCTGAATATATGAATATTTAAGAACATATGACACCAACATCATTGAACATAAGATCCCTTTGAAAGAGGAGACCAAGTCTTTTAGGCAGAAACTTAGACAAATAAATCCCATCCTGCTGCCTATTATAGAAAAAGAAGTGAAAAAGTTATTGGATGCCCAGATCATCATTCCTTTGAGATATTCAGAATGGGTGGCTAACTTGGTGCTTGTGAGGAAGAAAAATGGGGAAATCAGGTTATGTGTTGATTTCAGGAACTTTAACAGAAGCTCCAAAAAATATAACTACCCCTTGCCAAAGATGGAGCACATTTTTCAAAGAGTGATTGGTTCATCTAGGATTTCTATGATTGATGGCTTCTCTGGCTACAACCAGATCTCTGTCCTACCTGAAGATAAAGAAAAGACAACCTTCACTACTCCTTGGGGCACATTCATGTATGCCAAAATGTCCTATTGTATTGATGAATGCAGGAGCAACCTTTCAGCGAGCAATGGACATTCCTTTTATTGGGGAGAAAGAAAAATTTGTAGTCATCTATCTGGATGACATTATAGTGTTCCCAAAATCTAACAAAGAGCATTGTCATCATTTGAAAAAGGTCTTCCTGAAGTGAAGAAGGTTTGGTCTCTCTCTCAATCCTAAGAAAATTTGTTTGATATGAAGGAAGGTAAATTATTGGGGCACATTGTGTCAGCAGAAGGGGTAAGAATTGATCCAAGAAAAGTAGAGGCCATCCATACCTTATCTTTTCCTAGATCTAAGAAAGAGGTTCAGTCTTTCTTGGGTAAAATCAATTTTCTAAGAAGGTTCATCTCTAACTTTGTTGAATTAGTGAAGTACATTACAACCATGCTTAGAAAGGGAACTGAGGTGAAATGGACTTCTGAGGCTCGAGAATCTTTTAATTAGATAAAAAAGGCCTTGACTGAAGCACCCCTACTCATCAGTCCTGACTATTCCAAGGAGTTTATAATATTTTCCTTCGCCTCATTTGACACATTGGCTGTTGTTTTTCTACAGAAAAAATGCAAAGGGATTAGAGCAACCTATTTCCTTTTTCAACAGAGCATTGAGGGATGCAGAAATGAGATATGATATCATGGAAAAGCAAGCTTATGATTTGGTCAAATCCCTCAAGGATTTTAGGATATATGTTTTGCATTCAAAGATTATTGCGTATGTCCCTTCAGCCTCAGTGAAAGATATATTGATCCAACTAGATGGGAAGAGAAGACAATGGATTGCTAAAATTCTAGAATTTGACCTTGAAATAACGCCAACTAAATTGGTGAAAGGCTAGGGTTTAGACAGGTCGTTGGTTGAATCAAATTGCAAATCTTTGGGGGTTAATTTCATGAACATAAACTCAAAAAATCAAGAAGTTGATTTTGTTGATAAAATCTCTCATGTCAGCCCCAATTTGGTAGAATGCACTTGGTATAGAGATATCATATATTTTTTTGTAGAAGTTGCAGCCTCCTGATGGCTTGGACAAGAACAAGGTGAGAGATTTGAAACTCAAAGCAATCAAATATTATCTCATCGATCAGGTTTTGTATTGGAAAGATCATATAGGAGTTATTTTGAGATGTCTGGATCCACAGGAGGCCCTAAGGGCCATAATTGATTTTCATGATAGCTTATGTGGGGGCCATAATTTTTGGAGAACCGCAACTTATAAGATCCTCAGAGATGGGTATTTCTGGCCTAGCATTTTTACTGATGTTTGTGCAAATATTAGAGCTTGTGTCAAATGACAAAGGTTTTCTGGAAAGAAGTAGCTCAAATCTTTGCCTTTGAGACCTGTGGTGGTTTCTGAACCTTTTCAACAGTGGCGTCTTGACTTCAATGGGGAAATCTTACCCAGCCTCAAGTGGTCAGCACAAGTGGATTTTGACTACCATTGGTTATTTCACCAAGTGTATAGAAGCCATTCCTACAAGGAGTGCCTCCCACACGGTAATATTTAGCTTTCTTGAAGATATCATGTCCAGATCTGGTTGTCCAAGCAGGATTGTTGTTGACAATGTTGCCTCCTTCAAAGCTGAACCATTGATCAAGTTTTTTGAACAATATGGTATTGCATTAGTCCATTCTACTCCTTACTACCCCCAAGGAAATGGTTTTGCAGAGTTCTCTAACAAGAGCCTCATAAAAATCATCAAGAAATTGTTAGAAGACAATAAGAAAGCATGGGACTCAAAGCTAAAATTTTCCTTATGGGTTGACAGAGTTACAACAAAGAGGTCACTTGGTGTTTCCCCTTTTCAGCTTGTGTATGGGGTTGAGACAATTTTTCCTACTCATCTTTCCCTGCCTGTGGAAAAATTCCTCCAAGAATACCAAGGAGAACCTGATGATATGGCCAGGAGGATACAACAGTTGGTAGAAGTACAATAGACTAGGGAGAAGCTAGTTGATAAATCTCAGGACCATTAGCAGAAGATAAAACAAGCCTTTGACAAGAGGGTAATCAAGGAAGATTTTCAGCTGGGAGATCTAGTGCTCAAGTGGGATGCACCTAAGCAGGACAAAGAAAAACATGGTAAATTTGAAGCCTTATGGATTGGTCCTTTCAAGATTTCTGAGGTATTTTCAAATAACACTTATAGATTGTAAAACTTGAAAAATTCCAAAGTTTTTGATGGCCTTATCAATGGGCACTTTCTGAAAATATATTTTTCTTAAGACATGATTGGATTTCCATCCATTGTAGGTACCACTTTCTCTTTGATTTATGTTTGAATAAGTGACCCCATGACCCAAAAGATAAGGCACTAAAACTTCTTGTTCTTGGAAGCTCACAGGGAGCATGCCATCCCCTATGGAGACAATGTTATCACATGAATTTATCAAGGGTCTCTTGTAATTGTTGTTAATACCTAAGTCTACACCCTTGCCTCATCTCTCTCTTTTCCGTATGCCAGTCCTAGAATTTTTCCCTTCTGACTAGTAAAGTCAATTTCCCTTTTGTTTAAGGACTTGGTTTCCCTTGGTGTCTCACTTGACTGAGTCTCGGCCCAAATTTTTTCTGTTTCTCTTGAAGCATAAACACTTATCAGTATTTGGGTTCAAAGTATTGGTCATCTAGTTTTCCTGAGCTCACAACAAGTCGTCCAAGTCCTTTGCTGATACAGGTGACAACCATGAGCATGAAGCGTAGCGGTTAAAGGCAGTCATTTGGGATGAAATACAAGCAGCGGGAAAGTTCATGTTTCAATGGCAGAGATCCCAGGGTCATTCAAATCAACTATTGCACTTCATTTCAGCGTCACAACATGCTCGGGCGTTAAAATCCTTGAGCATGGTGAAATCTAAATGATGGTTTTGCGAGAGAGATACGTGGTGGAAGGTGGTGGGTTTTGGGCCCAAAAGTGGTGTGGGTCCAAACCGCTTTCGACGGCCACGGAATCATGTGCTCATTCAACACCGAATCCAATAGAAGCACATGGTCGCCCCCTAGTTGTCAAGCCTCATCCCGATCCCAAGGAGAAATCAGTTAATGAACAAGGACCGATAGTTGAAACCTCGACTCAGTCCATAAATAGAAGGCATGGAGGGTTTGGCCATGGAGACAAAACTGTTAGCCCGAGGTACCATGATGGACGATTTTTCTTGCAGGCCCATGTTGTTCTGAGCTTGCATCAGACAGAAGGATATATGCACAGTCTGACATAAGGATGCACAAATGAAGAGCCTTGGACGGGATGGCCAGACGACTCTCCTAGCGGTTGTCCACTGATCTGAGTATACATAGATCAGTTTAAGAATTTGTTAAGGGGGGATGGTTGAGAAGAGCTCCCTATTTTGTAATAGTTTGATAGCAGAGCCATTCTTTGGTTATGTATGAGACCTGACACTTTCTAAAGAATATAAGTTAGTTTGTTTCACTATCTTGTTTCCTATTGTGCTGAAACAGTCGTGCATGGATGATCCAGATGAGATTTTGTAGTTGTATTGTAACGAAGGTTTGATTATAATGCTTCTATGATTTGTTTCAGTATTTTATTTTGCTGTCCTATTTTCTCTTATGCTGAAATGATCATGCATAGATGATCCATACGAGGTGTTGTGGTTGTATTGTAATGGAGGTTTGATTATAATGTTGTTGTGATATGTTTCAGTATCTTAAACTCAAGTTTAAGAGTGCTCTTGTGCCTGAGTTCTTCTGCACCAAGCTACTTGAAGGCTAGATGCTTATGGTAGACTTTCCCACTTTCCTCACTAAGTCTTCCTCCTCCTCACCTTTAACCTTAAACCACTGGCTGAAGTTAATGAGAACCTCATTTTCTTATGCATTGCTAGTCCGGTTTTTTGTGTTAAAACATTCTTATGTTGAGCTTTGTCTATTTGACCTCCACTCATAAACCTACCTCCACAAACATTTTGATGGGTACTGGGCTTATCCTCCCGCAATATGAGGGTGACTCTCAGTGCCAACAAAAGTTATGTTAGGGTTTTTTTCCCTAGAAGGAAACCCTCTTTTATGGGGGAAATGTATTGCGGCTATGTATTATGGCGAATATTGTATTCTAAGTGAGGAGACCGTGAGAGAAAGAAGAGGAAGTTACAATGGGTGTGTTGTAGGTTGTATCCCTTCATTTGCTAGATAATAATAAAGGAAGGACCTGAAAATTTCTCTGGTGGACGTAGCCCATATTGGGTGAACCATGTATATCTGTGTCTCTATTATATTGTGTATCTTCTTTGTTTTATTTCCACATTTGTTTTATTTTATTGCTCTGTGATCCTATTTTTCTAACAACCCTGTGGCCTATCATAGTGAGACACTATCTGATATTGTTCATAAGTACCCCACTTATGACAAAAAAATGCACTCCATTGTACAAGACTGTCCCTAATGAAGGCATTACATTCTCGGGAAGGATATAGTCATCCACACTGATCATAATCCTCTGCAGTTCATGCAGACACAAGGAAAATTGTAGAATGATCGTCATCATAAGTGGTCCACATACTTGCAACAGTTCCATCTCAACATCAAGTATAAGACAGGGAGCACCAACTACATCGCTGACTACCTTAGCTGACTTCCAGTTGACACACTAACCATGGTGCTACACTCTTGCGGACATGAGACCTCTAGATGGATCCAACTCTATGAGAGAGATCCTAACTTCGCCACTACGTACCAGATGTTGGGCACAAACAAATTTGTCACTGATTTTCATCTCTAGGATGGGTTGTTGTGCCATCTGGGCCATCTCTATGTTCCATCAAGAGAGCGAGCGAAGATGATTTGGGAAGCCCACTACAGTTGGGTGGCAGGACACTTCGGCGTAGAGAAGACAATGACATTACTGCAACAACATTTCTATTGGACAAAACTCTGGTAGGATGTCAACAAGTATATCAAGTCTTGCATGGCCAATGCCATTGTCAAACATACCATTAAGAAACAAGGCATGTACATCCCTCTTCCTACTCCTGATGGGCCCTAGGAATCCATCTCGATGGACTACATGTCGGGCCTTCCTTCAACTAAGAAGGGAAATGACTGTGTTTTCGTGTTTGTTGATCAATTTTCCAAGGTGACAATTTTGGTCACCTGCAAGAAGAGAATCACAACAGAGGCCACTGCCAAGCTCTTCTTAGAATGAGTGTGGGTACATTTTTAGATACCACAAACCATCATATCCAATCAACACATTTTGTTCCTCAACACACTCTGGTCGAGCATCTGGTCACAACTGGACACCAAGCTCACTAAATCCATAGCCTTCCACCCCCAAACAGATGGCCAAACCGAGGTTGTCAACATGATGATCGTGCTTATTTTTCGCATGTACAATTCCAAGCATCCATGCACATAGGATGAGAGTCTTCCCTATGTTCAACACAGTTATAATAGAGCCATACATAGCTCAACCGAACACAAGCCTTTTCAGGCGGGGTTGGGATTTCAATCATTGGGTCCCATGGATGTTGCACTACCCCTTGCATCCACACAGGCATAATCATCCTATGCGAAAACCTAAGCCGACAAAGCCACTCGGTTCATTGAACGAATCCAACACATCCGCCAAAAGGTTCATGATATTTTTTAGAAGTCCAATGCCAAGTACAAGCAATGCTATGATCAACATCGGGTGCCGCCACAAGTTTTAGGTGGGAGATAAATTTTTGATGCACTTGGAGAAAGAACGCCTTACAAGACCCCATCAAAAGCTTCATCCACTCCGTTATGGACCTTATACCATCACCAAGGTTGTGGGTGACAATTCTTTTGAGCTCAACATTCTCCCCTTCCTTGGCTTGCACCTACTGTTTAATGTGGACCTCCTTTAACCATACTTTCTACCATTATTGGACACCTCATAGGTAGCAGTACAATTGACACCGACAGAGCTCAACCCTGAATGCATGGAATAGGCATCCACTGATCAAATCATGGAAAAAAGGTTCAAGGGCACTAGACAATATAAGTTTCATCTTTACTGTGTTGTCAAAGCAGGGAAACTCCTGCACCAAGGTAAGTGGCTCACCCGAGGCCAAATTCAACAGAAATTTCCTCATCTAATGGGGGAACTCAACGCAATGGAGACCATTGCTTCCTAGGGGGGGGGGGATTGATCTAGGGGGATATTGGCGGCCACCCACCTATTCCAACTGGCTCACATACATATTTCATCTTGATAATTTCATTTTTCATCTTGACGTTTTTTTTCTAGCTTTTCGGGTCCTAAACCTTCTAGGTCGTTTTGAGGCCCTAAACAATATTTTTTGGGCCCACCATTGTCACACTGTAGACAAAGTTAGAGTGTGATGAAATAATGTGTAGTCATGTGATAGACCTTTCCAATGGGCTATCGTGCGCCTAAAATGAATATCGTATGCAAAATTTATAACCCTAGGAAGTTGATGTACCAACATACCCCAATGGGGCCCACATGACTTTTGGTGCTTCATCTCCTAGGGTTAGGTTTTTGGATGTCTAAGGTTTTTTCATTCATGTTTGATGTATAAAGGCCTTTGGAGTCTCATCATACTCATATTCTTTCAAATGATCATAACTATCACATCTCTTCTCAAAGATAAGTTGCCACCATTATAACAAGCTTGTTTAAGTCTGTATTTTACAGTTTCAACATAATTCTTATTTAATAGAAGTCAAGTTTTATTGTATCTTTGTTATTATTCACAGTGTCTCTGTGTTAATATTGTATATCTGTGTTTTCATTTCGTTCTTCTCATAAATCCGGATCACTTAGAGAAGAGATGAACATAGAAGAGGATTTGACTAGATCCTATAATAACTGTAAAGGAACAATTGAGATCTCTGTAAGTGATAATGATCCATTAAGATGGATTACTAGAATGAATATTGATTACCATGTGTGGGCAACTTGAATTTGGAAACACCCAAATCATAGTAAGAGAGATCATGGGTATAAGCCATTGAACGGTGGAACATCGATTGGCGTTGGTAACAAAAATCCTCACCAAGAAACAAGGATTTCCTAGATCAAGGTCAAACAATGATGGGGAAGTTGTTGTTGATAGTAAGTTGAAGGGTTTTGAATTCAAGGTGGTTCAACGCTGGAATTGACCATTGCGTTGAGTTTCAAAAATACCATAAACATAGTTGTGAGCATTGGAAGGTGGAGATCGTCGAATTGATGTGTGTTGGAGGGTAAATTACCCTTGTATGCAAACTAGAATACCTCGGAAGGGAAGTCACCATTAGAACCTGCATCGAAGATCATACAACCCTGATCAAAGAAACACCCATATTAAGTCAAATGATGATGGGGAAATCACCAACGGAAGCTATGTGGAAAGAATTGTTCCCAACGCATGGTAAATGCTACATGGAATTGTGGCATGAGATTGAATTGCTATTTGGAATGCACTGAAGGAAGGGGCACTGAAATGTCATGGAAGAAATTTCTTATATGAAGGTTTGAATTTCAGTTCAAGGATGGATCTGCATTGAGCAAGGTAAAATCGAATCTGGAGTGTTGAATATTGACCAAGGTGTGGTCAAGTTCTATATTTGAAATTGCCTCAGTTCTCTTATTATGGATCAAATTTTTAAATTGAAGCTTTGATTGATGATATGTAGATGTTGATGGGTGAGGTGATTTGTAATCATTGTAAGTCATTGATTATAAAAATATGTGCTTGGTCAACAAGGAACCAAGCATACAAAATATAAAGGATTTGGAAGGATTAGTAAAGGGTGGATGAAATAGAGATCACGAAGTAAACATCATTTAAATTAAAAACATAATAACTTCAAAGTGTGATCATAGATAAATCTTGGGGGTTATAGGAAACTTGGTGAAAATAGAACTACCCATATTGTGGGTTGGAATGACCAAGATTACCATCATTAATAATCAAAATTAATTTATGTTATTTAATCCAAATAAAAAAAATTATATTTTTAATAATAAAACATTTTCATTATTAATAATAATAAATTATTTCTATCAAATAATGATTTTTTTTTAGCAAAACTATAGTAAATATGTAACAATGCAAAATGTATTATACAAAGAAAATACATTTTCAAGATATAATACTCAAATGTTTTTTAATTATTGGTTTTAAAGGAATCTAAGTTTTAGAGAAATACCACATTTCTTAATATATATATTTTTCAAAA
>JZKD02S2013599.1:405631-418889 GCA_000966675.3 Picea glauca
TAGTTGTGGGAGGTATTAACCTCCACGTGTAACCTTGACAAGAATAGAATATTTCGGGAAGAAAGAAGAAACCCTAAAGCTTTGAACATAACCCTAGAAGACAAGTCGGCTAAAGGAAGTATTTAATATTGAGTTTTTAGCCTCCAGAATGAGAAGTCGGCCTAGAAAACTAAGGATGAGCAGTATAAATACAGGATGTCAATTCTCATTTGACACACACGGCTCGTAACTGTAGAAATGTAAGAGTGTGCACTGCATAAATTGAGTAAGTGTGCAAGTATGGAGAGTAGTTGCATCTGCAAATATTGCAACTTGTATTCTCAGTTTAGGCTTGGACTTTCTATTGGTTATGGTTTGGACTTTAAGCCTTATGTGCTAGCTCTGGAGAGAGGTACGTTACATTTATTGGCTATTAGGCCTAGGGTTTGCTTCCAGAATTATTCTCTGTCAAGGTTAATATGTTCGAGGGTGGCTTCGGCCTATGGTTGGGTGACAATATTGCTATATTGTCTATGGTTAAACGAGCACACCTATTATTCCTAACATGGCATTCCATACAAGTTTTGGGAATGTTACCATAACTTTCACTTGACACATCAAATTTTGATCAAACCCATGGCATTATAGAGAATACATATTAGAGTACTTGTTAGGCAACAAATACCAAATAGCCTCAAAATATAAAGAGAAGAAGCTCCACGTCTTGATATATATATATATATATATAGGAGACAAAATGGTACAATTACAACTAATGGGTTTAGCCAACAACACCTAGTATAACAATATAAATATAACTTACTATATAGGGCTTGACATTAGGCTTTATTTAGGGATTAACATGCCCCTCCCCTTCAAACAAGTGTTGTCCTCAACACTTTGTGAATTTTCCAAACCCTAGGTGATTGTTACCCTATGCTTCTTTATTAAATAAACCATATCTCAACTTTACTCAATAAAATAAATAAAAAACACATCACCATGCATCAATTACACATATGTTGGAAAATACAACAGAAGCATAAAACACAAAACATGAAATTTGTCTTTCAAATCAGCTTATCATTAATGTCTCAAAACTTATAAGGACACCTCAAAATGAGATTTTATTCCCGCTGAATGAGAAAAATGAAAAACAAATATGAGAAACCTGTGGTATGTCTTTGTCCATACGATTGTACGGACTGTACGGTACTATCCATATGAATATATGGATCCATATGGTCTATCCATACGATTGTAGGAAATTCACTACATGGATAGATCTACAACTTGCAACTATTGTTGGGTTGCTCTTCTTACTACTGCATTGTTTTATCCTTTCCTTGACTTGTTTATTCACCTTTGAACAAATATGTCTTCGTCAAGAATGAATGTGTCTTTATCCTCTACCTTGAATTTCCTTTATACTTTAGCTGAAACCTAATCTACCAAAACCCTAATATCTAAGTGAGATCAACGGTTGAGATTAGTCTAAATCACTAATACATTAAAAATGCACTTTATTAGACTCAACAGCTAATTAAAATCCTTTCACTTTATAAATAAAGTGAATTAAAAATATATTTGAATTGGATGACTTAACGTACGTTTAACGCAAAACCTGTGTGGAAGTTCCTGACCTAGATACAAACATCAACACTCCCTCTTAATGAGGAAGGAATTGTGCACCAATCCAATTTTGTCCCTAAAAGTTTCAAACTTCTGTTTGCTAAGGGCTTGATTAGAATATCTGCAACCTGTTGATTTGTCGGTACAAACTAGAGCTTCATTGATCTTTTTTGAATCTTGTCTCAAATGAAGTGATACTTGATCTCTATGTTCTTGGACTTGTCATGAAATACTAGATTATTAGAGAGTTTTATACAACTTTGATTATCATAATAAATGACCGTGGGATTCAACTCCTGATCAAATAATCATGCTAGTAAGTTGTGAATCCAGATGGATTCAAAACTAGCAATACTAGATGCCACATACTATTTCTTTGTTGATCTAAGTGCCACTGAATTCAACTTCCAACTAAACCAAGATATCATCATTGATCCCAAGATAAATAAACATTATGAGTTGCCTTCTTGTCTGTTGCACTCCCTACCCAATATGAGTCTATATACCCTTGTAGCTTCACCTCACCATCTTCAATATATCGTAGCCCATAATCCATTGTGCATCTCAAGTATCTGTGCACATATTTTTTTGCTACCTAATGCTCCTGCCTCAGATCCACCATGAACTGGCTCAAGGTGTTCATTGGAAAACACATATCTGGCCTAATGTTGACCAAATACATCAAGGAACCTATCAACTACCTGTATAATGTGGGATCCACCATATCTGAATCTAAAGTAGTGACCTTCTTTAGATTAGTGATCATAGGCGTGGCCATGGGTATGTAGTTCTCCATTCATAATCTCTTTAGGATATCAACTACATTCTTATCCTTCCTAAGGAAAATATACCCTAGTCTCTACCAAACCTACAATCCCAAGAAGTAATGCATCTTTCCAGTATCTTTCATCTTAAACTCAACTGCCATATTTTCCTTGCATCTTGCAATGCGTTTCTCTGATCCCGTAAGGAACAAGTCATCTACATACATCACCAAAACGAGTAGATCAACCTCAATAGATATGAAATATAAGTTGGGATCTTCTTCAATTTTGGTGAAGCCCATACTCTCCAGGTATCCATCGATCCTAGAATACCATGCTCTTGGTTCTTGCTTGAGTCCATATAAGGCCTTCTTCATCCTACAAACATGGTACTCCTTCCCAATGATCTCAAAGCCTTGAGGTTTCTCTATGTACACTTCTTCCTCACTTATCCCATTAAATAAAGTTGTCTTTACATCCATCTGATGTATGCTCCATCCCATAATGGAGACTAAGGACATCAGGACTCTAATGGAAGTGTACCTAGTGACTGGAGTGAAAGTCTCCTCATAGTCCACTCCCTTATGGGAGAACCCTCTCGCCACAAACCTCGCTTTGTACTTCTTGATGCTTCCATCTACAACATGCTTGATCTTGTAGAGCCATCTTGAACTCACCAATAAATTCCCCTCTAGTCTTCACACAATGTCCCATACATCATTCTTCATGATGGAGGTGTACTCCTCCACCATGGAATCCTATCATATATGTTGGTCTTCTTCCTCCTGATAATTGGAAGGCTCAAAATATATGATGTTTCTCATCAATGCCATGTAGTTCAGAAAATTTTTCGTAGGTTTTCTCTCCCTGAATGTGCTCTGAGGAGCCTCAACGTACTTCTGACCCTCCCTCAATGTCTGAGTGAACCATCGAGGTCTCTTGATAGAACTGGAAGAGGCTAATGGCTCCTCCTCCTGACCTAAAGGATTATACCCTAAACTAGAAGCCTTGATAGGTTTAATGAGACTCAACCTTTGAAACTTCCTACTCCTCATCCTCTATCATTATAATAGGTTCATGATACTTTATGAAAACAAATTCCTTCTCAAAATTTACATCCATGCTTACGACAATATTCCTCTGATATGGAATCAAGACCATGTAGGCATTTGAAGTCTCATTGTAACCCACAAACAAAGCCTTCCTATTGGAGGGATCCAACTTGGTCCTCTTCTCTATAGGTACATGAATATAGATTGGACAACCAAAGTCGCAAAAATGACTCACCTCTAGTTTCACACTAGTGAATGCCTCTTCATGTGTCTTTTCCTCCAAGATCTTGTGTGGATAATTATTCTGGATGTAGATTGTTGTGTTGCATGATTCTTCCCAAAGAAACATCGACAGGTCTTGTTCATGAATCATGGCCTTAGAAACCCCTATGATGGATCGATTCTCCTACTCTCCAAATCCATTTTGTTGTGGGTTGTACAGAACAATCAAATCCATCTTGATCCATTCCTCCTTGCAGAAACCATCGAACTCCTTGGAGGTATACTTACCCCCATTTTCCTAACTCAAAACCTTGATCTTCTTCCCTATTTGGTTCTCAACAAGAGCTTTGAACTCCTGAAAGTTGCTAAAGAATTAATCCTTGGTATTTAGGAAGTAGATCCAAGTTTTACGAGAGAATTCATCAATGAAGGAAACATAGTACATGCTTCCTATGATTGATGTTATTGATATTGGTCCAAAAATATTCGAAGATGCACCAGATCTAGGATCACCTTAGAACCATGGTCATTGCTTGGGAAAGCATCCTTGGCATGCTTTCCAAGAATGCACCCTCTACATACACCTTGTTTCTCAATACTAAAATCTAGAAGACCTGTGGCTATCTCTCTTAGAATAGGCAATGCCTTGTGATGCAGGTGCCCCATCATCTTGTGCCACAACTCACACAAACTTTCACTTCTATGAACTATGGCTTGAACACGTTCACCTTGCAACCTGTACAAATTTCCTTCCCTAACCCCTATCACCTGTGCTACTTCTAGGCTAGATTCCTTTGGCTCGATAATAACCTGTTGGTTTTTGAACTCTACCGCATGACCCTTATCCTTTATGACTAAAAATGAAAGAATATTTTTTGTTAGATATGAAACAAATAAAACATTATCAAATTCTAAAGAGTTACTTGACTAGAGTCAGAAGGGAATGGTACCAACTCCTGCTATTGGGTACTTGGCATCATCAACAAGTTCAACCCAAACTCCTAATTCCTTCTCTATTAGACTTGAAAATAACTCTTGGGTTGATGTCATATGCCTCAATGTGCCACTATCCACATACCATGCGTTCTTCAAAATTATGTTGGAAGAGAGGCAAGATACCATTGAGAAATCCTTCTCGAACCTGGAGGAAAACTCACTCATATGAGTTTCAGCTAAGGCTTCTACCTAGTGCTACTACTTCCCTTTACCCTTCTTCTTCTCTATAAATTGTGATGCATAATAGTCGTTCTTATGACACACAAAGCACTTGATTTTACTCAAGTCATTCTTTACTAGCTATGAGGTTGTCTCCTCACTCTTTCCCTTACCCTTGCTCATTCCTTTATCTACCCATCTTCATTTGACCAACTAGGGCATGGCCACTATCACCTCGTTGTCTACTTCCCTTTGACTCCATCTGAGTTTCCTCTTGGATACAATCATCCCATAGTCTTTCCCAGGAAGGAATGTTTTTTCGAGCACAAAATCCATGGAAAAATGTTTCCCATTGATGTTGAAACCCATTTAGTGCCATATTTACTATATCTTTGTCTTCAACCTTCTCCCTAACTACTGCAAGATAGTCATGAATCTATGTGACCTTCAATAGGTAACTAGTGACAATGTCTAATCTATTCTTCTCAATAGATCTGAGTTTATTGTGCAATATGTTATCGCTCTGGTAAAGGAAAACTAGGGCATTGAACATCTCCTTTGTTGTCTTCTTCTTAGATATGTGAGGGATCAAATGATCATTTATATCATCCATGATCATCTACTTGGCTTTCACTTCCTTCTTCTTGTGATCTGCCAAATCCTGTGCATTTGTCAACATAACAACTACATCCTTGACAATATCCCAGAGGCCATTCTCTTCTAATAAAAGAGTTACCCTGACTTTCCATAATAGGAAATTCGACGCACCATCTAATTTATCCTTAATCCCAAGGTTATTTAAAGCCATTTATGAGATATACTACACAAACTCTCAATTATGAAAATTAGTTTTGAAACCCTTTCACTAATAGTCCTTCTTTCCTGCATTTTATTTACTACTGCAAATCCTAGAGAATCTCAATAAGAGAATTAGTTCTGATACCATGTGAATTTTCCAAACCCTAGGTGACTTCTATCCTATGATTCTTTATTAAATAAATAATATCTCAAATTTATTCAATAAAAAAAAAACTGAGCATGCATCAATGACACATATGGCTAGAAGATACAACAAAATCATAAAACATGAAACACGAAATATTTCCTTCAAATCAACTTATCATTAATGACTCAAAACTTACAAGGATGCCTCAAAAATGAGGTTTTTTGCCTGTTGAATGAGAAAACTGCAAAATAGGTTTGAGAAACCTACAGTACAACTTTATCCATATGATTATATGGAATATATGGTACTATATGTACAGCTGTACATATCCATACAACTGTACATAATTCACTGTGTAGATAGATCTGCAACCTGCAATCATTGTTGAGATGTTCTTCTCACCGTTGCACTGTTTTCTCCTTTCCTTAGCCTTTTTCTTCACCTTCGAACAAAATTGTCTTATTGAAGAATGAATGTGTCTTTACCCTCTAACTTGACTTGCCTTTATACTTTAGTTGAAACCCTAATCTATCGGTGAGATCAATGGTTGAGATTAGTCTAAATCATCAATGCATTAAAAATGCACTTTATTAGAATCAACAACTAATTAAAAGACTTTCATTTTATAAATAAAGTGAATTACAAAATATATTTGACTTGGACAAATTCACACATGTTTGACATAAAACCTGTGTGGAAGTTCCTGTCTGAGCTACAAACATCAACAAACTTGACTAACTGTGGGTGTTTCTACATGAATAACTCATCTTTCCATGTCACATCTTCCATTGGTAGGTTCTTCCATTTGATGAGGTACTCAATAATTTCTCGATTTCATAGCTTCTTAATCCTTTCTTCAAGGATTGTTTCTGGTTCTAGTATTATTTTCCCTTCTCCATTAATTTATGGTAAAATAGTTTGAACTAGGATCTTGTCATTGACTAGTTTCTTTAAACAAGAAACATGGAAGACTAGATGTACAATTCCTGGTTTCAAATGAATAGCATGGTCATGATCTCGAGAAGGTATAAGACCCTTAGGAATCTCTCCAAATACCTTGGAATTACTGTTGATAACCTTTTGGAGATCCACTAGATGAGAGGATATAGATGTTTGAACATCTAGTGAGCACAATTGTGCAATTACACCATGGTGTCCATTTTTTGAGTACTTTTGGCATGTTGTTAGATATTATCACTTTAGATGGTTTCCCTTGAATACCTCTAAGCTTAATTCCCTTTCCTTTTGAGGAAAATATCATGAAAATATCTTGAGAAATAAGGGCCAATCCCAATGATTGTGACTAATCCTGAAATTAGTTTTAAAATAGTCATCTTGGAATTTTTGCTATAACTTTTTTTTGGTGACATTTCATACTTTGAAATTTTCATAATCTAGATGAGACATAGAAAATTACATGTGGAAAATTTTTCATATTTTTACTCATTACAATTTAGGAGATATATCTTTTGGCACATAGGGTTTTAATTTACCCGACAACACAAATATAAAAATATAAATATAAATTACTATCTAGAGCTTTACATGGAGATTTGTGCTTAACATGGAGCTTTATCTAGGTCTTAACCATACTATATGAATAAATTTCAGATTTAGAAGGGCTTAAATTTCAGAGATACATCAAGACAAAGGTCGCCCAACAAGACAGTGTCAAAATTAGGGTTTTAAATGTATACAACTTACAATTGGCTTAACTTTTGATTGGAAGATGTATTTTTGGTAATTTAAAAATTGTGATAAAGAGAAAAAAGTGGAGTATTCTTATTTTTGTCCCACATGGAAAAGGGTGCTCCAAAAATTACTTCTCCAATTAAACCTATAGAAATATCAATGAGGACTCAAGAAGAAAATGAAGAGATATAGAACTAGATATCCAATTTGGAGAATCAAATCAATGAATTGAATGATAGGTCAATGAAAAAGTATGATTTGATAAATGTACAAACATAAATGGAATGAAAGATGAAAAATAACATGAATGATAATAGGGAACATATGGAAAAGAAGATGAATGAAAATAGGAATCAAATGGAAAATAAGATGGATATAAAGATGAGCGAATCACAAAATTCCATTTCAACCATCTTGCTACATATCCTAGATGAAATATTCCCTTAAGGTGATATCATGATGCAAGGAAATCATGTAAATGTGGAGGAAATCAATATTGAGTCTTAAAATCATGATTATTCATCACCTATGAATCCACATCATCGAGGTTTTCACTCAAAACCAAGAAACTACTTAATTCCCAAGATCGATATGAGCAAGTTTGATGGTAAATATACTATAACATGGATATTCCATATGAAAAAATTCTTTGATCTACACCAAGTGCCAACCTTACAAAAGGTAACTCTTGCATCCTTGAATTTAGAACCTCATCAATTTGTTTGGAACCAATGGATTTGTGAAAGAAAAAGACACTCTATTATATATTTATCCATTTTTACAAATGAGATGATAGCACATTATGAGGATATTAAGAGAAATATATTCTTTAGACAATTGATAAATCTTCGACAAAGAGGTCCAATTACAAAGAACACTTAGCAATTCCAAAAACTAAGTCTTTGGGTAAATAAAATTCGAGAGGACAATTTGATAAATCTCTTTATGGGCACTTTAAAGGAGAGCATTCAACATGAGGTGCATTTCTTCGAATCTAAATCCCTAGAGCATGCTTTCAGTGTTTCTAGGAAAATTGAAAGTAAAAATATGGCTACAGAAGAGTGGCCAATAACAGCTATAGAGAGAACCATGTTCCATCTCCTAACCTTACTCAATCTACAAGGTTAATACATTAGTGAATGGATGAAAGAAGACCCAAGGGACTATGTTTCAAGTATGATAGAAATTATAGTAAGGGGAATAAATGTGGTGAGAAGAAAATATTCTACATATATTGTGAAGAAGAACAAGATCGAAATAGAACCATCACGGCATATAGAAATAGAAGAGACTACTCCAACCATATCTTGTCATGTATTGGATGGAATTAGTACTCCATAAATCCTCAAGATAGAAGGATATATCAATAAGAAAAATGCAGCAATGTTGATTGATTATGGTAGTGTTGATTGATTATGGTAGGATATATCAATAAGAAAAATGTAACAATGTTGATTGATTATAAGTTTTATTGCAACTTGCAACTCACCTCTTCAAGCCATTCAGGGACGCATGGCCAATTTGGTCCAGGGGCATAAAATCCAAACCAAGCGGAATAAAGGAGTTTTGTAAGCTCCCACAGTTCTATTTGGACAAGGACCATGCGACTACACTATCCACAAATGCTCGAAACAATGTTCTTTAAAATTGACCTCCTCTTCAAAAATTGCACTATGCCTCATTGACCAAAACCCTAGTGTCGGAGATACTCCAAGATACGGTTTTTCGGTGGACAAAATGATAGCAGAGCCCGCCCCTAGTTGAAACCTGGTTCTTTGGACCCAATGCAACTGACATTTCACCCATCCAAGTCCCGATTTGAGCTTTATTGCAAGTTTCAACTCACCTCTTCAAGCCATTCAAGGACATGTGGCCATTTTTTTCTGGGGGCATACAATCCAAAATGAGTGGCATAACGGAGTTTCGTAAGCTCCCACAAGTCTATTTGGTTAAGGACCATGCGAATACACTACTAAAAAATGCCCGACACAATGTTATTGAAAATCAACCTCCTCTTCAAAAATTTCACTATGCTTCATTGACCAAAACATTGGAATTCTCATGCAAGTATTTTTGTATAAGAAATATGAGATAACAAGTTGTAGAATTACATGCTTAATGAATCCTTTGATTGTAATTTTTATGTATGAATCCTTTGATGGCATGGAAATTGAATGCAAGGCAAGGCATGTAAAGTGAAGGAAAGGCATGGCAAGTGAAGACATGGCATGGAAAGACATGGTATGGAAAGACAAGACATGGCAAGTGAAGGAAAGACAAGGCATGAAATGGAATGCAATGGCATGGTATGGAAAGGCATGGCATGGAAAAGGCAAGGCATGGAAAGTGAATACAAGGAAAGGCATGGAATAGCATGGAATGCAATGACATGGCAAGGCATGTTATGGAAATACAAGACATGGCAAGTAAAGGAAATGTAATGAATGGAAAGGAATGGAATGGAAATGAATTACATGGTATGGAAAGGCATGACATGAAAAATGAAAGGCATGGAAAGTGAATGTAAGGCAAGGCATGGAATGGCATGGCATGACATGAAAAGGCATGGTATGGATAGACAATATATGGAAATTGAAGGCAATGCATGGCATGTCAAAGCATACCATACCATACCATACCAATGCCAATGCATACCATACCATACCATACCAATGCCAATGTCAATGCATACCATACCATACCATACCATTTCCAATGCATACCATACAATACCATACCATACCATACAATGGCAAGGCAATGCATACTATTTCCATTTCCAATGCATACCATACAATGGCAAAGCAATGCATACCACACCTTACCATACCATACCATTGCCAATGCATACCATATAAAGCAATGGAAATGCATACCATACCAAAACAAGGCAATGGAAATGCATACCATACTACCACTAAGAAAACTACCAATGGTATGCATAGGCATTGGTATTGCTTTTGCATACCATTGCATGGTATTGCTTTTGCATACCATTTCATGGTATTGCAATGGTATGCAATCATATGCAAAGGAAATACCAAATCCTATTCATATCATTGGTATGCATAGGCAATGGTATTATCGCTGCATACCATTAGATACCAATGGTATGTATACCATTGTGATACCATGGTATGCAATGGTATGCATACCATTGCAATACCATGGTATGCATACCATTGCAATACCATGGTATAAATACCATTGCGATACCACGGCATGCAATGGTATGCATACCATTGCGATACCATGGTATGCAATGGTATGCATATTGTCATCCCCTAGCCTATGGATAACTAAGGAGATCACGTCTCAAGGCCCATACGTCCTAGACATGGATTACCAAGAGACAAATGACTTGAGCATTGTTGGATCATGTTGTCATTGATGGAAATGGTTTGATTGATTGATGCCAAGTGATTGATTGATGCCAAAGGATTGATTGATTGATGATTTATGTAATGTAATATGTATTGTCCTTGATGAGAATGCATAGATGAAGATGGATCAATGAGTTTTCATTGATATTATGAAGATGGATCAATGAGTTGTCATTGATACATGATGAAGATGGATCGTTGTGGTTTCATTGGTATATGATTCATTGTTGGAAAAATGTATAGATGACTCAATATTGTCTTATCATGATTGATAAGGTGCACAAATGGATGAACTCCAAAGTGGTCCCCTTCTGGTGAAAGCCCTCACGGGAAGATGCTTTGCGCATTGAGTTATCCTAGAAGAATGGTTGGAGAACCCATGCTTGTATGTGGAATAATGAGATGAAGATCAATATATTTGTTGGTGAAAGTATTCTAGTTGGATAGTGCTTGTCATACCATTTCCGGTGGTATGTGGAATGTCACATAACTGCTCACAGTTTGAGAGTTATGGCCTTACGAAGTTGGAGGATCCCCATATGAAGGCTTGAAGTCCCCAAGGTCAAAGAAGTCAAAGTGACCTAAAAAAAGAAATCATTATTTAAATAATAAAGTAAAGTTACAAAGTCAAGGTGGATTATGTAAATAATAAAGAGAAGTGACAAAATCAAGAAATATTATTTAAATGATAAAGTAAGGTGAAAAAATCAAGAAGGAATATTTAAATGATAAAGTATTGGAGAACTTTCTATTTATGGAAAGTGGTTAACCCTACAATAAGGAAAATAGGTTAAGTGACCTAGAAATGGGTTAAGTAACCTAGAGGATGAAAGTACAAATAAGATAGCTATGGACTCTTGCAAAACATCCTTTTTGTGGATCAAGGGAGAGCTTCTTTTGAGAATATATTTTGGAGTATTGATGGAGAGCTTCTTGTGAGAGAATTTTGGATCTCTTGAGAATGATTGAAGATATATTCTAAGAAATACAGCATGAGGAAGATCTCATGGATGCATTGAAGTTTTGGTAAGTCTGAGATCATGATGGAAAAATTCTCGGAATCACAGAAAAACCCTATTTTCTGGTGCGTACGTGGGTTGTCTGTGTATAGGGGGTGTATACGCAAGTTATCTGTGTATAAGGTGCGTACAGTATGCAGGTTGTTAGTGCATAGGGAGAATACAATGGATAAACTCATGGAGAGTTGTGGTTGATCTGATGACAATCTGTTGAAGAATGAAGCAGGTTCCAGATCTGTATTCTATGAGCTCAGATCTATCACTCAGACACTGGTATGGTTACATTATTGTCTTGATGGATAGTATTTCTTATTGTGTTGTGAATTCCTAGGGCATTATTGGTATGGTTGCTATAATGTGGTTTATGTTGGTTGATGGAGTGAGCAACACTCTTATGATTCAGTACTGATATGATGGCTATAGTATGTTGATTGCTTATGCATGATTGAGTAGCATTCATATTGATTGATTGTGGAGAATGAGTAAGCTATTGGAGAGCTTGGATGTGTTGTGACTGGCTGGTGGTCAGTTTGAATAGTGAAAGACATAAGAGAATGATGAATTGGTTGCAGAGGATCTAAGTTGATCTTGAAGGATAAACCCTAATATCTTAGAAGGTATACGCAGGCTGTAATACTGTTTGGGAGTGTATACACAGGCTGTAGTACTACTTGGGCACGTATACACGCGTGCTATACTACTGGTAGGGCGCATACACATGCATGTTGCACTACTGACAGGTTGCGTACCTGTTTCATATTGATATCTTTTGAGGATTGTTGTCTCATCTCAGTTGATGCTGAGGATGTAAGTTGAGTCTTGCATTATAGAGTTGGTGCTCTTGTAGAGTTGTACTCTATTCAGTTGTTGCTGAAAATCCCCAAGGATTGTAGTCCGTAATAAAATGAAAATTGTACATACATCTTGTATTCTTTGTGTTCCTTGTGCTGATGACTTGTTAATGATATATTGTTGATATATGTTGCTGATATGTGTTCACATCTAACTGGTTATAAATGACAACAATGAGTAATGAGTAAAATGTTTAATGCTAACTAATGAGTTTTGTGAAAGAGGGAAATTTTGGGAAAAATATCCCCACACTCAGTCACCCCCCCCCCTCTAAGTGTGGTAAGTGTGTCCAACAATTGGTCTCAGAGAGGGCCTTCACTACAAGCCTTAACAAGCTTAAAGGAGATCCATAGACACACAAATGGATGATGAAGTTCCAATCATCGACGAGGAAAACTATTATACTTGGAGAATATAGATGAGATTACATTTGAAGACAATGGGAGTAGTAATTGAGAAGGCATCCATTGGTGGATCAGTTCCTTTGAAGAAAAGGTCAAATTTTGCAGCTCAAAGGGAACGAAAGAAGAATGATGCATTGGCTCTCAAGACCATTCTTAGT
>JZKD02S2013599.1:471151-486028 GCA_000966675.3 Picea glauca
GAGAGTGAAAAGCTATGTCTCTCCATCCTTATATGGTTTCTTTGAGGCCTTCTTGATTGTGATCTGTTGCATGTATGACTATAGCACTTTGGTCCCATATTTGAGAACTATAGGAGCAAAGGTTGAGTAGGTGATTCTAAGTTTTGGCTTCCCCCAAGAAAAGTGGGAATATGGAAGGCCCTACGAAGCTTCTCTTCATAAGATTATCCCAGGTAAGGATGCTTTTGTGTGCTACGAGCCAAAGGAAAGTGTTGATTTTGGGCTAGTGCTTTGTTAATCATATTTTCATCCAAACATTCTCTTGAGGGATAAAGTGGAAGGATACTTTAATACTATAGGCTTCTTGAATAATGAAAGTGCCTCACGAGGTATGCCCCCATATTAAAATTCCTCTCCCTGAATTATTTAAATTTTTCTGGAGTTGGTCAACTCGTGCCAAGCTTGGAGATCCACATGCTCTGGAATGTGGAGGTTCGTTCGTGAGTATTTCTAACAATGTCAGGTGGCACCTGGGGGGTCCTCTTGTCAGTAGTCCGCTATTGTAGTCAAGCCTGCCTAATGTGTCGGGGAAAAGAAATTTTTGGCAAGGGATTCATGCGCCAGAGAAGGCCATTGTTTCCAAGAGTCATGCCAAAACAAAGTTTTTCTACCATTCTGCACTTCCGAGAAGGCATGATCGATGATCAAGGAGTTTCTTTGCTTAGCGACGCTCCAAATCAAGGATCCATGAGTGTTCTTGTTCCATTGATTAGATGCTTTTAGACTAGGTGTGGAGCGTGTTGGCGTCAGAAGTCACTCCTGGATTGCGGCAGGAGTAAGCGTGAGGCCCATTAGTTTAAATGTCACGATTTGTTGATAAAGGGTGATGGATGGAAGTAAACTCAGAACAATATTGTTCTAACTTAGAAACTAGGCCAGGCATGCACAAGCAGATGAGGTCTTGATTCAATTTTGGGCAGTGAGTTGTAATAAGGGTGAGTAGGAGGAAGACTTCTGTGAGGAGATGTGAAGGGTTGTTGTAGGCATCAGGCTTCCAACAGCTTGCAGAAGAAAACTTTGAACACAAGAACCTCTTATATTCAAAAGTGAAAACACTAAAAGAACATAACAGAATTATAATAAATCCTTTATCATAACATAGTCACGATGATTCATGTGAATCATTCAGTCATGAACTCTTTCAGTATGAGATCGAAACAAGATGAAAAAGAGAGCTACCTTACATTAAACAAGGAAATTTCATATACAGATACATAGCCAAGAAAACCAGTGCTTCATTAAAACATTACAGTTGGGAGCTTTTCTCTACCATCCATCCCTACAGAAATACAAAAACTGAGTATATATACTCAGGGAAATTTGCCACCTTCACAGTAGGAAGGTAGCTGAGACATTAAAGTCCAAATTAGCATGTGCAGTCTCCTCAGTCAAACCTGGACGAAACTCCTTCGTCAGATGCCATCTTAACTCAGCATGGCTCTTGCAGGGGGACCTTCATACAAGGGTACCATGGGCTGATTTCTCCAGGCCTTTTCCATGCCCTCCATTTATGAGTTGAGCTGAGGTCTCAATCACCTGCTCAATATTCATTAACTGCTTCTTCCATGGAGGGTGGCCGAGACTAAAAACACAAAAAACAACCCTTTGTTCTCTTGAACTCCTGGTAGCCGGAATGCCAAAATTGCTTTTCGCGTTTCGAGTTTTGGTGATTCCCGATGTAGTGGGAGAGTGGCCTCCTTGTCTCTTGAACTCCTGGTAGCCGGAATGCCGAAATGGATTTTCGCGTTTCAGGTTTCGGCGATTCCCGATGTAGTGGAAGAGCGTCTCCCTTGTCTCTTGAACTCCCGGTAGCTAGAATGCCGAAACGGCTTTTGGGTGCTTTTCGTATTTCGGGTTTCGGCGCTTCCCGATGCAGTGGAAGAGCGACTTCCTTGTCTCTTGAACTCCTAGAAGCTGGAATGCCGAAATGTCTTTTGGGCGCTTTTTGCATTTCAGGTTTTGGCGCTTCCCGATGCAGTGGAAGAGCGGCTCCCTTGTCTCTTGAACTCCCGGTAGCTAGAATGTTGAAATGACTTTTGGGCGCTTTTCACATTTCGGGTTTCGATGCTTCGCGATGCAGTGGAAGAGCGTCTCCCTTGTCTCTTGAACTCTCGGTAGTCGGAATGCCGAAACGACTTTTGGGTGCTTTTTTCATTTTGGGTTTCGGCGATTCCCGATGTAGTGGAAGAGCAACTCCCTTGTCTCTTGAACTCCTGGTAGCCGAAATCGCGAAATGGCTAATCACTTCGCGACTTTGGCCATAAGAGATGGGCCCATGCGCTAAACCTCGTGCAATTCTACGACTCAAGTTTACCCGATGATCATTGATTTGCTCCATCTATGGATCCTCGCCGTTGAAAACAAAATGCCCACTCGCTTGATTTTAAGTCTGAAATGGACTTCTTTTGTTCCCTGCACTCGGTGCTCATGACTTGCAAGAATTGACACTAACATTAGGCTCCATGGGGGATAGGGTCGTCCCTGCGATGCTCTAAGAACTCCTTCTGCAATTCTAGTTGCCTTCTGTTGGGTTATGGAGTCATTTATTAAGCCGAAAATAAACAGAAAAACAATAAAGACAATATTTACAAAAACAGAAGAGTTGTCTAAGGATCAAACAAAACATTTCTTAAGGAAATGCCAATTTGCTGGGCCACTAAAGACTTCTTCACCCTCCAAATCTTGCAACCTATACGTGTTATTTAAAAATACTTTAGAGATCTTGAAGGGACCAATCCAGAGGGCATCAAACTTGCTGTGTTTTCCCCTATCCTGCCTGGGTGCATCCCACTTAAGCACCAAATCTCCAATCTTGAATCCCTCCTTCCTGACCTTCCTGTCAAAGGCCTACTTGATCTTCTGCTGATGACTGTGAGATGTGTCCATTACCTATTCCTTGATATGTTGCACTTCCACCAGTTGATGAATTCTTCTGACCGTATGGTCTGGCTCTCCTTCATGATCTCGAAAGAATTTCTCTATAGGTAAAGCGAGCTGAGTGGGAAACATAGCCTCCGTCCCATAAACAAGTTGAAAAGGTGAGGTTCCCAGGGACTTCTTTGTTGTCACTCGATCGACCCATAAAGAGAATTTGAGTTTTGAATCCTATGCCCTCTTGTTGTCTTCCAATAATATTTTAATGAGTTTGATTAGATTTTTATTGGAAGATTTTGCCATTCCATTTCCTTGAGGATAATAGGGAGTGGAGTGAATTAGTGAAATCTTGAACTGCTCACAAAACTTAACTAGAGGCTCAGACTTGAAAGAAGCAGCATTATCAGTGACAATTCTGCTAGGACAGCCAAATCTGGCTATGATATCCTCCAAGAAGCTGATAATTACCTTGTGTGATGCACTCCTGGTGGGGGTAGCTTCTATCCACTTGGTGAAATAGTCTATTGCAGTCAGGATCCCTCGGTGCTGGCCACTTGAAGGAGGATGAATTTCTCCAATGAAGTCCAATCCCCACTGTTGAAAGGGCACTAAAGCTACTACAGGCTTTAGTGGCAGAGATTGGAGCTACTTCTTTCCTAAGAACCTTTGGCATTTGATGCAAGCTCTGACTTCTCTGCAGACATCAGTAAATAAGGTGGGCCAGTAGTACCCAGCCCTGAGAATTTCCTGGGTTGTGGTCTTCCAGAAATGATGCCCTCCACAAAGGCCGCTATGGAAATCAAACATAACTTTCTGGGCTTCCTGTGGATTCAGACACCTCATAAACACCCCTAGAGTATCTCTCCAGTGCAAGACTTGGTCAATAAGGAAATATTTGACCGCCTTGAGCTTTAAATCTCTTTCCTTGCTTTTTCCCATTCCATCAGGAGGCTTCAACTCTTGTAGAAAGTACAAAATGTCTCTGTACCAGGTGCATTCTGCTAGTGATAAGCCACCCTGAGAGCTTTTGTTGGGCGACTCAGCTTGTTGTTTTCCTGAGGAAGCGTTGATGCAGCTAACCCCCAAGGCCTTGCAATTGGATTCAACCAACAGCTTGGCTAAACCCTGCCCTTTTACCAACTTGGTGGGCTTTATCTCCAGGTCAAACTCCAGGATCTTGGCAATCCATTTACCTCTTCTCCCATCTATGTCAAGTTGTATAAGGATTTCCTTCACAGAGGCTGAAGGAATGTATGCAGTCACTCTTGAGTGCAAGACATAGAATCTGAAATATTTGACAGATTTCACCAAGGCATAGGCCTGCTTCTCCATGATCTCATACCTAATTTCCGCATCTCTTAATGCCTTACTGAAGAAGGAAATGGGTTGCTCTTGCCCTTCCTCATTTTTCTGCAATAAGATCGCTGCTACTGTATCAAAAGAAGCAAAAGAAAAAAATAAGAAATCCTTGGAATAATCAAGACTGATCAACACAGGTGCCTCAGTCAATGCCCTTTTTATTTGGACGAAGACTCCCTGGGTTCATCAGTCCATTTTACTTCTTTTCCCTTCCTGAGCATGGCTGTGATGTGTTTCAACAACTCGAAAAAATTTGAGATGAACCTCCTCAGAAAGTTAATATTCCCTAAAAAAGCCTGAACTTCCTTTCTAGACCTAGGAAGTGACAGGGTATAAATTGCCTCTACCCTGCTGGGATCAATTCTCACTCCCTTTGCTGATACTATATGGCCTAAGAGTTTCCCCTCCTTCATAGAAAATAAAGATTTCTTGGGATTTAAGGAAAGGCCAAACCTCCAGCATTTCAAGAAAACTTTCCTCAAGTGATAGTGGTGCTCTCTATCAGACCTGGAGAAGACTGTGATGTCATCCAGATAGATCACCACAAACTGATCTTTCTCCCCGATGAAGGTTATGTCCATGGCTCGCTGGAATGTTGCTCCTGCATTCATTAATCCAAATGGCATTTTGGCATACATGAATGTGACCCAAGGAGTGGTGAAGGTTGTTTTTTCTCTGTCCCGAGGCATGACTGATATCTGATTATAGCCAGAAAAACCGTCAATCATGGATATCCTAGATGCACCAGTTGCCCTCTGCAATATGTGTTCCATTTTGGGCAAGGAATAGTTGTCTTTCTTTGAGCTCCTGTTCAGGTTTCTGAAATTGATGCAGAGCCCGATTTCTCCACTTTTCTTCCTCACCGGGACCAAATTGGCTACCCACTCAGAATATCTCAGGGGGACAATGATTTGGGCATCTAACAACCTTTTCACTTCTCTCTCCATGACAGGAAACAACATGGGATTTATCTGTCTTAGCTTTTGCCTAAATGGATTAGCCTCTCCCTTCAGCGGGATCTTGTGTTCAATGACAGTTGTGTCATATGTCTTGAGGGCTTCATAGGTCCATGCAAACACATCAACAAATTCTCTTAATAACTCGGTATATTCGACTCTCTGTTCTTTGGTCAAACCACTTGACAACTTGACAAACTTAGGCTCCTCCTGTGTGTCGATGTTGCACTTCGCTGTATCATCATCTCCATTTGAAACCCTACCCTTTACTGCCACATCATTCCCATCGAACAGTCTTTCTAAAGGGACTAGTCCCTTCAGAATGTGATTGCTAGGCAAATGAATAATATGGTGATTAATAATTTTATTTAAAAATACCTCAGGATGAGGGTGAATTTCGAGATCAGGATCCTGATCAATGTGCAATGCAGAAAATTCATCGACGGACTGAAGAAATTTTTCTATTTCAAGATCGTCTTCGAACACTTTCCAATGCTTGATATTGTCCAGAACAGATGGTCTATATCTTATCTCGATCTCATGTTTGATCTTAGGCGGTAGAGGGATCTTGAACAGACTAGCTGAGACAATTAAGGAATCGGCCAAAGTATTTTCCTCTCTTGGAATAAAAGAAATGTTGAAAGCTGAGAAGAAATTATCAATCAGGTCCCACACTTCATTTTTGTAACTCCCGAGCCAAGGATGCTTAGCCCGATAAGTATTTCTGACTTGCTAGATTATCAACTCAGCATATCCAAGCACTGCTACCTCCTTAATTCCCATTTCTTTTGCATCCCTCATACCCAGAACAAGAGCTTCATATTCTGCCACATTATTGGTAGCTTCAAATTCTAGCTTGTATGATAGGGATATGGTTTCCTGCCAAGGGGACACAAGAACCACTCCAGCGCCAACACCTTCGCTAGAAGAAGCTCCGTCGAAGAACATTTTCCAAACAGAGGTGGTTGGAGGAGGTATCTCATGATTAAATATGGGTTGCTTTTTTATTTGAAAAGGGGCTTCAGGAGTCTCAGTGATCTACAATAAACTAGACCCCAAATAAGTGTCAAGTGCAAAGATGGCGTGATTAGTGGGGTCTTCTTCGTCACTGACAATGTAGGACAGCTAAGCTTCTCTGTACAACCTCCTGTGTTCCTCTCCAAAGACTGGAATGGTGACATATATGAGATCCATCTGTAATGTTCCTTCAAGTTTTTTAATCCAAGATCTAGACAATAGCATGTCAAACTTGGGGGAACATCAACTACTACAATGTCCATGCCCACAATCTTCATTGGCAGCTGAAATAAAGAGACCACCAAGTCTTTGATGACTCCAAGGCATTGCACCCTCCTTGAATCAAAAGAGTACAAATTGTGATAATCTTTTGCCACTTCCAGTCCCAATTCTTCCATGACTATTTTGGGCATAATGTTGTGGGAAGCTCCTGAATCCATAAGGCAATTATGCAACACCTTGTCATGTATGTTCAGGGATGTGTAGAAGGAAGGGGATGAATCATCTATGTATTCTACCATGGGACCTAGGATGACTGTTGTGTTTTCATCTTGAAGATTTACTGAGTTTGTAGAAGGCTGGGGGGACTTAGATTGTAGCATCTTGGAGAGGGACCTTTTGAAATCTTCATTTTTAACTAGCTCTGAGAGGGGTATGGGAATTCTGATCTTTTGAATTTCATGCTCAAAACTAAAGGAGGGAAAAGGATTAGGAGCTTCCCTTACCTCAGAGACAGGTTCTTTGGCTAATGGCGAAGTATTCTAAGCTTTCTTTTCTTTAGTAGTGATTATAGTAGGTTTAGCAGGTTTTTCCGCTATGAGTGTCTGATCATGGCTATCAAAATTTCCTTCTTTCTTCTTTGACCTGAGATGATATTTGTTAGGAGTGTTGTTGGACTTTTCCCATTTACCCAACTCATTGACTTGAATGTTAATAAGGGATCTTTCATATGCAGATTGAGTCAAATGGGGAAAAGGGGAAGTGTCTTCAATACAATGAATTTCGGGGTCGAGCTCATCTATCTCTTTTCCTTCCCCATGAGCAACTAGGTTATTTTGGAGAGGGGTTTGAATCCTCTGCTCATCTCTGTCTTTTCTCCTTTGTTCCCTTGGAAAATCCTATGGCACATTGTTGTTAGGCCTTCTGAAGCCTTTGTTATCAATATTTTGGAGATTTATGTACACGGGCTTCCCTTCTAACTCCCACCTTTCCATTCTAGACGAAAGCGATTTTAACACTTTAGTTACCTCATCCGTCTAAAAGGGAAGGGGAGAGGAATTGGATAGGGAGGCTTCAGGTCTCTTCCTGGATATGTCTCTATCAACCTTATTCCTGAGTCGGTTAATAGCCAATATGTTAGATTCTACTTCCACGGCTGCATCCTGCATGTGAGCCAGAGTAGTTGCTCTCATTTCCCTCAACAAAAGGCAGAAATCGGGGTCAAAAGCGCTAGCATAAGTGATTTTAGCAGAGGCTTCTGAGGGATTTATTTTAGTGGGGATCTTATTGTACATTTTATTGAATCTCTTGGAGAAGTCAGAGACAAACTCTCCTTCCTTTCTCTTCAAATACCCAAACTCTGTCATGTAATACATGAAGTCTTATTTGTCTCCCCACTGTTTCAAAAAGGAGTTATCCAAAGCCTCAATCCCATAAATAGATCCAAGAGGCAGGGCCCTAAACCACTTTCTATCCTTGCCTTTAAGGCTATGGACGAAAATCCTCATCCATACGTCTGCATGCATGATAACATGATCATATGTAAAACTGTAAAAGGCTTCAAGGTGTTCTTCTACAACTATGTCCTCTTTGCCTGTAAACTTGGGCAGCTGCTTAAGGTAGCCATCTGCAGSAAGGGTGTTGAGAGGCTGAGGTAACAAAAGGGGAGCATACCTAGCARCTATTATAGCCTCCATTCTGGTCATGGGGGGATTTTCTCCTGCCATAGGAATATTAGGTGGAAGAGAACTCAGAGGAGAAGGAGCTCRAATAGGGGATACTGGAAATGAGCTTACAAGTGGATGGGGAAACAATGGGGGATTCAGAGAGAAGGCTAAGGGGCTTGTGTCAGTAGATGCTTCTCTCTGTGCAGTAGTAGCAACAGTAACAAGAAGAGGAGTGGTAGAGCTCGGGGTGGGGAAATCTTCTATGGTCCTAGGTCTACGCCAAGGTATAGCTTCAGGGGAGAAGGGAGTGACAAGGATTTCTCCCTCCAATCCYAKACCAGGAGGGGAGAACTCAGCATGAACACTCTCGAAATTYAGGAAACGATAAACTTCAAAAAAAGGTCTGCTAGGAAGCTGAGAAGAAGAAAATGGAGTTCCTACAGAAGGAKATGGAAAATTACTTGGTTCGGTGGTGGAAGTTTCTCCTTCAGAGGCCTTTCCTCTTCTAAAAATCACCTCTGGATCAACTTCARGTGTAGCTAGAGGCARTTGTGKATGGGACCGCGTGTGTCTACTTTTGGAAGCCACAACTAAAATAGTAGGTTCRCCAYAGTGGAGTCGTCAYAAAGGAGTTKCTAGGTGYACAGTAGCAATCTTGTAGGGCTCTGATGCTTGATGCACCTTCAGAATCAGAGGCTCGATGTCGTTCAATCCCAKGGAAAATTTTCAACTTCGTCCCCGACAACGRCRCCAGAAATGTTGGCATCAGAAGTCACTTYTRGATTGTGGCAGGAGTAAGCCTAAGGCCCATCAGTTTAAATGTCACGATTTGTTGATAAAGGGTGATGGATGGAAGTAAACTCGRAACAATATCATTCTAACTCAGAAACTAGGCCAGGCATGCACAAGCAGATGAGGTCTTGATTCAATTTTGGRCAGTGAGTTGTAATAAGGGTGAGTTGGAGGAAGACTTCTGTGAGGAGATGTGAAGGGMTGTTGTAGGCATCAGGATTCCAACAACCTACAGAAGAAAACTTTGAACACAAGAAACTCTTATATTCAAAAGTGAAAAYACTAAAAAAACRTAACAAAATWATAATAAATCCTTTATCATAACACAATCAYGATGATTCATGTGAATCATTCAATCATGAACTCTTTCAGTATGAGATCGAAACAAGATGAAAAATAGAGCTGCCTTACATTAAACAAGGAAATTTCATATACAGATACATAGCCAAGAAAACCAGTGCTTCATTAAAACATTACAGTCGGGAGCTCTTCTCTACCATCCATCCCTACAGAAATACAAAAACTGAGTATATATACTTAGGGAAATTTTCCACCTTCGCAGCAGGAAGGTAGCTGAAACATTAAAGTCCAAATTAGCGTGTGTAGGCTCCTCAGTCAAACCTGGATGGAACTCCTTCGTCAGACACCATCTTAACTCAGCATGGCTCTTGTAGGGGGACCTGCATACAAGGGTACCACGAGATGATTKCTCCAGGCCTTTTCCAYGCCCTCCATTTATGAGTTGAGYTGAGGTCTCAACCACCTGCTCAATATTCATTAACKGATTCTTCCATGGAGGGTGGCCGAKATTGAAAACACAAAAAACARCCCTTTGTTCTCTTGAACTYCCGTTAGYCGGAATGCTGAAATGGTTTTTCGCGTTTYGGGTTTTGGTGATTCCCAATGCAGTGGGAGAGTGGCTCCCTTGTCTCTTGAACTCCCAGTAGCTGGAATGCCGAAATGGMTTTTTGCGATTCGGGTTTTGGCGATTCCCGATGCAGTGGARGAGCGACTCCCTTGTCTCTTGAACTCCCAGTAKCCAGAATGTCGAAAYGACTTTTGGGTGCTTTTTKCATTTCRGGTTTTGGTGCTTCCTGATGCAGTGGAAGAGCGGCTCCCTTGTCTCTTGAACTMCCGGTAGCCGAAATGTTGAAACGACTTTTGGGCRCTTTTTKCATTTCGGGTTTTGGCGCTTTCCAATGCAGTGGAAGARTGACTCCCTTGTCTCTTGAACTCCTAGTAGCCRGAATGCCGAAACGACTTTTGGTCACTTTTCGCACTTCGGGTTTCAACGCTTCCCGATGCAGTGGAAGASSGGCTCCCTTGTCTCTTGATCTCYCGATAGCTGGAATGCCGAGACGAMTTTTGGGCGCTTTTTGCATTTTGGGTTTTGGCGATTCCTGATGCAGTGGAAGAGTGACTCCCTTGTCTCTATAACTCCCGGTAGCYGAAATTGYGAAACGGCTAATCACTTCACGAATTTGGCCATAAGAGATGGGCCCATRYGCTAAACCTCGTGAAATTCCGCAACTCAAGCTTGCCCGATGACCGTTGATTTTCTCCATCTGTGGATACTCRCCGTTGAAAACAAAATGCCCGCTCRCTTGATTTTAAGCTYGAAATGGACTTCTTCTGTGCATTGCGCTCGGTGCTAATGACTTGCAAGAATTGGCGCTAACAGAGCATATTTSTATCGTGATATCTGGGCCCAAAGATCAGTGGGGTGCTTGATCCACCTCCACCAAATTTTAGCATTGAGGACCTTGTTGAGAGTGGCAGGGTCTCGCAKCCTGAGAGCTCCCTTTATTTTGGTTTACAAATATTTTCCCAGCTGATTAGGGCCCCTTTCCAASCAGTCTTTGCACCTTGCCAAATAAAKTTCCTTTGCAAAGTTTTGATGGAAGTTAAAATAAAACTAGGAGCCGCCAGAGTCRAGAAAGAGTAAATGGTTATGGCTTGCAAAATATATTTAAGGAGGATGAGGCRACTTGGAAGGTTGAGGGAACGRAAATTCCAAGAGGAAATTATTTTAGCCAAGGAAGAGAGCAGTCCTTCCCATGAGTTGTTTCGAAGAGCTTTGTTTATGAGGGGAATGCCAAGGTATTTGGAAGAAAGGGAGCTTTGTGTAAATCCCGGGAGGTTGGTTATGTGAAGTTGGATAAGAAGCAAGGTGTTAAAAAAGAATATCTAAGATTTGTCTCGGTTGATGTCTATTCCTGATGCGTCACAAAAGGTTTGAAGAATAAGGAGGATTTGTTGAGATTTGTGAACCGTCGGGGATCCCATCATTATGGTATCATCAACAAACTCACTGTGGGAGACGGGGGTGTTGTGGGTGGGAAATCCCTCCTACGGACTAGCACTAAGGGTTTTATCAAGCGTGCAGAAATGACCTAAAGATTCTTACTTTTTACCATCATCCCATGCCTAAACCCCCATTACTCATATGTAAATACAAGGCTCAAGAGATTAAGTTGATGTACCTTATCTTTTGTGTTTGATGTCGATCCCTTTTCATGCTTGGTCGTTCTTTGACTACAACTCTCCTCCCAATGCTGACCTGCATTCACTAAAGACAAACAAAGAACTCCACATGCATTTGGTCTATGAACTAACGGGTTAGATATTTAATCAATCATACAATCAATATTCCAGTAATGACAATCTCATATGGCAGGACGGGAAAATAAATTCTTTTATTAACTTCATAATGATACCTTACAATGATAAAGTCGGCTGCTGCTCCTCGATCCTGGTCTTGGGCTCTTCTTCCACTGTCTTCCAACTACTTTTCTCTATACTTCTCTTTGCACAAGGATGGCTAAAGGTTGAGACAAAGGGAATGCTTAATCGGGTATAGTTTCTTTACTATGATTCTCCTCTTTTCAAATGGGACCCCTACCCCTTCTTTTATAGGTTAGAAGGAGCTAGGTATTTGGTCAAATGACCGGCCATGCATGGTTGAAAGGTTTAGTTAACTTACCCAAAGCTGTGTGTTCCATCAAGAACTTTCATTTTTTTGTTCTTTTGTAGGTACACGCGGGCTGTCTTGGGTCAGCTCGCGTGTACACACGTGCAGTAATGGAGCAGGGCATGTGGGCCTTTATAAAAGGGGTTTTTAAGAAGAGTTGTTCAGTAGTGTTTTGGCAAAGAAGGAATCTGAGATAACCTGATGCCAGGTAAACATGTCTGGTGAAAATTAGGGTTATAAAAGATGCCCCCTAATGTGTGAGGTCAGAAGAGCATTTGATGGCCGAAATACATTAACAATCTTCACCAACGTTCCAAACAAGTGAGCCCAGGGATTAGAAATCGAGAGGTGCCTTCTGCAAAATAATAATTGTCTCACCGAGGAAAGCATACCCATGATTGGGATGAAATAAAATCATGGCTACCAATCAAATACATTGTAGATCCATGTCATATAACTATATAAAGTGTAGCTGCGAGAAATACACATCGGAGCTACATCTCGAAATCAAAAAGATATACATGTAGAGTATCCATCTTCTAGAAGCTGATAAGGCCTGATGGCTGGAGATGAGGTCTTCAGAGCTCGAGCAACAACTTCAAAATATTCAAAAATCGGGTAGGTGTGTAATATGACTGTACGACTTCACTACCCAGAGGTCTTCAACGGATCGTCGGTCGTGGACTAGAAAATCTTGATGATCAGACTGAAGGCTTCGTTGGTTTCGAACAAAGACTTGATTGGACTTTGAGGATGGCCGGGCATGAGGGAAAGAGACAAAATGCAGAGGGGCCGACTCAGGCTTTGTAGAACTTCCCTTGGGCAATAACACGACAAATGATGAGACTCGGGCAGCATGGCATTTGACATAATTTCACGATGCAGGAGGCAACACAAACTCTCCATATGATTGGAAGAATAATCAAACGGAGGAAGACACAACTCTATGTAGCGAGAACAACCTCCTAAGGTTGTATTAAATCCCAGAGCTTGACGCAAAAATGAAAGGATGTGCTTTGTCCAAGGGCGACTCATTGTACTGCCAAATAAAAAGAAAATACTTTTCCCTTCCTCTTTTTGGGGTATATTTGATTTTTTTTGTATTTTTCAATAATGTTGGAAATCTTGAAAAAGAATAAAATAATGCTACATTACAAAGGAGGATCAAGTGTCGCAAACATACTAGTTCCAAGCACATGAAACACAGGGATGCTCAGGGAAAATGGACATATGCAAGAAAAGGACACTCGGGAAAAATCCTCCAGGAGCCAAAGGTGACAAGACGCAGAGGCAAAGTGCTACAGGGCTTTCGTATAAGGCATGCTTTAGATGGTTCAGTTGAGAGCAACATGGAGCCGACATTAGGTCGAAGATGCGGGTATGCAAATGTGATTAATAAAACACACAATGGTAACGTCCTTCGATGTAATTTTAATGAGCCTAGAGAAAGTAAGCTCAATGGTTTTTCATATTTAGAGGGTCTGAAAAACGTAAAAGGAGACTCCAATGGGGTACCTTTTTTGAAGGTAGTCTAGTTGGTTCGAAAAAGGGGTAAACTAGCACCGAAAAGACGTCTATTCAAAACCATTTTAATGAGTGTGATAAAGACAAGATTACTCGGCCATTTTTTCATTTTTAAGGAGTCTGAAAAAAGATTAACTATGGACTCCGTTAGGAATGTTCTTCTTGACCATTTTAACGAGTGTGAAAGAATAAGGTCACTCGACGATCTTTTCAATTTTAGGGAGTCTGAAAAGAGCTTAACTATGGACTCCATGGGGGTTCCTTTTTCATAAATTTAGTCCCTCATGCCTGAAAAAGGGGTAAAATTATACCTAAGGGTACTCTTCTAGGGATCCGAAGCCTCTAGAGTATACCTTTGTTCGTACAGTTGACCGTCCGGACCAAAAAAGGGGTAAACTACCATCGGATAGACGTGACTTCAAATTTAAGTTTAACGAGTGTGAAAGGCCACAAGATCACTCGTCAATATTTTCATGTTTAGAGGGTCTGAAAAGGGCTTAAAAGAAGACCCATGGGGGCTACGACTCATGTATGAAACTGGTTCAGGTAGAGCCTGCTGCTAGGCTCAGACCAAGAGTCTCTTCGATAGTCAACTTGGGAAGTCTCCCAAAAGGGAAGAAAACACAAACCACGGTGTAATTCCTCCTGCGGGATAGAAAGCATAGTCATGGCTTCAAGGATAGCCTCATCTGAAGGCAATTCAAAATATGAGAAATCACACAAACGAGGGTCGACAGTCCCAATGGGTGAAGTAAAATGGCCATACTCCATATGATGATGGAGGTTCTGGCCAGGACTGGTAGAGTCTATCAGCGAAGAATCACGATCACGAGGGCTTGAGGATCTACTAACAATGAGATCAGAATCAGAAAGATACTCAAGCCCACTTGGACCAAGAGGGGGAAGCAAGGGCTCCCATGCCCCCATTTTATACACCAATGGATCAATTGTTGATTCCAAGTCTCGAGAAGGAAAACATGATTGCACAGGTTCCTACTCATAAGCAATTGAACACCGAGGATAAGATGCCACATAATTAACCCATGGCGGGGTAGAGTCTACACGAATGCTAGGAACATATAAAGGGGTAGTCTGAAATAATGTTGAATTAGGATGGTGATTATCAGATGCCAGTTGGTCAATAGTGACAATGCTTCCATTGTGAGGGAAGTGCATCACCCGGAAGAGCGTAGATACCACAACGTTCATAGCATATACATAATCAAGCCCGAGAAACATATTGAAATCTAACGGGCCTTGCACCACCATAACATCAACAAGGACAAACTTTCCACCTAAAGATATAGGTAACTGAGGAAGAACCCCCAAATATTCACTAGGACATCTGTCAAAAGCCAACATCTCATGCGAAGAAGACACAAGCTCGGGATATCCCAAGACTTTACAAACCGAGGAGGATATAATACTTGTGGAAGCTCCTTCATCCACAATACATCGA
>JZKD02S2013599.1:516376-528407 GCA_000966675.3 Picea glauca
TGTGCTTGAAGAGGCCAAGTACACATCCCCTCCTTCTTCCTTGGAGGTCTTTTCTTCTGTAGAAGAAGATTCTTTAGATCCCTTCTTTTTCTCAACTTTGGATCTACACTGCTTCGTGTAGTGCCCTTCTTTTCCACACCTCCAACATACCCTTCCAAAATTTCCAAGAGATTTAGATCTACCCTTAGACTTAGATCTCCCACTTGAGAAATTAGATTTATTTCTTTCCTAGGAGCGTCCTCTTGCAAATAATCCATTTGTGCTATGTCCTTCCATATTCTTTCATCTCATCTCCTCCGAAAACAAGGAAGAGACCACTTCTTCAAACTTCAAAGAAGTTGTATTACTACCTATGGCCACAACCAGACTATCCCATGAGCCTGGTAAAGAACACAACAAACTGATACATTTATCTTCATCTGAAATTTTAATATCAACAGATACTAACTGACTTACCACAGTATTGAAGGCATTTAAATGCTTTGCCACCGAGTCTCCATCTCTCATCCTCAAGTTATACAGCTTCTTTCTCAGGAATAGTTTATTTACCAGGGACTTAGACTGATACAACTTCCCCAACTTTTCCCATAAATCTTTGGCTGTAGCTTCCTCTAACACATTCAGTAATACTGAATTGGAGAGACACAGTCGAATTGTGCTCTTTGCCTTTCGATCCATCTTTTTCCAGTCATCTGCAGAAGTTCCTATAGGTGTTGTACCTGGATCTACCATGATCCAATGATCTCTGTCCACCAAAAGATATTCCATCTTGAGCTTCCACAGCTCAAAGCTTTTCCCATTAAACTTCTCGATCTCCATCTTTGAATTGCTTGTCATTTCTTTTCACCTGAAAAACAATACCGCAGATCTCCCACTGTAACAAGGCTTATCACAGTCTCAAGCCAAACCCTTGATGACAAAGGCGTCCCCCTGAAGCCAATAAAGATCTGATACCAAATGTAAATTCTAACCTTGTACAATATCTACTGCAAACTGATATTCAGAAAATAACAGAAAAGATACAATGACAAATACAAACATTACACATAGATTTTTCACCTAGAAACCCAAACAGGGAAAACCAACATATATTATATTCATACATTGTATTACATTGTTTACAATACAATATACATATAGGAGCCAATGACATCCAAAACCCTAACCCAATGACCTGTATTAGTCCAAAACCCTAATTCCTTAACCGGAAATAGAAAACCATCGGCAAAAAATCATGTGCCGAAAAAACCACCTAATATCATGTGGTCCCGGAAATATGTGGTCCCGGTAATATGTCGTCCCGGAAATATGTCATCCCAGCGGAAATATGTCGGCCCAAAAAAAACATTTTTGGGGGCGCTACCCCCGAACCCCCACGTGGGGGGCTCCGCCCCCCTCTAATCCCCCTGCGCGCCCGACACAGACACTCACACACTACTACTCGTGCAAAGAATATAACACATACCCAATAGAATCAAGAATATAATTAGGCTCCACAACCAACACTCCCGATCTCGAGTAATTTAGGCCAATGATGGGGGGTTGGATAATTATTGATATGATACAAGTTGATTTGATTGCACCAAAGTACAAAATGTCTAAATTTGGGAGGAATATAAATAAAACAAGAGATGCATTATATTCAAGAGGGTAGTCTGCATGTCGAACACAGATCTATAAACCCCAACTGATATCCAAAGACTGGAGTAGGAAAAATGATAAAAGACGTGAAAATAGTTACGAAATGAAAGGGATCCCAGAAGTTCACATTGGAAACATTCTTAGGCATGGAAGTCAGTTGGAGCATCCCTAGAGATCGCCCTGATGGATACTGGGAGGAATACAAGATTGCAAGAAAGTATGGAAGTTGATGGTTCCCAACAAGCAATTGACAAAGTCGATAGTATGGAGATTGATGACTTGGAAACCACAATTCGAAAATCCCCCACAAGAAGTTCTATCCCACGTATCACAAACTTCCTCCATCAGACACTTCATGTGGATAGTCAATCCACAAAGGTATGGTGTCGAACTGACAATGACGGTCATATAAGAGATATGATTCTAATTGAAGCACAATAGAATATTCAAAATTGACCAGAGGATATATTCTTCCACATAAGATATCTCACAAACTCCTCCCCACTGCCAAATCTACTTCTTGAATATTCCAAATCGACATAAAGTGAAAATCAACTAATGCAACCTTTGAGAGGATGATTCATAAAATATATAGATAAATCTTGTCAGACAATTGATATAATCTCAAGCACACAAAAAAAATTACCGTTAGAATATGGTCTGACCGAAGACTAGTGGAGGATTGTGTTAATTGAGTTGAAAAATAATTTTTTTATTCCTTAAAGTAAGACTGTATTGACTTCCCAGTCGACTTCTAATAAAAATATTGCAATATTTCCAATTCTCAAAAACCCCAAGAAACTTACAATGGGCCTCAACCATATTCCCATATATGAAGGTGATGAAGATACCAAATGACATTGGTTCGTTTGTGAGATATTTTGGGATGCAACCGATATCACCAACGAGGATAAGTAGATGGAAAAATTTGGTGTCGCGCTTCGAACCAGGACCCTCACCTTTTTCATGAATTTCATGAGGAATCAACAACAATCAAAGGAATAGATAAAGTAGAGTTTTCTCGCATTCTTCAAAACACAATATGTAAGCCACTTGGTCAGGTAAAAACTGAAAGAGATCAAACAAAGAATCAACGAAACCATCCGAGAGTATAAAATATTCAAAGAAATGTTAAGTCAAATTCCTTATGTAACATAAGAAATATTACCCCTACAATGGTATGTGGACTCATCCAAGTAGCATAGGTAGATTATAACCACTAGTGATTATTTTACATGCTGGATTGAAGCAGTACCACTAACTAAAGTAAATGATGAAGTGCTAAAAAATTTCCTTGAACAACACATCATAACCAAGTTTGGAGTGCTTAATTCTCTCATTTTAAATAACACGACATCTTTCCCATCACTTAAATTGACTGATTTTTCTCTAGAAAAGGGGATCACCTTAAAATATGCATCAAACTATTACCCTCAAGGAAATGGCTTAGTCGAATCCACAAACAAGAATCTAATCTACATTCTTAAATGAATCGTAGTGGAAAAACAAAGAAATTGGGATAACACACTATCCAATTCCCTCTAGGTTGACCATGTGACCCCCAAGGTCTCCATAGGGACCTCTCCCTATTTCCTTGTCTATGGGAAAGAAGATATCCTTCCTTTGGATATTTATCTTCCTTCCCTTCAACTTATGTAGTAATCACATGGGAGAGAATGTCTTGTCATCCAAAGACGTATTGATACTTTGTTGAACCTAGAGGAGAATTGTGCCAAAGTAAAAACCAAGTTTGAAGATCACCAACAGACTATTAAATGTTAGTTTCATAAAAAGTATGTTAGAAAGAAAGAATTTCAGGTTGGCAACCTAGTTATCAAATGGGACAAGCCACATGAAGATAAAGGAAAACATTCAAAGTTTTAGCAGTTTTGGTAGGGCCCTTCATAATCAAAGAGAATATTGGTCTAGGAACCTGTTGAGGGGTTTGATATCCCTTTAACTCAACAATAGGAACCAAACCTTCTTAAGAGGCCCAATTAGACTCGTAAGCGTTTGATGAGTGGTAAGGTTCTCTAGATTCATTATCTGGATGGAATTATTGATGGGATTTAATTGTGATTGACATATATGTATTTTCTTTGAGGTCTTTCCTTAGGCTACACAGTTCTCTTTTTGTTTATTTTTCTTAATATTTATAACAAAAGAAAGATAGAGCTTAATTTGTATGGCAGAGGGAAGTGAGATTGTGTTTTGGGGGAAGGTTGGCTTTTAGGATAACCTTTATACCTTAGCATGCAGACGATGAAGATATAAACTACTTCAAGCCAAAATTAATACCATTTTGATTAGTGGAAATTCAACATTGTCTGAGATAACAATTACAAAAAAAAACATACAAGTCACAGGAAGCTAGCACAAGAAAAGTAATTTTCGATGCTCTATTATCAATCATAGGTTAACACAATTGATTTCTATTCATCAACTAAAATAAAAGAACTGTTACATCATTATAATATAACTTTAAATAGCAGATACAACAACTCTTACTCAATACAACAACAAAATATTGAATCCGAAGATAGAGATAGTCCCCCTCGGTCCAATCACATTCACGCCTTAGACGATAGAAGTGTCTTTGGTTCTAAACAAAGCTACTTAATAAAAATAACTTGCATAGAAATAGTTCTCTTACAAAATTCCAGAAAAAATATTTCTCTCCAAAACCATCGACCCTTTGTCCAAGGTTGATGACCTTATTTATAACAAAAAATAACTAAACTAAAAATAGATACTAAAGTTGTGTTAAGTTAATAAAAATACACGTGGCAGATCATATCTATGTATTCTCTTTTTCTCTTCTTTTGATCATCTAGTGGTTTTACTAAATTGGATTGTTCTTCTCGTACTCTGACCACTTGATGAAGATATATTCACATGTATTTGCATATGGGAACATGTGTTGATCCATCGGAGCGGAGAGGACCTCCTTTATCTCTATTGTTCGTTCCTTATACTTGATTATCTTGACACTTTAGCATTATAGGACTACAATATATTTAATAGGGAGTTCCATGAAATTCTTCACTTGACCCGGGATCATGCTTGAAATCTGTGAAATCTCTGCTTCCCATGCAAAGCCTTTCTCTTCATGTTGTTTAACTATGTCATGCAAATCATAGAAATCCTTTGGTGGACCAAACTCTAGTAGGTCAATGTTATTCATTTCCCGATTTATTTTCTCCCAACTTTTTTCACACTCTCCCCATATTTCTTGCATTTTTCGCTGAGGTTCCCGGACCATGCTTACCCAGTGTTCAACTTCCTTCCTTATTTGTGAAATGTTGTTATCCATCATCACTTGGATGCCATGCTCTTCTATATCTCGACCCTTCTGTGCTTTTCTCATGTAGTCTATCTGTTCTACGGCTTGATGTGCCTTTTCATACCATAGGTGCATGTCCTTATAGGTTTCCATCCCCATGAGGGTATCTTCTTGGAAATCAGCTACGCGAGCGGTGAAGAGATCTCTTTCACTAGTGAATTGTGCATACATTTCTCGAAAATCACTCTTCGGGACTACTAGTGCCTCTGTTGAATTCTGGTAATATTCAGCTTGATGTCATAGATGGTCTAGTTATTTCTTCATGGAGGCTATCTCCCTTTCATCCCTTCTTCCCCTGTCTAAAGTAGCATTGATTATATCCATACCTTCTTTGATTAGCTCAGTCATCTTAGAATTTTCTATGTCAAACAACGTTTTCTCTATGGTTATGAGAAGTGTGCTATAGAGCACGAGCCTCCTTTTCTTGGTATTTATTCTCATTACAACTTTCCTTTTCCCATCATAAGAAATTTCTTGTATATCAGTGATTTCATCTACTGGTTTAGGCATATGTTGATCTCCCCAAGATAGAGTACTTCCTAGGCTTCCTGTCGTATAGATATGTTCCATAGTAAATTCTCTTAGTTCCTTGGCAGGGAAAACTTCTGTATGTTCTAGCGACTTAGCCTCTTGAGGGTGCACGTTGGCTGGTGGAGTCTTGGTCCTAGATGGAGAAGTAGGCAAAGGATCAAAATTAGTTGGGGGTTCAGTTGTTGAGATGCCAATTTATGGCTGTTGCATTTAATCTTCTTGTTCACCAACACCCAAGTCATTCTTGGAGTTGTCATTCTAAGGTTGTGTTCCCAATTGATCAAGAAATTCAGTGTCCAAAGTGCTCCTAGCCTCATGGTCTCCTTCCTAGGGATTTAGGATTAAAACATTGGAAGTTGGAGCAAATGTTTCCCTTGGTTTCTCCTCTTGTGTGATTGGTACCGGGGTTATGCGCGAAGCTTCTGAACCTTCCTCATCTTCATATATGGTAATAAAATATATGAGGAAAGTAGGCATACCCATCCCACTTGATTCTCTTTCTAACCTTCGTCGAGTTGTAGTAGTCATTGGTGATCCTGCCTATGGTGACATAGGGCTGGGGTTTTCTTGATCATCGGTCTCCCCTAGTGGAATTAAATTTGAATTAGTTGGTTCTACCTCCTCGCTTGCGCCTATCGAGTTTATTACCAAAGGTCTCATCAAAGGATTGAGTAGGGGCTCTCCCTCAAATCTTGCAATACCTCTTTTGGCTTCTTCTAGTAACAACATCCCCCTTATCTATGCCTCAACCACTTCTAAAGATCTGTTTTCTTCTCTAACTCTGATGGATTTTTGAGTTGTTTGCTCTATTTTCTCCACTTGATCATCCATAGTGATTTCTCTAAATTTGGTCATGTTTGGGTTAACCTTTTTGTGGATCAATTCCTCTCAGTCCTGGGCGCCTTCGGTAAATATTTCATCTTCAAAACTATCATGAGCATACGGCTAATAGGATGATACCTGTGACGTGTGTTGTGGAGATAAAACCTTTGGATCATGCCTACGGAAGCGTCCTATGGGGAACCAATACTCAAGTTGATTTAACCCTTCTTGTTTTTCTTGGATAATATCTTTGACCATATAAAAACCTATGTTAAAATCATACGGAATGAAAGCTCTCTTCTTATCCTTTACCAGGGAAGCATGATAACCTTGTAAAATGGTCTGGTAACAAATCTCTCCCAATATTATATGATCTGGGACATGAACAGGGAGTAGGTGAGGTACACCAGTAGCTCTGAACAATTCGATGTAAGTGGTTGTCTCTTCGAAGTACCAGTGACCAACTTTAGCTATCATCTTTTTGGGGGCCATTGAAAGCCTAGAGCATTCCTTTCTAAATATAATGAAGTATATCCTTGCTATCAACCCATCACATATCATGGTATATGATCTTTTGTATCTATTCTCACATAAGACACTGAAATAAACATGTATGGGAAATTCGACAATATGCCAGGTTAAATTCATACCTGCGAAAACATTTCTCGCTCAGATTACATTCAACAGGTAGGATGACATATAGAAGATTATAAATTCTCCTTCCTTCAGTTTTTGGGCCTGTAAGAGATTAATACTCAGTTGTTCAGAAATAATGGCTCCCATATTGAAACTACTCCTGGAGATCGCCATGGTATACGCCAAGGGCATCCAAGCCTCTAAAAATTTTGAGCAATCCTTTTCTCCATATAACTGGAAAATCAAAGCCATTAAACACATGTAGGGCTATCTTATATTTACCATATTGTACTGGATAGTGTTTATGTTTGTGAAATTTTTGTCTTCTTTCCACCAAGAGGCTAGTAACCTGTTGGTGTCACGATAGTAATAAAATTTAACCATGAAATCTGTGTTTAACCTCTCTTATGGGTCCCTGAGTTTATAATACTTTTGTACCTCAAATGGAAGGAAAAAACCAACACATTCATCTTCCGCATTGTTGACCGTTCATTTCACTGTAACTGCGTGGTCAATTATCCATCCTAAGACCTCGATACAGGGCAGAACTAGGGTCCAACAAGCCACCCTGTGCAGATATGATCTCTTGATGTTTGGGAACACTTGATCATCCAATATTATGATGTTTGGGTTGTTGTGAGGTGTGAACTTTGGGTAATACTCCTGGCTGATTTTTCTATATAGGTCTCCCCAATGCAGGAGCACCAATTTAGATCTAGTGATTTCCTCTGTGTCGTTGTATGCTAGAGGTTGGGATTTTTTTTTTTTGGTAGCAGTCTGGATAACCAATTTTTTCCTTGAGACAAAATCAATCTCCCGTGCAGTGCCTGGTGTAGACCCTTCACCAACCTCTACTTCCTTCATTTTGGGAGTTCTTGGTGAGCGCCTAGTGGTTGGATTTCTTGGAGGCATTTTCCTGTAGAGAAAAAAAAATTATAGTGAGATGTCAGCCAACCATAATAAGTGTCATTGACACAAACGTAGGTGTAGAACTAATAAAAACAATGCTTACCTCTTTTTCGCAAGAGATTAACCTAATTTTACTGGTAATCAAAGTCAGGGAGTGGGTTGTAACCTCCTTGATGTTTGCTCTAGATTCTTCATCTGCTTCGATAGGTAATTGATTTGCAAACATAATATCATGTTTGGGCATAAAATTTGCAAATTTAAACAGAAAGCATACCTACCTTATCGCATCAATTCTTAAATTCGGAGTGTAAATGCGATATGTGCAATCTATTACAGAATCCACATCATGCTTAGGATTAAATGCAACATAGGCTAGCAACGTAGGAGCGAGTTATTTCATAGTTCATCGGAGAATTCAAATTTCAACGTTTGGCCGACACGCAAGATCATGGTGTAGGTTGTGCAAAAATTTAATTTGTCTATCACAATGCATAATTCTGTCTGATCTTAGTTGGAGGTGTCCCATTGAATTACCAAGCCTTTTCGTGTTTACAAGAAACTAGTATGATCGACATTGGGAAAAAAACAAGGTCTTCTGAATGGAACAACAACATGGATCGGCCAGGATTGCCAATGTAAAATGATGAAGGTTTAATGAAAAACCTCAGATTTTGGTGACCCATCAGATTGTCGATAGTTAATGAGCGAATCGATGTCGGCAATTGTTTATTTTAGACATTGTTTTGTCGATACCATTAGGAAAAAGTTTCGACACCAACCAAAACCATCGTACAGTGCTGACATGGAAGTACATATATGACGCAAGGAACCTCAAAAGACGACGCGGGGAAAGATTGAGTCATTCAGACTATTTATGCGTAAAATACACGTGGTTGTTGATTTTGACCTCAACGTGAGAAATGTGTTTTCAGTATCAGTGATTTTCTTCAGACATATATCCCTGGCTACAACGTCCTATTCTGCTGACGCCAACAATGTATCAGTAATCGATGTTTTGTGACATACAATGTTTCACATTTTCGACCCTTGGATTTCGTCGATGCCAAAAATGTATCGAAGATCGACGATTTCTTATGGTTGTCTGCATTTGTGATTTATATCTTGGATTTCTCCAATGTAGAAAACGTATCGTCTATGTTAAAGAACTGTATTATGGACCATAAATTGTTGATCAATGACTGTTGAAAATTTTCAAGACGTGTATATTTTAGTCCCTTCATGCCATGTTACTATGAAAAAATCAATCCATCAGTAACTTCAAACCAAACAAAAATAACTGATAACAAGACACAATTACAACATATAAATCCATCCATCCCACAACACTGACTCTGACTCAAAAAATGATAAGTGGTACCCAAAAAGAAAGAAATTTTGCAAAGTCATTTTAGGGTGTGTTGAGTGCTCAACAAAACCTATTGGTTGCAAAATCTCAAAGGGGGCGTAGACCTCCTCACTGTTATGGCCAAATCATGAAACACTACATCAACTATCCCTTGAGGTAGCTCCCCCTTGTGTACATAAATAAAGCCCTTTATTTTGATCTCATTTATCTGTGCATTTTTACTTTACCTTATGTGTACTCTTCACTTTCATTTTATGTTTTTCCTTTGTTTTCTTTTTTAATTCAGTTGATTTTTTTTTCTTTCCTGAAAGTTATCACCCTGAACTCCTCAATATTTTCATAGTCGAGACCTAAATATCTCCTAAAGTGTAACACATATGGTATCAAAAGCTTGTGAATATGTAGTTTGAATTCTAAAATTAACTTGATTTATATCATAATAACAATGTTGTACATAGTCTCAAGTCAGATCTAGTAGTGGAACATAGTTTATTAGCATACGAGCATTGAACTCTTAAAATGTAACAAGGAAAAAATCCAAGGGTCTTTATTAAGAAAAAATATTGTGTTTCTTGGAAGCTAAATGGAAATGGCTTCAGAAAGGCATGTGTAGTACTCCAGGGCATGTTACTCAGGTATTTCTCTCATTTATAATCAAGTTGGAAGATCTCACCTTCACAGGTGCCATATCTCATGCATTTAAACGAATATTGAAATCCCCCATCCACCTTTCTATGAATATAAGAGAATAAAACTATAAAAGGAAAAGGCTTGGGGAAAGGCATTTTAGATCATGTGGGACATGAAAGTATCTTCACTAGGAAATGGAGACTCACTTGCATCGGCGAATTGATTGTGACATTGGAGTGACTCTGTTGGGGATATGGATGCTCATTGGTAGTGGATCAACACCAGAGAAATGAGAAATCAACTTGTATTCTCAACATTCCTGATGTATCATTTTCATGTTGTTTCTCTCATGCTCTCTCGAAGCTAATTTTGATTGAAAAAAGACATATTAAATTAGTCTGATCTAGGCATGGTTCTAACTTATTCCTTATATCAAACAAACTTTGTCTCATCAAAACCTAGATTTTAAAAACACTATGGGACCTACTCTTTCTCTCTTAGGTCATGCACCACCTGTGCTTCGATTCTCAATTTTTTTTGTTTAGATTCCTCTCTATAGAGATTCATGGCTTCGCCCAATGTGTCACCATTTTTTGTGTCAGGCATCAACAACCTCCATTTTCTTGTATTTTCTTCTTGAAAAGTCCCCTCTCCAAGAAAATGGGACCACTCTTTGTTACAGGTGAATATTCCTGCGGACAAGCGGATTCCATCTTGGTATCTAGACCCCTAAAACCAAGACAGAAAGGGTGCTATCATTGGTCACTGACATCCTTTTAGATATAATTAAGCTAATGAATGAAGAGGAAGAAGAAAAGTGTACCTTTTTTAAATGGTATTAGATCAAATACAGATCTATCTGGTAGAGACAAGTTTATGTGGAACAAACACAAACTTGAAAGAAACAGGCCAAGCGTATATGCATATTAATGAGAACAAATGAAGAGTACTTATAATCCTCTGATGAAGGTGCAACAACTTCTTCCAGTTCTCCTTGTCTAACCCCTTTTCTCAAGTAATCTACACTGATTATGCTTCAATGGCATCTCACTTATCGGATCATAAGTTTGGTGTAATTCTCAATATCCATATCCTGTATGTTTCCTATGAGATTATAAGTTTCATACTTCCAATCTTTTCCTCTCCTTTCACCATGAGAAGGCCTCCTTATATAAGATTGGAGAGGCCCAAACCCTTGAGAGATATTTGGGATAAGTTGAGGATTACTCTCCTTTAGTTGTGGATCTTCCCTAAGATCATGCCTTGAACTCATATTTGAATCCAACCAACCTCAGAGATTGAGGGGATTCTTCCCTGATTTCCTCCAGCAAACCAAATTTCGCCCAAAAAAGGGGCAGTGTTCCCTCTGAATGGGGTACGGAGCACTCCAACGCTCCCCCAGAAGAGAGCGCAGAGTACCAACACTCCCTAACAGAGCATAGGGGAGTGATCCCTTCCAAAAATTGACCTTTTAGTGGTTTTTCCAATGGCAAAAGACTTGTACTTCTTGTCAATTGATTTCTCCTCTTAAAAACTAGTCTTTGAGGTGTCTTAAGTGTCCTTATGATGTCGTTAGAGGCACGACATATACAAGATGGTAGTATGATGTTTACGACACTTGCGACATGTGTGGTTAAGATGTGACACGTGTGGATGTTGGGCTCTAAAGATGTCCTAAAATATAACCTCTATGCATCATCCAAAGGTAGGCGCTGGCACAAGCATTTTACTTGTCGCCTACTTACCTTCCATTTTCAATACCCGTCCTCCAGATATGTGACCCCTGGAAAGGGACAACAATCGTAACAAAAGGAACAACAATCATTCCATTCAAATGAACAACAAAAGGAACAACAATCATTCCGTTCAAATGAACAGAAAAAGGAACAAAAATCGTGACAAGGGAATGACAGTCGTTATATTGGGCCAAAATAATGTTGTATTAATTCAGTTGTAGTAGTTGCCCAACTATCTAATTTGTCAGCCCGTGGTTCATAAAATGATGAAGCACACACAAAGTATATGCAAGATTGAATCAAGACTAATCTAATCTAATGTTTAAGCTACAACTGAAATGAATCATTAATCTAACACACGGCTGAATTAGAATCATTAATCTAACACACGACTGGATTGAATTAATCTAGTTGCGT